>JAECWU010000797.1:0-401431 GCA_018150985.1 Chymomyza costata | reverse complement strand
GTGAAATTCACCTTTCACCACAAGTGTACAAAAGGTGAAGATCAACCGCAAATGAATGTCAACTATTTTAAGTTCAGTCACAAATAAACTTCACACTGTTAAAACGCACGGCGGTTGTTATTAGTTTTCTTCGTTCTCTCTCACTCCCTGCACAACCTTCCTCTACCTCTCAATAGGTTATGGGCCCAGGAAGCGTGCAAGAGAGCTGTATGTATACGTATATGATATGTATGTAGTTGACAATTAAAGTGAAGTAAAAAGTAAATGTTTCGTGTGTGACTCCGTTTAATGTAAAACGTAAAATGAGCTCGCTGTACCAAATAGATAAACTGGAGGATCAAAATTACGACTCATGGAGCGTACAGATGAGAAGCGTGCTGATACACTCAGGGCTTTGGAGTGTGGTGTCAGGGGAGCTTCAGGGATCCAATGTGCCAGAAGGTGTGAATTGGCAGCAAAAAGATGAGAAGGCATTGGCTACTATTATGCTGAGCATAAGGGCGTCTCAGATTGGATACATAAAGAGCTGTAAAACGTCTTTGGAGGCGTGGGAAAAATTGAAAAGTGTACATCAGCCAAGCGGACCTATGCGCAAGGTGTCGTTATACAAGAAGCTAATGTTTAAGCGTATGAGCCAAGGGCAAAACGCAAATGTGTACATAAAAGAATTTAAGGAAATTCTGGACGAGATGGCTACAGTAGGAATTGATATTGCTGATGAAATGCGCACAATTATATTGCTTGCAAGCCTGCCGGAACAGTTTGAGAGTTTTGTAGTCGCTATTGAGACGCGCGACAAGTTGCCGTTATTTGAAACGCTATGTATCAAACTAAATGAAGAAGGTGAACGCAGGGGAAATGCAGAGGAAAGCAGCGACAGTGCAAAGGCATTTACTGCGACGCAAAAACGAAGCCACAAGCCGAATTTCACAAGGCGTCGCAATAACATCGTTTGCTACAACTGCGGTGAGCGGGGGCACGTCAAGGCACAGTGCAAACGCGTGGCAAAAGCAGAGAGCGCTAGAACAAGGAAGAGCGAGACAGCAAATTGCAGCTTATTGAACGCGTTAGACGCGAGCAGCGTCGATCATTCTATGTGGTGCTTGGACAGTGGCGCGACAAGCCATATGTGTTGCGACAAGCAGTTATTTGCAAAGTTTGAGAAGCATAGCGAAATGGTCGTTTTGGCTGACGACGGCTATTTACAAGCAGAGGGAAAAGGCGAAGTGAGGCTGCAGACTGACTTATGTACATTGTTGTTGCGAAATGTGCTGTATGTACCTAGTATGAGAGGCAATTTTATGTCAGTGAGCCGTGCCTCTGAGAATAAATGCAATGTGTTTTTGGACAACATTTTGCAGAAGTTATGCAAAAGGAAAATGCATAATAAAGGCTAAAAAGTTTGGGCACCTTTATTTGTTTCGTGCAAAATATAATAAATGCTATTCTGCTGCTGAAAGTGATGGTACTTTGTGGCATAGGCGATGCGGCCATGTTAACTTTACCAGTTTAAAAGAAATGGTAAACAAAAGGTTGGTGCGTGGACTGGAAAAGATCAATATGCCAGAGAATTTGAAGTGCAAGACTTGTATGCTGGGCAAGATCCATGTGCAACCGTTTCCAAGTGCGACAGAAAACAGAGCTCAAGAGCTGCTGGAGCTTGTACATGCAGATGTGTGTGGTCCGTTTGACACACAGTCGCTTGCAGGATCAAGGTACTTTCTGACTTTTATTGACGACAAATCACGGCGCATATTTGTGTACTATTTGCGCAAAAAGGACGAGGTGTTCTCAAAGTTCGTTGAATTTAAAAACCTGGTTGAGCGGCAAACGAACAGAAAGCTGAAATGTATTCGCAGCGACAATGGAGGCGAATTTGTTAACAACGTTTTTGATGACTTTCTGAAGAAAAGTGGGATTGCAAGGCAACTCACTGTGGCGTACACTCCTCAACAAAATGGTGTGGCTGAGAGAGCAAACCGTACTCTGGTAGAAATGGCTAGATGTTTGCTGATACAGTCGGGTCTTGGCAATAGTTTGTGGGCTGAAGCTGTTAATACATCGGTGTATTTGCGAAACCGATTGCCTACTAGTGCTTTGACCGACATGACGCCCATGGAAATGTGGACTGGTAAGAAACCCTCTATAAGCCATTTAAAAGTTTTTGGTTCCGTTGCAGTTGCACTTGACAAGGGTCATGGCAAAGGCAAGTTTCAACCGAAGGGCAAAGAATACCGCATGGTCGGGTATTCGGTTGCAGCCAAAGGTTATCGACTATACGACCCGGTAGCGAATCTGGTGGTCGAAAAGCGAGATGTCCTTTTTGACGAGACTAGCGATAGGCAAGGCAGCGCTACGATCAATTTTCCAATTGATGATAAACCAGATGAGGTCGATAATGGTGCAGGCAATAAGACAGGCAAAGAGAGCAACGATAACTCTGGCAGTGATGGCGACAGTTCTACATCAGATGACAATGACGGATATAAAAGCGCAAATGAAGATCCAGTCAGTTTAGAGGAAACTGATGTCAAGGTTGGTCCTGGTCGTCCAAAGTTAATTCGGACTGGCAAGCCTGGTCGTCCGAGAAAGCAGTACAACGTACTTGGTGCGTTGGGTACCAGTGGCGTCAAGATACCATTGTCTTATGGAGAAGCCATGAACAGCGAGTTTGCGGCACAATGGTGTGAGGCTATGCAAAGCGAGTATGAGGCTTTACTGAAAAATAAAACATGGCAGATGGTAGACTTACCGCAGAAGCAGCGTGCGATTGGATGCAAATGGGTCTATAGCCTGAAACGAAATTCTGAGGGCAAAATTGAACGTTTCAAGGCGCGATTGGTTGCAAAAGGATGTTCGCAGCAGTATGGCGTTAATTACGCTGAAACTTTTTCACCAGTATGCAGACTGGAGACTGTGCGATTTATTTTGGCTCTAGCAGCAGAGCTGAAATTGTATCTGCATCAAATGGATGTATGCACGGCATACCTCAACAGCGATTTGAGCGATACGGTATATATGAAGCAGCCACAAGGATACACAGACCAGAATTACCCAGACAAGGCTTTATTGCTGAAGAAGGCAATATATGGATTGAAGCAGTCAGGAAGAGAATGGAATGCCAAGCTCGACAGTCTACTTAAAAGTATTGGATTTACTGCTTGTGACAATGAGCCATGTCTATATAAGCAACAAGGCGTAGGTACTTTATCGCTAATATTGGTTTATGTCGATGATTTAATTATAGCATGCGAATCAAAGACGGATTTGATTGACATAAAAGCCGCTATTGCAAGATCGTTCGAGTGTACTGACAAGGGTCAGTTAAACTTATTTCTTGGCATGGAAATACAACGTGATGGTGAACTAGGCGAAATAACATTGGGTCATTCGCAATATATAAAGGAGCTGCTACGAGCACAAGGCTGCGAAAATTGTAGGCCAGCTAGCACACCACTAGATGCTGGTTATCAGACAGTATGTACCGGCGAGCAGTGTCAAAAGGTTGATCCTGCAGAATATCAATCAATAATTGGAGAGCTGATGTGGCTTGCGCTGACAACACGGCCAGACATCCTGCATTCGGTGTCTAAATTGGCGCAGAGAAATCAAGATCCGCACGGCGAGCACTTGGTGGGCGTTAAGCACATTTTGCGTTATTTGGCATCAACAATTGATTTGAAGTTGCACTACAAGCAGTGCGGGCAGCCACTTGTTGGTTATGTGGATGCTGACTGGGAGGTGACAGAACCGACCGGAAGTCTTTTACTGGATATGTCTATTTTTTGGCTGGAGGTGCTATATCCTGGAAATCTGAAAAGCAGAAAAGCGTGGCGCTTAGCAGCACTGAAGCTGAGTATATGGCGTTATCGGCAGCGTGTAAAGAAACCATATTACTACGTCGACTTATAATTGAGATTGGCTGCGGCGACGTGAGCACACCAACAGTTTTGTATGGCGATAATATAGGAGCACAACAGTTAGCCAAAAATCCAGTTAATCATTCGAGAACAAAACATATTGATATAAGATATCACTTTGTAAGACAGACAGTTAATGAAGGTCAAATTATAATTAAGTATGTATCAACAAGCGAAATGATAGCAGATATTTTGACAAAGAATCTTGCAAAGCAAAATCATGTTAAGTTAATGAAATGTTTAAGTTTGAATTGAAAATTATGTATTAATATGTTTAATGAAATTAATGAAATGGAATTATGATTATGTTATGAACAAAATAATTTGTAAAATGCTAGCATTGAGGAAGAGTGTTGAAAATTGGCAATGCTTGCATTTAAACTATAACGTAAGTGAAATTCACCTTTCACCACAAGTGTACAAAAGGTGAAGATCAACCGCAAATGAATGTCAACTATTTTAAGTTCAGTCACAAATAAACTTCACACTGTTAAAACGCACGGCGGTTGTTATTAGTTTTCTTCGTTCTCTCTCACTCCCTGCACAACCTTCCTCTACCTCTCAATATAAATGACATAGCGTTAAATTTTAATAGTTTGCTATCAAATAGAAGACCTTTAAAATCGTTGCGATTAATCGATAGTAGCAAAATTTTTCAATCAAATAATTAATACTGTGCGCTAAAGTTTAATTGGACTCGCGAGGCAGTAGCCTTTGACATGGTCTTGAAATTAGAACAATCGGTATTATCGATAGAAATATCGATCAGTTTTAAGCTCTACTTTAAAGCTTGATTTTACTAAGTAAAATAGGTTCTTAAAGTAATAACCATCGCTACCTACTGTTAGTCATAGCATTAAATAATTTTCTATCAAAAATAAGAACACTTTAAAATCGTTTCGATTAATCGATAGTAAAAAACTTATTCAATACATACTGTGCGCAAAAGTTTAATGTAACGCGCGATACAGTACTCTATGACATAGTTTCCAAACTATAAACAATCGATATTATCGATAGTTCGATAAGCGATTATTAACTTAAAAGCTTAAGCTACGAGTAAAAGTTGATTAGTATTGATAATTTATTTAAGCTATGTTAAAGTTTTCGGCTTGAAATTCTTTAAAACTGGTAGTAACAATTCTCTTTATTTCATTTTAGGCACACTTAACTAGCTTCAATCATTTGAATCGTTGATTAATTCAAGCTGCTATTCGATAACAATATTTACTTGTTTGAAAAAAGATATCTCCTTCAGCTGTTTTTAAAAGTAGGTATAGATATAAAAGTTTCACGAAGTATAAAGATAACTTTAGAAAATTTAGTTATATAAAATAATTTGTGCGTTTATATATAAAAAAATTTGAGTTTCAATAAAAAATTTTCAAGATTTTGAGAGATTCTACAGTGTTATAATCAGTGGCGGATTCACGAGGGGCTTTCGGGTCTAGACCGCCCTAAAAGTTGGAAAAATGTGTTGACAGTCTTTTGCGGGCTCTGATATATATAACAACCACTTCGAAGTGAAGAGACTCCCCTTAGACCAAATCCTGGTTATAATGGAAAATTGGTCAAAAACTGAGAAAAATTAATTAATTGCTTTAGTATATTAAATATAAATAATATAGACAAACAAAAAGTATATATTACCTAGTTTTTTGGGGCATCCTTTCTTTTAAAAAATCTAAGGGGTTCAGCCTGCTGCTTGCTTGGTTCGGTTTGTAAGAAGCTGGCATAGTAATAGAGTATATAGGAACGGTAATAGAGCCAACTCAAGTAAAAATTGTAACAATTTCGATAAACATTTCGATAACAGTTCCGATAAGTCGATACACTTCGATGTTTACCGAAGCAGGTCGGAATATGTCAATACAATACAATAAAGTAAGAGTTAAATCGACAAATGGGAAATGAAATCCGGAAAAGCCATGGCTTTATATAGAGTGGCAAGACAATCTGCATGAAAATTCGGCACAACTAGCGCATTTGAAGATCCCTTTCCATGACGCCCATACCTCATCTCTAGATTTCAAGAGTATGTAAACTTTGTAGCACCAAAAACAGCCATTTTTTTCACGAGTTTCTTATTTTTAAAGTTGGAGCAGCAAAAACTAAACTAATGCCCAGGTGGGATGACATGTGACAGTGTTGTTGTTTTTATTGCTTTAAGCAATAAACTGCTTGAAATTCAAAACATAGCACTTCGCATAAATTAACGATTGTATTGAGGTGGAGAGATACAAAAACACACACGTAGACTTATAGAGACATGCATAAAACTGTCAGAGCTGGCATGTATGAATGAAAAAACAGTAGACCCATAGACAGCATCAACAACAAAAACTGGTGGCAATTGCAGCTTTGCAACATGCTGCAAACAAAAAAATAAATAAATTAAACTTCAACTTAGCAATGAAGTCATCTGCAAGTCATCTGTTGTTTAGTAGCTGTTGTCTACTTTTATATGGTAGACCATAAATAAAACAACGCCTTTTATATCTTTTCTGTGATTAGATGCATTGCGAAATAAATCAAGTATACGCCCCCTAAATCAATAACAATTAATAGCTCATATTGCATACGCCTCTACACATTAAAATGTTAATAAAAAATAGCGCTTAACGCATCAATTAAGTGTTTTATTGTTTATTGCAAATTTTTGGTGCCCCGCAAGGAAATGACAAAGCTATAAAAATTTAAATATTAGTCTTTTGGGGCGGTTCGAAAAGTAATTGCAAATTTAAAGAGAACAAAATAATAAATTTGAGTTCATTAAAAAAATTGTTCAGTGACTTTTTTAAAGAAATCTTAAGTGTACTTTAACGATATGTGAAAAATAAATGTTTATCGAAATCGATCCATATACTTTTAACTAGTCAATTGAAGAAACGATAAAGCATTTGGTTGCAACCAAGTTTTATGTTTCTAAAAAAGACATTGATGGCAAATTTTTGTTTGTCAATATATATAATAATTAATACAATCGAATAAAAGCATGCAATTGGTTTAAGTGTTGCTTGTTTAGCATATTCGATTAATATTCAGTTTACGACTAACTGCAAGCCAATTTAGTACAATTTATTTATATTTTAATTAAATTGAAAATTGGAAAAAATGTAAAAATATTGAGAAAATAAAATATTTACAAAAATTTGACAATTTAAAAAATATAAATTTTTTTTTTATAATAAAATTTAGTTTTTAAATTGTCAATTTTTTATAAATATTTTATTTTATAATAAATTTTTTTTTTATAATAAAATTTAGTTTTTAAATTGTCAATTTTTTATAAATATTTTATTTCTTCAATATTTAATATAAATTTTATTTTATAATAAAATTTAGTTTTTAAATTGTCAAATTTTTATAAATAATTTTATTTTAAAAATTGATATATATTATTTTTTTTCGATTTGTTTTTATGATTTCAATATTTTCTTTATTTTTTATTTTTATACACTTCATATTTTAAGTTCGCAAATAAATTTAAAAAAAAATATTTTTTGAATTGTATGTATTACTATTTTTTCATAATTTTTTTTTTAATTATTATATTATATTTTTTTAATTTTCTAAATTTTTTTTTGACTGAAATTTAAAATTCTTATAATATTTTGTTTATATTTTTTAAATGACAACTTTTTGAATTTTTTTTATGTTTTAAGTTTTTATTAATACTTTCTACAATTTTTTTGACTGAAATTTAAAATTGTTATAATATTTTTTAAATGACAACTTTTTGCATTTTTTTTATGTTTTAAGTTTTTATTAATAATATAATACCCCAGACAAATAATTATATGTGCATACATTTTTTTTTATATATCACACTTATGAGCAGCGGAATATTAAATTTGAGTATGCAGGTTTTCGAAGACATCCTTTGTGACTGTTTTTCACAAAACAACCTTCCTTGTTTTTGTCAATTTAGGTACCGTTAGGTTAAATCCTTTTACTTTTCATAGAAAATAATTATATGTGCATAGAGAGTTATTTGCTCTACGAGTTCCACTAGGTCTGTAACGTCGCCAGAAAAGTTTAAAAATTTGTTAATGAATACAAAAGCAATAATTTAAAATTAAATAAGGAAAATTATTTTTTGAGAAAAGATATCACAATTGTTAATAATGCTTGCGGATACCAAAAAGTAGGACGAAGAGCAGGGAAGGATTAAAGGGATCCTTTTATCTGGGTTAGAAGCAGTCAAAATTGTTGTTATTTCAATTAGACATCGCAAATTTTTTAAAAAACCTAGAAAACAACTCAATTAACAAGGGCATGGGTGCAATTCCTAAAATTGGCGGATGATCCAAATGGGCCATCCGGCAGTTGGATACTTATCACATGATTAATTTCAAGAAGACTAGGTCGGGGTCAATCCTTATTGTTACTAAACTGCATGTAGTGTAAAAAAGTGAAGTGGACCGAATAGTAGTATAAGGTCCCATAGGCCGGAAACCATGTTATATCAATGGTATGACAAGGCGCAAGCACTACAATCTATAATTGCTCAAAGTATTTATAAAAAGGGATCAAAGAACACTGAATTTGATGGAAAACGTCGAATTTTGACGATTTTGATGGTATTTAACAAGAATTACAAGACATTAGGTATAAATTTAACATATGTTTAGAACGAATTGGTTGCGGAAAATCCCTCATAATACAGTCTGGGATTAGCGTTTTTTGCAAGGATCCTAAATGTTTTTTACCTGGTCACATATATGCACAGGAATATATTAAATTACACGAGCTATGATTCGGTACCATATTCGAAGGATCTACCGGCCGCAACAAGATATTTCAGCCTGCTGAGGCTTTAAATCACGGAGCAGAAGCTCTAAAATCATACTTTAGGGTGCAAAATGTTGCATTTATGGAAAATCTGCATCCTTTTTTTTTAGTATTAAGGAATATTAATAAAAAATTAAATTTATATTTTTTTTAAAGCTCTTAACAAACACTAAAACAAAAAAATATAACATTAATAAGTTAAGCCTTTTTTCAAAAAATAAATGTAGTTGAAGCAATGCACATATAATTATTTGTCTGGGGTAATATTAATACTTTTTGATATATTTTTTAACTTTGCACTTTACATATTTTTTATATTATGTACTTATTATATTTTTTAATTTTCAAAATTATATAATTATTTTATTAACTCATTATTTTTATATTTTTTATATTTTGCTTTAATTTGAATAATCTATATATTTTTTTTAATTTTATATTTTTAAATTTAATTTAATATATTTAATTTAATTTACTATTTTATAAATTATTTTATTTTGTTATATTTATATAAATTTCAAATTTTAAGTTTGTAGATATTGTATAGTATGTATTCAACAAAAAAATATTGAATTGTATTACTATATTTTTTTAATTTTTATAAATTTTTTCAAATGTTATACAATTTTTTTTGTTATATAATTTTTAATTTTTATAATTTTTTTAATATTGTTAATATTTTTTTATTTTTTATATATTTTAAAAAACTATTAAAATTTTAAATTTGTATTTTTTTATATTTTAAGTTTTTGTTAATACTTTATAATTTTTTTACAAATTACATATTTTTTTATTTAATATTTTTTATGCATTGCATTTTTTATATTTTCAGCTATATTCGATTATTTAACTAGCCTGTTGTTTGGCGGCAAATAAAGTGTGTTCATTTTATCTTTGGAGTAGATCAAGTTATTATTTAACATATTCGATAACACAACAGCTCACCCACATAACCAAAAGCATATAATCACATTGTATAAACGTTAAGCAGCACTCAAGATTTGACCCCTATCAGCAAGCCGATTATTTGCTACATTCGATTATTCAACAGTTCACCCTCGCAGTGAATAAAGTCCAAACCCGTTTATAAGCGTTTATAAAACTGGGATCATATTTTTTTTTTAAATTTAAAATTTGGCATAACGCAAAGTGCCGATAAGCTTTAAGCAGCTGGAAATTCCAAAAAAGTCAAATAAAAAGATACGTTAAATAATTAATGCCGAAACTAAAACTTTTCGGTTGAGCAATGGAAACTTTTAGCACTCTCGGCTTAACTTCAGTTATTATATATCTGCTAGTATATATGCGTATGTAATTTGAACCCATGATAGCTGTGCCCAAATTTGAACAAATCTCCAAATTAATCAACGAGTAAATGTGAAAAAAAGAAACCATTTAATAGTTAAACAAAACATAAAACCAAAAATGCGTTTGTTTTCCTCACAAAGCAGAACGATGACGATGACGATTACGACTAGTCGTACAAGGGGAGGCAGGTAGGTTGAAGGTAAACAAGTTTTGGGCGTTCAGTTTCTTGTCAAGATGTTGTTGTTTTTTTTTGTTTGTAGGTAACGATGTTGTTGCACGCTCCAAGCTTGGGCATGACAACTTTTAAATGATTTTTCCTTATAAATGGCTATAATTAATACATATTTGCGTGTCTATGTGTGTATCCAACTATTTAGCTGTTTTTTTCGGGTTTCTTACGAAGTTGCGTTGATTTCGTTTGTTTCTCTCAATCTTTATCTATTTTGTATGTTTGGACATTTGCCGCGTTAAGCAGAAATCATGAATGAATATAAATGCTTATAAAGTTTTTTGTTCAGATTTATGACGGAGCTGTTACAAACATGGTACATAGTATATAATATTGTACATGTATAATTAAAAACAATTGCAGCAAGCATTTTCAATTTCAATTTTATAGTTTTTTTTTTACTTTTTATTATAGCTTTTTTGCATATGTGCACATATGTACAAGTAGGTATATATGTACTGTAAATCCACACAATCAGCTTTAATTAAAGGCAAAGCGAATGGCCGCGGGGCCACGCTGATTTGGCTTAATGATTTTTAATTGCAAGCGCAAATTATTTTTAATAAAGAGTCAGAAAAAACAAATATGACAAAAAATGTTAATTTAAAAAAAAAGCTTGCCATGGGACCACACAAGTGTTTCAAAACGTCAAGAGGTCGCACCCAAATCACGCTTAGAACATTTCAAAATAAAGCTGCACCCTTAGAATTTTTTGAATATCTTGAATTAAGGCCTGGAATAAATGTTTTTATTTTAAATCTTTTTAAATTAAAGCAAAAATAAAACCGCGCTACCTGAGTGCAGCTGACAAAAAAAGCAGTTCTGAGTGAGTCAGTTTGCCGTTTAGATCTAACTAAGCAACTGATTTAATAATCCAGTTGAAGAACCAACAGCTAGTGTAGATAAAATCTTAACTGATTGTTAAATTCTCAAATGATTGCATTAGTTTATAGTTGCCACTTAACTAAATTTGCAGCTAATAAATCTCATGTTCAATAGTTCAATGATTATAAACTTATTATTTGGTGCTATTTTTAAGGCCCATACGCAGCATGCAAAATTTACGAACGGAATAAAAAACTTCATATAAATAAATAGTCACGAAAAACTCCGATTAAAAATTTTTGACAAGTGGACGCAGATAACGAAACAAAACAGTCTTTTCATTATAAAAATGCTTAACGTTAGATGAACCATATTTCATTAGCTGTGGTGGCTTCCATATGAAATAATATGCAATAATTTCCATATGGAAATTTTCGAACTGCCCGAACGGCCTTTAAGCTAAACTTTTTCTAAATGAAAAATTGTTTTTTTTTTAACTCGAACTTTTCAAGCTTTCTTTCAGCTTCTGTTAAGTTGGCTCAAGAACCAATATTTCAGTGCTTGTCAAACTCTCAGCTGATAAAATCAGTTTGTCGTTTAAACTGAACTAGGATCTCCTGTTCTCCTGAACAACAGTTCAGTTTTTATAACCTTATTTTTCTAGCTGTCTTTTATTGTTAAGGTACATATAATAACAATAACACAGGTCTACAAATGCCGGGTTCATGTCAGTTGTTGGAAAGCTAAGCTAATCCGAATCCGGGATCAAAATTGGCCTATCATGTCAGGATTTTAAGATATTTGAGGTTATGTACTTCGGGTACAGAAAACAGAAAAAACGCCGCATAACCTTAAATATCTCAAAAACCTGACATGATGGGCCTATTCTGACCCCGCACTCGGACTCTACGCAGCAAATTACTTCGGAAATGACCTTTAGCTTTCAAACAACTAAACCATGTTGACGTGTGTAATTATTCAAACTAGAAAATGAAAACATCTTTTCATCTTTTCGACTACGTAGCGGATCCACGGGGGGAGGTTTTCGACTCCAGACAAATGGGTTGACAATTTTTTGCTACTTCTGATATATATGCACTTTGAAGTAAAAAACCCCTCCTATGACCAAATACTGGACCCGCTCCTGCTACCAGTACTCTCAAGTACGGAAACTCCACCTTAAAATTCCCATACTGACTAAATGAACCTAGCAATAAAATATTCACCAAAAACAGATATCGCTTATAACTAGTCCTTTGACTGACTGAAGTGCTTATTCAGGGCTAAAAACCCATTTGGGATTTTTTTTTTTATATGAAGTTTTGTTATGCCGTGAGAAATTTTACAATTTGCGTATGGGCCTTAAGCTTAAATAAATAGTGAATATTTGGGTGCCTATGTTTATCACAAGGTTTATATTAAACTTCAGAGGTGCTTGGTTCGCCACTTGCGTGTCCACAGATATCATAAAAGATCTTTAGTCTAGGCTTAAACAATAAATTACGAACCTTAAACTTGCCTACTCTTGGGACCTACAATTTCATATACCTACCGATTTTCGAATATATACTCCAACCTACCAATATGTGTTCTCCTATTGTGTTATTCAATAAAATTTTTCCGTTGACTGCTTTTATGATTTCCTTATAACGAATTTCTGTACAATGAATTTTCTATATAATGAACCGCACGAAAGCAGTCTCTACACAGAAGCAAGTTTATCTATGTATATTAGAAGCGAAATGCAATAGACTTTCAGAAATCTGAGGTAGGGTGGGTAAAGGAAGTGTAAGATAATAAGTGAACAACTGCGCCGCTTTGCTACGTAAACCCTATACAAGTCGATTTTAAAAGGCTTGTCTGCGAAATGGCCGACAGTGTTCCTTGACAAAGCAGACACCCGTTGGGAATTGCGTTCCATCTTATTTTCAGTGACACAGCTTTGTAGAGCGTTGATTTGAAATCTCTGATAAAAATTAGAATTAGTTATATGATCTTCGTTCTAGTTTTGTTGCTGTTAAATCTATTTTTATAGAAATCCATTTTTCTTTTGATATTTATCATAATTGTATTTATAATCAAAAATTTTTTTTTTTTTTTGGGCCACCCTAATAACTCTAAACAAATACGACACTGTGACAGTTTTTAAACTAAGAAATTTTTTTTTAATTGTTTTAACATTCATCCACTTCAAATTCCAACATTTCTAGTCATTTTTGAACCACCCTAAAAATCTTACAAAACAAGTGTGACATTTTGACAGTTTAGGCATCCCTTATTAAGGCCACTAAATTTGTTCTATGGTCTTTAACCTATAATTATTTTGTACCAAGTGTATTCCAGCTTTCATTTACAAACTTCCGCTTGTTTTTTTAACCACCCTAACAAATGCGGCATTGTCAATCCTAAACCCTTTCCATTGTCTTTATACTTTTTACCTTCAATTTTATAAAAGACTTTATTTTTTTAATATTTAGTAGATATTTATGCCAATTTTACTTCACAAACTTTGTCGTATTTTGGAGCCACCCTAACAAGTAACCTCATCGAACCATTGTCTTTCCATTGTCTTTGTACTTTTAACCTTCAGTTTTATAAAAGACTTATTTTTTTAATATTTAGAAGATATTTATGCCAATTTTTCTTCACAAACTTTGTCGTATTTTGGAGCCACCCTAACAAGTAACCTCATTCTTTCCATTGTCTTTGTACTTTTTACCTTCAGTTTTATAAAAGACTTATTTTTTTAATATTTAGTAGATATTTATGCCAATTTTACTTCACAAACTTTCTCGTATATTTGAGCCACCCTAACAAGTAACCTCATCGAACCATTGTCTTTCCATTGTCTTTGTACTTTTAACCTTCAGTTTTATAAAAGACTTATTTTTTTAATATTTAGTAGATATTTATGCCTATTTTACTTTACAAACTTTCTCGTATTTTTGAACCACCCTAACAAGTAACCTCATTGAACCATTGTCTTTCCATTGTCTTTGTACTTTTTACCTTTAATTTTATAAAAGACTTATTTTTTAATATTTAGTAGATATTTATGCCAATTCTACTTCACAAACTTTGTCGTATTTTGGAGCCACCCTAACAAGTAACCTCATTCTTTCCATTCTCTTTGTACTTTTTACCTTCAATTTTATAAAAGACTTATTTTTTTTAATATTTAGTAGATATTTATGACAATTTTACTTCACAAACTTTCTCGTATATTTGAGCCACCCTAACAAGTAATCTCATCGAGCTATTGTCTTTCCATTGTCTTTGTACTTTTTACTTTCAATTTTATAAAAGACTTATTTTTTAATATTTAGTAGATATTTATGCCAATTTTACTTCACAAATTTTTTCGTATTTTGGAGCCACCCTAACAAGTAACCTCATTCTTTTCATTGTCTTTGTACTTTTTACCTTCAGTTTTATAAAAGAGTTATTTTTTTAATATTTAGTAGATATTAATGACAATTTTACTTCACAAACTTTCTCGTATTTTTGAGCCACCCTAACAACAAAGCTCATCGAACCAACACATAAAAATCAAGGCATTTCTAAATCTCAAACCAAACGCACAAAAACTGCTTTTAGCCTACTTACTGTATCCAATTCGTTGAATATTTTAATATTAAAGTTTTTGGTTCCCACCATTTATAGCCCTTATCTAATCAAAAAAGGCATATAAATTCGCATATACGCACAACAATTATTTCAAAACCAGCTTGAAACTAAAAAGCAAATCAAGTACTATGGCAAAGCCTCAGCTTCATTGTGTTATAGAGCTAAACCATATAGTTTGTACCATTACCGAATCGTAGTCGAAATCCAAAACAGGCCTAGTTTATTTTTATTTTATTTTTAAATATTCTCCAAAACGGAAAAAACCGCAGCTATGCAAAAATCGCCCACAACATACAAACCAAAAACTAGCAGCTTACCCAACAAATCTCTAAAATTCAGTTCAAGTTGTTCGTCTTTGAAATCTTGCGACTTACCTGCAATGATACAAAAAAAAAAAACAAAAAGAACATAAATACAATAATTAAAAATCACATTAAAAAATAAGCGAATAAAAATCATTCACTTATCATAAAAAACGAATAATTTTTGGCAAAAAGACATTTCAAAAACTGTAGCAACAAGTCGTTTTATTTTTTTGTGGTTGTTAAATTTTTATCATTTTGACTTGTTTATGAGTGTGCGCAAAAAAATTATATTTGCATAATTCAAATGAAAAATTAAACAATCGTTGTTTTTTATTTTTACATATATTTTATAAACTTTAAATTTAAGCTTTTTAATGTGAAGAGCAGCTGAAACGTTTCATTGATGCGATCAAATGACAATACATATATATTTTTTAGACAATGGCCGACAAAATTTGGTATTAAATTAAAACAATAGTAGTTAAGATACGTTTGTTGTTGGCAACTTACAGTAGCCGTTTTGGCCATAAACAACTAACGTCATAGTATTATTATAATTTTGGTGCTTTTTTGTCTTGTTGTAGCAAGTTTATCCCAAATTAGAATAAAAACAACAGCAAGACTAATTAAGCAGTTGCCGCTTTTGCCCGTTTCTAAATTGAAATTAAAATGGAAATTTAAATGAAAAATTAATGCAAAAAAAAAAAAGGCCTAAAATGCCATTTGGTTGCTAGCCAAAAATAAAACATTACATGTATCTATTTGTGTGCCTGTAAGTGTATTGGTCTTTGTCTGTATATAATAGTTCGCATAAAAATAAAGTCAAACTGTCTGCTGTGCTGGCGGCTGTAATTTGTTAGATAGATCTTGAGATCGGCAGACAGACGTAGAGAGCGAGAGTTATGGTACTAAAGATGGGTGCTTGAAATCGTCACAAATAGCACATCTGCAATGCATTCTAAGAACAGGCAAGAAACTGAATATTTGGGTAACAAAATTCTTATACACTTGCGTATTAATCGATTTGGAGCTAATTTTGAAGAACTTATAAAATGAGATACGCTGTTTTTCGGACTTTTCTTTTTTAACTTTATTAAACCTGAATTGTTGGTCTTAATCGCAACGTACACTTTTTTACCCTGTACCTTAACACCTTTGGAGATACTTTTATAAAGTCTATTCTACACTTTGTGGCCCTATGCTCCACTGGGAGTTAAAGGAAATAATCAAAAGCATTATTCTACACTTTGCTCAACATAAAATATCGCTTTTTATTTGACTTTTCTTTTTTGACTTTCTTAAACCTGAACTATTGTTCTTAACCGAATCGATGACTTTTGTCGATAAATTCGATAAATGCCTGCATCTTCAGGACTATAATGTTAGGATAGCCAAACTTAATTTTTGCACTCCTTAGGTGATCTGCCAGTTAATTTTTTCTTCTGCCACGCTACCCTTATCTTCCAAACAATTTCAAAGCGCTATATAATCTATAATTTTCTACAAAGCTATAGCATTCGTTTGGTTAAAGTGCGGAAAATAAAAAAATCTTTCGTTTGATACCAAACATCATTATAATCGGATCATTAAAATCTGAGATAATCGCAATATAATATTCTACAGGGTCAGTTTGGAGGGCTCTTTAAGCCAATAGCGTAGCTGATTTGGTTGAGCGTCGGTCTGCGAACGAAACGTCACGTCGCGACGTCTAGAGACCAAGGTTCGAATCCCAGTCGGGGAAAATATTTTTTTTATCTTACATAAGGCGTCACAGTCGTTCGCCATTTATTTTTTTTTTTAATTGAAGCATTCAGTTTCTTTCGAATAGTTTCGAATAGTCTTCCGACGGAGCTGCAACATTTTTATACTCAAAATCGTAGATGTCATAATACCTATAAAATAAATTGTAGATGTCACAATACCTATAACATATTTACGAGCTTATTCAAAAATATAAAGACTTTTTTAAATAAACGCAAAAAAAAACAAATGAAGTCTTAAAAATTTAATCTAAAACTGAAATAGTAGTTATTGGTTTTTTTTGAAATTGTAGACGACTTTAATCTATTTTTTATTGAGAAAATTCGCAAAAGCACAAAAAATAAAAGATTTATATATATATTTTTTTTCACTAACATCAGTAGTATTTTTTAAAATATTTTTTTAATTCACTGTCAGCTTCATCTAACATCAGTAGTATTTTTTTAAATATTTTTTTAATTCACTGTCAGCTTCATCTACAAAGAAATATGCCCCATTGCAGCGTATAAAAAGTCATCTAGAAAATTGCAGACAGTGTGCAAAATTGTTACTCACAAATATTTTTAATTGGTCTGCCTTTGTGTTCTAATTGGTTTGAGGAATTTTCTCTTTATGTGGCAGCCAAGTACCCATAGATTTTACAGTCAGTACATTGTAATTGTTGCAGGAAGCTAGCTTGTTGTGGCCTTATCCAAGACATATGCCAATGGCACGGATGTCCTCAATGTTGTAAATATTTGTTGCCACTTTGCATATGTCAATCATAAATTTAAGCTGTTTATTGTTTATGCTGCAGGTTGCTGACTCCCAAAGCTAACTCAAGACCCGGTCAACAACAACCATGTGGCATATGTTGCAAATTTGCATATTGCAAAAGCAATTTATTTGCATGTGGGTGGTCAGTCAAAAGACACAGCGCGTCAAAATGTCAATTAAATTTATGTGCGCAACTTGCCGGGCATACATAAAGCGAGGGAGACAGTTGCATTGAGGGTGTTCACTAGCCTTAAGCAGGTGTTGTAATGAGCAAGTCTTGCAAAACACAAGTTTGTGAGTATATCTTGGTGCTGCACAGTCTAGCAATCTTTGAAAAAGTGGGTGTCCCACTTCATTTGGAACACAAACTGCCATGAGCTGCTCTATGTATTCTGAGGATTTTGCAAAAAAGTTTGCGAATGGGTATAAAAAAACTGTCAAAGTTTGGCGGGAGTTTCTTTTTATGATCTCGAATGCGGTTCCAGAAATTTCAGACGAATTTTTTTCTAAACTTTTGCACACTAAAACATTGGCTAGAACTAGAGATGGAATCAAGAGATAATCTCCGCAGATCACACATTAAGACGAAAAAGAATTTTAAGATCAGAAGGATGGGCAGAAATTTTTTGTTATGAGCCCGAATTGCTATAGAACAGAAATAATGAAATCCGCAGATCAAGACATGGAATCGGGACGAAAATTCCGCAAAACCCATAAAAGTTGCGGGTTGAGCAGGTAGGAATTAATTAATAATTAAGAATATATGGGATAGGCGGGAATTTCTTTTTTTGATGCCGAATTGCTGCAGACCCAGAAATTACTGGCTGGTTCCGAAAATCTCTTATAAAAGAAGCACATTGAAGATGAAAAAAAGATTCGGGTGAAATAGGCAAGGGCCGGATATATTTAAAAATTGCAGCGGAAATGGAATATGGATTGTATCTTTAACATTTCAGAACCACCTGGGTTCCACCAGCGTTCTTCGTTAATTACGTTTGTGGTAATCATACATTTTTCCGGCTACATTTTTAACTATTTAGTAAAATATCAGCCAGCTGGTCACACTGTTCGCGCAACATTTGGCGCTGGCAACATTTGTTTACAGCAACTGTTAGTAATCTCTCTCTGCCACTCTCGCTGTTACGCCCCCGCGCACTGTCGCTCTGGCTGTCTCTGCCAGACAGCTTGACTACATGATGAATCAACTGTTGTTTGGCACAGGTCTCCCCCAACTGCACACATCCGCTCTTCCACACTTATTGACCGCTTTGCTGCTTGCCATTTAAGGTGACCAAAACCAGTGGCCAATGGCTGTCGTTTGGCATGACGTGTACAGTCTCAAAATAGCAACAAATGCAAAACAAAAACAACAACAGCAACAAACATACAAAAATATGCAAATAAAAAGATACAAATGTGTATCTATGTGTGCGTCAATGTATCTGTGTGTTAAATTAATGTGACATGCATATGGAAATACGTGCCAATGTGTGTTGTCATTGGCTTTATTGTCCAACTTGAACTGACTAACGGCCAAAAGCAACAGTTGTTGTTATTGTTGTTATTATTATTGTTATTGTTTTTTTTTTTTGTTATTGCTGCTTTTCTAATAAACATGCCGCCGTGCTGTCTGTGAGCCATTTATTGTGAACAAGAACAACAGCAACAACAACTATAAGCTCATGGCATATTAAAATTATGAAATTTTAGACTTAAACAAAAAAAAAAAAAACAAAATTATAGTGCTCAAAAGCAAACGTGTCTCAAATTGCCAATTAACACTGACAGTTTTGTTGCTAATTAAACAAGCAGGAAGAATCGCGCGCTATTGTCTGTTAGTTAACATGCTAATAACATACGCTGTTAATTAAATGTTAGCTAAACGTTAAATTAATGGGACTGAGCCTAAGTTTTGACAACAAAACAAAAAAAAAAAGTCTTAAATAAAGAAACAAAACGTTTAACGATACAGCTTGAACTTGATATTTCGAGATATTTAAAAGATAACAACAAATTGAAAACAAAAGCAGAAAGTATTGAAGCTAAGACTTTTAAACAAAGTTTCAAATTGCAAAAAGTTTACTTTAAAATAATACTGTATTTTTACTTTAGGTTGTGCCCGAATTATTTTGATAATTTATAGAACCTGCTATATTTGAACAAGCGCGTAAATTGATAAAACATATCAAAATAATTGCACCCCTTTATTGATTACAATATCAACAGCGCAGTATCAAGTTATAAATTTATCGAATACGAATGTTAACAAAAATAAGAATGTCACTTCCTGTTATGATGGAAGCGATATTCTTCTACGAATTCAGTCAGGGTGTGGCATATCTCAAGGAATTGCTTTCAGACAAGTAAGTACTTATTGATTATGAAGCGATACGCTAAAGTAATGAATAATGATATCAAAGATCATGGCATAAAGCTCTATCATGAATTTAGTTTGGAAACTCTACTAAACTTGTTCTAACGTAAGAATTTTTTTACTTTCCTTAAGGTAATGAATACTGGTACTAAAGTGCATACCATGAATATAGTAATATGAAAAATTCTACTTTGGAGAAAACATCACGATATAGCCATGTTTTGACAAACTTGGCCTGCCTGCAGGTAATTTACAACTTTTGGCAAAGTTTTTAGCACCCTAGCTCTTAAAGTCTCCGAGATATTTTTGTTCAGACGTACGGGCAAGCAAGCCTATATCGTATATATGGAGTAAGCATTTCTTCGGCCTTTACGTACTATATGTGCATGAAATGAGTATAGCTTCGTAGCTTCGTTAAAAGGTATTGCAATATTCTGATCTTAACAATAAATCACTATTACATTACTAATATTGAAATTATTATTTTTTCTTAAAAGAGGGGCTCCGCTTCCTGATCGCTTTCAAGCCCGCCATAACACCCGTACGCAGGAACAAATTCAGTTTATAAAAGTCAGAGCATGACGATGAAGTCTGACTTTTTTAATAGTTTTTGGTACTGTAAGACTCTGGCTCGCATTGTTTTCTCAATCAACTCTCGCTCGTTTTTCTTTCTTAGTTAATTAATTTTATTTTGTTCGTGTTATTTATAATGCTTTTAAATACACAATACAGATTTTCTAAGCCTCAAAACGCCATAACTATAAAAAACTTTTGGTAATAAACTTTATATTTAAAGAGTGCAGCTCAAAACTTAAGCAGATAAGTAGCCTGTCTGAATAGCAGCATTTTTTAAGTACCCGCCATAAAATCTACCAGACTATCGCGCAAACGTGCTGACAACAACTTATTCCATAAATCTCTATGTAATCAAAATTTTGAATATAAACATGCTTAAGGCGCAGCAAACAATCGATAAGCAGTGGCAGTTATCGCTTTATATGCAATTATCGCTAAGCCACTGCAAAGTGTCACAACAGTAATTCCTAGAAACATATTCTAAACAAAATTTTTTCAACGAAACGAAAAAAAAATCTTAAAAGTATACAACACTCAAAACAAAACTGTTGACAAATACACATTTTGATAAAGCGCTTATGGCTAATGCGCAGCTAATGGCTAATAAGTTACGCTCATTAAAAAAATAATAAAAAATTTTAAATGCTATATTTTATATGGCTTGGCATACTTCTTCTATATCAGCTGAAAACGTCAGTTGAGTATACAAACAAGTTGCACGAAAGATAACGCCAGTACAGCAAAAAGCGCGAGATAAACAAAAAATAAGAAAAATTCACTCAAATTTCACTTCATTTATCAAAAAATCCATCAACAGTCGCAAAGATCCCAACGATCCCAAGCAGTCATTTAGACAAACTTCATGCCGCACCTCCCCCTTCCGCTCTAAAATACATATTATTTACGTTCAACTCATTTCAGAAATTTGCTGCGCACGCGCATTGCCTGCAAGCAAAACGCAGCTCCTGGTTGAAATCTTTCACAGAAACTCGCTGCCACTGCCCTTTGTGTGTGTATAGTATCTGTGTGTGTAACTGTGTGTCTCTCGCGTTGAGTTACTTGAATTTGATTTTGATTAATCGTCAACGAAATTAAGCGGAATTCGTTGTTATTGTTAGTTAATGGACTTTTTTTTAGCTGCATGGCTTTCACAGCAGGAAGCTGCTGCATTTAAATACATATGTGTAAATATCTTTGCATCTTACGGATACATTTCATTTCATTTGTGCAGCTACAGCAAATTCCATGCAATTTTTGTTATGACAAACAACAGCAGCTGCCTTGAGATACTAACGTATCTCTAAGATACATATCATCATTATCATGCCAGCTCTCTTGGCACACATGTGTGCGCCACACGCTGCACTCTTTGCAACAGGATATGCGCCTGTTGCACTCCAGCCGCCATTTAGACACAAACCATACCACTCCACACCAAAAACAACAATGACAACAACTCTTTGACATTTAAAGCTAGCCCAAGGCATCGTTTCACTTGCAATTCGCTTAGTTTGTTTGGCAGTTTTTGCTGTTCCAAATCAACAAGAGTCGCTCTGAGAGTGGGTGGAGTTGCCTGCATAAATCAGGGGCATGTAGCAACTTTTCTTGGCACACTTTTAAATTATTGTTGTTTATTTGGCGGCTTTTGTTGCTCAAGTGTACTCTAAAAACTTGCTGCCTATAGAGACACCAGAAATTAACCAAAAACCTTTACTTGGCTGAGACTTTTTGTTGAGCCAGCACAAACGCACATTAAAAACCAATGACCTCTTTTTTTTACACTTTAAAGCGAGTATATTTAATACGGCCTGGTGTTGGTAACGAACTAGCAATGGAAAAAGTTGAAAATTTCTTTGAATTTTGAAAGCAATTGGGCTTATTCGATTCTTGATTAACTTTCTAAGGTCTGAGATTAAGAACAGTCTTTAAAGGAATCAGAAACTATGGAAGCCAGGTGTCGGTTTATCGATAAACTTTAACGTATATACCATACTTCCAGGATACCACGGAATTTTTTGCATATTTTATTTTTTTTATAACCTTCTTTCCATACTTTCATCTTCCAATAATCCCATAACCTGCCTTAAACCCCACATAACTTCATTTTATCAAAACTGCGACTTTTTTTTTCTGAATAAGATTTGGAAGCCAGGTGTCGGTTTATCGTCGTACTTGCAGAATCTCCACAAGAATTCGACTCTGAAAGAACTCATACTAATGACGAGCCTGTGCAGCTTCTTTGTTCGAAACAAGGCATTCGGAAACCAGGACTCAAGTTTTGTGTATATTCCAAACTCCCAAGAATTTATTTTCAGTGCGTATCTACGTCAAAGGATCATATCACATATCTTGCTAAAGCGATGCGAGCTTTTCTTCTTGTCTTCTTAGTACTTCATGTTCGACATCAGACTTTCGGATTTCTTAAAAATTTTCTAGAAAACTCATAATCTCAATGGATCTACAAAAAACGCTTAGGCAACTTCACCACAGTATTTTTTTTTTTTTTTTTTTTTTTTTTTTTTTTTTTTTTATATTTTTTTATTATATAAAATTATATTTTTCCCACGCAGGCACTTCTCTATATATCCACCTCTAGCGTTTATTATAGCTTTGATGGCACTAACAGATTTTCCTGACGAACTCATAACTGTCAATGGGTATCTACGTCATAAGATCAAGCTTAGTCGCGCCTTAAGCCTTAACTACAGTAACATCATACTTAAGACGATACTGCACAGATTTTCTTCTTGTCTTTTTACTACTTCATGATCGAGATTAAGCATTAGGAAACTAGTAAACTCTATATCTAGGACTCACAGAAACTTTAGATGCGTCCCTGTCGTTTATTGTAGCTATAATAGCAATAACAGATTTTCTGGGAGAACTCGTGTAGCTTCTCTTTTTTTCTAGTATTTCATAATCGAAATCAGCCAAAAGCAAATTTAGTATACATCTAGGACTCACAGGAACTTTCCTAAGAATAGAATCTGCATAGCTACAGTTGGCACTATTAGATGTTTGGAAAGAAAATAGTCCAACTTACAAAGTTACCTTAAGCAAACAGGTATTACATTGTATGATATGTGCTTTAATGTTAACTTTAGAGATGACACATTTTAATCAATTTAATTTGTTATTTGAGTCATGTCTTGACCAAATTCTAGGAATTTTCTGTGAGTCTTAAGAAAAATTCGAGCAACAAATGCGTTCAAATAATTAACATATTTTGTTAAATGGGTATATGTTGAATAAATTTCAAGCTATTGTAAAATTTTACGAGTTCCAGTAAAGTTGATCTTTTTTTTATGGTTTATACAAGGTGAAGATTGTTTTTTTATTAGATGATAGGTTGTCAAAGATTTTATTTATTATTTGCGTCTAATTTTAGAAGCTCTCAAATCTTAATTTTCTTCTAAGCTTTATTTTAAATCCAAAAAATTAACTTCTTTGAAATTTCGGGCTTGAGTCGTCTATTTTGTTGCCTATGCATTGATTACAAGTTTAAATTGCTGGTAAAAAATAAATCACTTTTAAAATTCAGATTTAGTTAACAAGATTTACTTCACTAAAATGTGTCAGATACATTTTTTTAAATTTTTTAACATCAGCTGCTAAGGTATGCAAATTTCGGTGTCCCAATTTTCTCACTCATTCAGTCAATTTTTTTTTGTTGGTTTTTTGCAGTGAAATTATTTAGCAAAAAATTGCAGACAATCGAAAAGTTGACATTTCAATTAATTAAACTAAAATATAAATATGGCGCGAGTGAAACGAGAAAGTAAAAAGCAATTTATCAGCATAGCTTGCACTTGCAATTTCTACACAAAAAAATAAAAAAACATTTTTTTAAATAATAATGGATTTTTTTTTTTAAATTTAAATTTGTTAAAGTCAGCAAAGCTAATCCAACTATTGTATAAAGAACGCGTGTTTTATGCGCGTTTTACAGCTTAGCTCTTCTTTTTTTTTCTTATATTTTTTTTTGAGTGTTGGGTTTTTATTGTAGTTTTAGTTGTTGTTGTTGTTGTAGTTTTTGTTGTTGTTATTTATGGCTAGACAGACAATTTTAGACATTAGCAAAATGCAAAGCAAAGGGAAATGTCATTAAAACTAGAAAAACTTATGTTAAATTATGCCAAACGTGTTGCCACATAAGCAAAAGATACAAAAACAAAAACAACAATAGATACAACAAAAAAAACAACAGCAACAAGAGACACAAAAACAACAACCAAAGCAAAGCATGCAAGATTTGCGTCTACGTGAGCCGGCAAACAAATGAGCGACAATAAACGCGCGCTTAAAACCGCCTAGCGTTTAAAAACGCTAGCACAAAAACAATATTGTAGGCAGGTACGCCTAGGCATAAACTATATATATATGTATTTGTATTGTTGTACATTTATATATACATTTTGTTGTTTTGCGCTTATTATTATTATTTTTATTACTATTTTTGTTTGTTTTGGTTAGCGCTTGCACGAAACACTGATAAGATTAGAACGTGCCCAGCCATAGACCAGAGACCTCATAGACGTTCATATGCCTAAATTAGTTTAGGGCCCGGTATAGCACACGAGGGTGGACTTTAATATTTCTAACATAGATAAGAAATTACAACTAGAGCTAGAAAACTCTTAAAACTTTTTGCAACCCAACAGCCTTTTGTCAGGTGTATTTTTTAAATAAGAAAAACTTTTAGGTTGTTTCTGGTATTTTCTTGATCTGTCTCTCATATCAGAGGATTGCTGGTAGAAGTACACACTATTTTTTATCTCTCGATTTTCTAAAAGAATTTCAATGATAAAAATTTATAGAGCCACACTATGTTCAAGGAATCAAACAAAATCCATCTAGACAAGTACCAGATTTTATACAAAAATATTCTCGTATACTTATTTATGTAAATAACAACCCCTTTTTGTAAATCTTCAAAATGTTATATTATTTTAAGAATTTTTATTCATGTCGCCAGAGTTTTTGAACTCAATTCTAAAATTAAGATTTTCAAACTTTAATAAGAACAAATATTAGTAAAATATCTAAAATTCTCAAAACAAGATGAAGCAGTCTTAATTAATAAAGTATCTCAAACATAAGGAGAAAAGAATTTGGGTGCTTCACAGAAACTCATATATTTCAGAGTAGTGCTGGAGAAATCATCAATGTTATATCGATGCATCGGTATATCGAAGTTGGCCAACAAAGATGTTTCTCCAGCACTAATGCACTCATCAAATGGGTGTTTAGTAGTCCTGGAGAAACATCTTTGTTTGCCAACATCGATATATAGATATTTTAAACTTCGATACATCGATGCATCGATACAACATCGTTGTTTTCTCCAGCACTATTTCAGAGGTTATCCAAATCGACAGAATACATACGGAAATACGCTTGGTCCCTTCCAAAGACGTTGTAGTTCCCTACACATAGCCTAATTTTATTTGAGCTTCTTAGAAGATTTACTAATGTCTTCTCATTTGAAGCACAAAAGAAATAAGAAGAAAAGCACAGGAGTCTGGAAACAAGTAAGAAAAAAATTAAAGTCTTGGGGTGCCGAAAATATGTGGAAAGGGGGAAAATGGTACAAAAACACTCAGGTCGAAATTAAGTCACATATTATAATAGACTAATGGCAAATTGAATTTGATCAAACAACCCTCGTAGGTGAACTTATCATACCGCAAGTCAAAATTTTGTTGTAGTTCTATGAAAATTTTCTGAGGCGATAAACAACAACAACCAACATTTAATCATAGCAATGACACAAAGGTGGAAAAAAGTTATCGGCTGAGCACGTAGCGTACTTTACTAAGGCGACCCCTTGCTAATACCCAGCCTGACCATGTCCGGCTAGAGTGGACAGCTTAAGCTATATTTTTTTTTTTTTTTTGGGTGCAGTTGATCAAAAGTGTGCGCCGCCTTTGTAGCTGCCACCAAATGAACAAATTTTGCTGTCTATTTCTAGATATCTAAGCGATTTTCGTTATGCCAGATGGAATTATAAAAGGTGTTTTCATATTTGTAGCAAGCAGTCTCTTTTGATGTTTTGCCTGTTTGCCATTTGTGGCGATTTGTCATGGACCCCGTGATCTGGGCTGAGCAAAATGCCCGCCTGTGGCGAATTTATTATTAAGAAGCAGCATGACAATTCATATAAAAACACAAAGATACACACCCTTATACATATTTGTGCTCAAAACTTAACCCATTTTAGGCCGAACTGCAAATATATTATTTTTTAATGCTTTAGTTAAAATTTTAAAGTTCTAAGGTAATTTGGAAGCAATAATTTTTGTCAAAACTTGTCTACCTAGAAGAGTTTTCCGTGGAAGTAGGCGTATGCCCCTTATTGTTCCCAGAACTTGATTTGAATGCATCATTTTTAGCTATAATGCGCTCATGTCAAAAAAAAGTCCTAAATTTCTGTTATTTTAGTTCTTCATATCCTGCCCACCAGTTCAAAAATGGTTGGGCTAAGATAGTTCTTGCCTAATTTATTTTCTTATAGCTCGTTTATAGACGCTAAGTTTGCCTTCTATGGCAGTTTTTGAATGCTAACTACATAATACCTTTTGGTTTGCTCTTAATGCTTAGAAGAAGAGTCTATTTTGTGTATTTCATAGAGGAGACTGGGGCAAAATGAGCAACTCGGGAAATATTCAATCTGGATTACCGTCACGGAGGTAATAGCTGTAGGCTTGAAATTTTTATCCTTACATCGCTTTGGTGGAGAGCTCTAAACGTCGTTGAGCCAAATATGTGGGCTACAACATAGTGCCTAATGAAGATTGCCCCAGCCCTTTGGCTGCCCCAAAAATGCAATAATATCAAAAGTTGCGCATTTTGCCCCGCTCTCCCCTACTGTTGAAAAAATGTACAACAAATTTTAAAGATAAGTATGCTTATGCTTAAAATTTGTCAGGATAAGTTTATAATAGTAACCAAAAACATATTTTTGCGTTTTCAGCCATCTTGAAATAAGAATTTTGTGATTTAGAATGAAAAGAATGCTATTGAAAAAAATATAAAAATTTTCAAGTTAAAAAAACTAGAAAAAATTCTTAATCGCAACCGATATCTTATATTCGGACTTTTCACAATCTGGAGATTTTCATAATCTTTTTTTAAGTTTAAAATATGCCAGGAAAAGTAACCAAAAACAAATTTTCGTGTTTTCAGCAATCTTGAAATAAGAATTTTGTGATTTAGAATGGAAAGACTGCTTTTGAAAAAAAAAATAAAAATTTTCAAGTTAAAAAACCGATATTTTATATTCTGGAAATAAGATTATAAGATTTTTATAATCTTTTTTTAAGTTTATAAATTCTACGATCATCTAGTTTGGAAATAAGCTTATAAGATTTTCATTAAATTTTTTTAAATTTTTAAATTTTACGGTCATTTTCTTTAGAAATAAGGCTATAAGATTTTTATAATCTTCTTAGTTTATAAATTCTATGTTCAACTACTTTGGAAGTAAGATCATAAGATTTTCATATTCTTCTTTTAAGTTTACAAATTTTGCGATCATCTACTCTGCGCACGCTTTCTCCACTTCGTAGAACAAAAGTTAGCTACGAAGTATTTTTTTTAGTAATTGTTGACTAGATTTACATCCAGACTATTCTACAATTCTAAGGTTGTGCGTTCCTTAGTTAAGACACCCTTCACCCTTCTTCAATTTATTATCATATACTCTACTGTTCAATGTTTTAGTTTAGCAAACTTAAACAAAATAAGTTTAACTATCTACAGCTTATCGCCTTTGAGGTGCTTTTATGGATATCACACCCATTTTGCTAAACTTTTTTGTCAATTTAAATGTACGTACTATAAAAATCGTAACTTTACTGAAAATCTTGCTCAAGCTATTCTAATAATCCTACAGCGTTCTAAAATGGGTTAAAGCGTTTTTGGAAACGCACACAAATCGCTATAAAACTTGTAGCTATGCCTAAGCCCAAATCAAATGCTCAGCTGCATATCATACTAATCTAAGCAAATGAAATGACAACCAAGTTGGGCACAAAAACCCATAAAACATGTATGCTCAACACCAAGAATTGTACCCAAAAAAAATAAAAACTAAAGCGTGCAACATAAAATTGACAGCTGATCTTTTTGTGTGCGTTTTTATTTTCCTTTTTTTTCTTTTTGGGTACCTACAGATACAAAACAAGGGGTGCCCGTTGGCCAGCATATTTTGGGATTACCTGCGCGCAGTCATAAAATACTTAGGAAAAAAAGAGTCCTACGCAGTGTCTATTCAGACAAACACTTGGCAGCCTAGCATTTGAAAAGAACAGCAAAACGCAATTAGAAACAAAAACCGAGACGAGCATTTCCAAGCAATTCTCGCAATTCAATTGAAAGAAAACAGGATATGCTTAAAGATTTGTAATATGAGCGCTGCATACTTATGAGTTATAAACAAGACGACCCAATGGGATTTGGTCTTTGGGGTGCGCGTCGCTAGTGCGCCCTATAAACAATTGCAGGCTTTAAATACTACAGATGCGATCTAACAGATGCAGCGATAAGTTGCAAGTACGAGAAAGCTGCCAGGAAAAACCTTGTACAAGACACAAAAATGAGAAAAAAGCGCAAGCCAAGGCAAGCGCACAAAAGTATCTCATGGATACAAAATTTAGTAAAAGCAAAAAAAGCAAAGAAATGTTATATTAATATTTACCATGAGCCTTCTTCTTTCTGGATTTCGGCGCCATGTCTGGCCGAGTAGCGCAGCAACAACAATAACAAAAACAAAGAACTCGACGGCGACGGCTACGACGACGTTGATGATTCTTATGCTACGACTTTGTCTGTCGACTACGTTGGCCCTGGGTGTTGAGCCAGTTGCTCTTTCAGTTGCTGTTGCTGCTGCTGCTGCAACAAAACAATAAACGCGACGCAGTCACAATTCCAGCCGCGACTGCTCCGTTTTGTATGTAAGGGACTTGCGGAGAGGTGTACACTACCACGATCCCCAATAAAGCTTGCTGTCTCAGCAAGTTCGTTTTGTTGCTCCGCCTGTGTCTCGTTTGCCTGCTGGAAGAACTGGATTCCCGGCTTGTTTATTGCGCCCGTTTTAAGCGTCGGTCAAGCCGGCGACACCATGGAGCCCAGGCGACGTCTTTTACCTTCTTTTCTGCTCTTTTTTTGCAAAAATTATGGGTTTTGGGCAACAAACAAAAAACTTGATCCTGCTTGGGCTTCCTGCTGCCTTTGGGGCTGTGGCCTTTGCTACGTGTTGTTCTTGTTGTTGTGATTTGTACAAGTTGTTGTAGTTCAGAGCTGGGTTCTCATTTTGCTGTTGTTGTTGTTCTTAGCTGGTGTGAGCGCGTGATCACGTTGATTATAATTATATACGAAAGGTGGCAATACAAATCAGCTGAAATTCAATACACGCTGTGCAACATACTACGCGTAAAGTATCCTTTCGTTTTGTACGCGTTTTGCGCGCGTTTTTTTTTTTTTTTTTAACTGTTTACAAATAGTTGTGGTAAACACTATTTAAGCACTATTTTCTTCGCCTTTTTGGCAGACAATTTGGCAACACACATACGAAAATAACATATATAAACATAGATATTTATATTTGCTTAAATCACATATAATAATAAAGCTGCTTGCTTGTTTGTTTCGGCCAGGTATTTATAGCGTAATTTACTTTGTACCAAAAATAGCACGCACACAGTAACACTTTGTGATATATATATTACTAAACACTTTTGTTATCAGCAGCTAAAGCATTTAAACGCACTTATTTAGTTTAATACACGAAATTTCTTCAAGTGCATTAACGCACACTTTGAAACACGCAAAACGTAGCGCATACGTCATAACACGCGTACGAAAAAAAAAGCAATGAGCATAAGATTTGTATCAATGAATGATTTCGGTTGCAGTTTTACTGGCTCTGTTAAAACAACAGACAAATGTTAGAGCTGTCTTCTCTTGCGCTCACTCAGCCGCAGCTGCTCGCACGCATTTGGCGCAGCACAACTTAACAGTGTTAGCTGCTTGCGCATGTTGCTTAACAGCAGTGAGAGCGCACAAAATGTAAACACGCTCTCAGCACAACATAAACAAAGTGAACAACAAGTGAGCGCATGACGCTATCTCTGTCTGTTGCGCCAGCGCAAATGTCTGTTTGTTGGCGTCACTGTGTCGCCGAGAGAGAGAGAGACCAGTATAGCAAAGCATTGCATTTTGCTTGTAGGCAATTGCAGCTATTAAGCGCGTTTTGCACGCTGTTTTAAACGCGCTGTTAGCTGGGTAGCATTTTGAGAGCATATCTGCGTGTTCTTGTTTTCAAAACGCTCTTTCTCTCCTCTCACTTGTATTTCAAGTTTTTCTTATGCTGTTGTTTATATGAAATTGTGTATGGTTGTGTGTCGAGTATCTTGATCTTTTGCTGCCTATGTACACTCACATGCATTTGAATACGTACAATGCTAATTTTGTGGAAACTACAATTTGGAAAAATCAAGTATTTTTTAAAATCACAATACTTTTTTTTTTGAGAGCAAAAACAAATTATTTTTATTGAATACAGTCGAACTTTTTAGCTTTTCTTTTATTTTTGGTCTAACAACCTTTTTTAGAATCCAATGTTTTTCGGCAATGTTTTTAAATTAAAAAATGGGCTTAAATTAAGAATTTATGTATATAAATAGTTTGGGCGGTAAGGATTTTAAATTTAAAAAAATTCTTATTCTGTCCTTTTTATATATGAACATTTTTACAATTTTGTAATGAGCTAATCTTGTATGGTTTCTAACTAGCAGTGACTAAATTTCAGTATAGTAGAATAGTTTAATTTCTAAGCTAGAAATATTTTATGAAATTATCAATTTAAAAAAATATAAATTCTCGAAAAACAATGAGTGAATTTAAAAAATATATATAACAAATATTTTGATTCAATTTTTAAAATTCAAATATCTTAGTTGTAAAGCTTAAAAGGCTAAACTCTATATATGTTTTGTAATTAGTCAGTAAGTAATATGTAAAATATTAGGGTAAACAAATAAATAAATAAATGAATTTTAAAAATATTTGTTCACATTTTTTCCCAATGTTTTTGATGCAATATAATGTTAATACTTGTAAATTAAAAATGAAGTTTTATTAAAAATTTCAAAACAAATTAATTGTGTCATACAAGAACTTCGAACGAATGCTGATCTTGATATGAATTTCTCTATGAATTTCATAAGACCTTTGGGATTTTTTTGATCTTTTATAAAACAAAAGCAGTGCTCTTTTAAAAAACTTGTTATATGGAAAATTTGTTGCCGAAAAGTGCGTCAATATAAGGAACTTCGGCTGTTACTCAAACTAGTCTGGAGCTACAGCGTGATTTTTTTAGAGGTTCACAACTTTGAGTTGGCAACACTGCTTTATCTGACAACCCATTTAACAGCTGATAGTTGCTTTTTGTTGAGTTCGATTTGACATTTCATTATCAACCAGAGCAACGCTAGCAATTTGTTGAAATTTTTTACCAAAGTAATAATTCCGTTCGTCAAACTAATTCAAAATGTTGTTCTCCAATGAAGAACATTTTTGGTTGAATGGGTACGTAAATAAGCAGTGGAGCGAGGATAATCCATAGGCTTTTGTCGAAACATCATTACAGCCACAGAAAATTACTGTCACTTGTCTATGTCGATAAACCAAAGACAATTGAACACCTGAAAATCAACATTCGAAGAGTTTTTGGCGAAATACAGCCGCAAATGCTGCTAAAGTTTGTGAAAATTGATGGCCACATGGCCGAAATCATATTTGAACATTAATGGCATAAGATTTTCTATCCAATAAAGCCCGTTTCATTGATATTAAAAATATATTTCTTTGTTTTATTATGACACAAGTTTGTGTAGTTCTAAAAAAAACACCCTTTAGAAAAAGTGATCGTGATTGCAGAAATGATAACTAAAATGCATAAGCTACCGATTGTATTTTCCAAAAAAGAAATATATTTTTAAAGGTTTTCATAAGGAAAAAACGGGGGAGCTTGTAATTCCTAAAGGGCGCATCCCCAAGGTGGCGGATTAGCGGAAAGCCTCTTAGTCATGGGTGGTAGGAGGGAAAACTCCCACGGACCAGACAAGCCGAAGAAGGCACCACCACGATCGCCCCACAGACCCTAAAGTTGGTTGCGTTGGGCAAGTAACCCGAGCGGAAAATCCCTTACTCAAGAAACGGAAATTTCCACCCTATGCCCCGACTAGGAGTAACATACAGTATGAATTCAATTTTTTTTTCTATTTTTACTAAATGGTAATATGTACTGCATGTTAAGGAATAAATAATAATAAGGAGCGCAGGAATCATCTTTTCACAGCTATTTATCAAGAAGAAGATCGATCGAGCGTCCCTATTTAAATGCGCACGAGTGTATGCAACAGGGTCGTGCGCTCGTATTTCTTTTGCTGCTTATTATAACTGACATATCTAGATATTGTGCATGGACTGGCGGCTCCAGTATCTTTCCTCGCACGCCCCTTCCATGCACACATATAATTGCGGCCCTTTTGCATATGGTCAAAACTTTGTTGCAGTTGCAAGTATTTTTATGTGCCGCCCCTCTGCGCTGACTGACTTTGCAAAAATAATAACAGTTTTGGTTGAATTTGTTGCCGGACCCAACATGTGATTAGTGGCAACACCATTGTAAGTAATAGGGCTGCGCTTAATAGCCGCTCTGCACGTAAACCGCCCGCAGGTACGGTTGCAGATACTTACATGCCCATTAAGTTGCCACTGCCACAAAAGAGCGGCTCAAAGAGATCATTAACTACGACATACAAATTTGTGCTTTTCAATTATGTCACCAGTTTGGTAGGTACTCTGGCTGAGATTTTTTAAACTCATTAGCGATATATGCCACACAACACATATGGTAGTTCTAATCACGCATTTATGAGATACAAAAGTATCTGCTGCCTGCACTTGTTGTCTACCTGTTGCAACTGTAACAGGTAGTAGCCAGCTTCAGCTGTTTATGCCATTCGATTTTTGGCATTAAAAACGCATTGCAATGACATTAGCCTGAACTGTATTAATAAATCTTTCTCAGAAATTCTGGCATTGCTCCCTTAGTTTATGACATTAACGATAACCCGCCTTAGCTTGAAAGCATGCTCCAATGCGTTTGGCCATAAGTCATTTTGTATCCGATATTGTTGTGTCTAGCCAACATCTCTCCCTGGATGACCCCAAGAACACCCCGCTTTGCTTGCATGCTGCTGTTAATAATAACACAAGTTTGTTGTTGTTGTTATTGTTGGTGTTCTCGTTCTTGTTGTTGTTGTTGCTGCCGCCTTCCGAGGTGTGATTTCTCAAGTGTAGGAGTCATGCAGCGCACGACGAGCATTCGACCATGCCCCGGACCCATCATCGAGCCCTGTGGTGCAACAAAAACTTGCAGCAAGCAGCAAATGCCATAAGGCCAGTCTGGGTGTTTTTTTTTTCTCCCTTCTCCTTGTAATCACTACTCTATGCCCTAAGAGTACATTAAGTTTGAAAAAAGCAAGATACCACCAATGCTATATATCAAAATAGAGTTGGGATCGTTCCGAGTCTATTCCTGGGAGTTTTATTTCATTTATTATAATGGCTACGGCAATCTTGGAATGGAAATAATTTTTTCGATTTCAATGTTCCACACACAAAACAAATGAAAAGTATTTGTCGGTCGGAAATAAAAAATTTCAAAACGCTTTCGCCGGAAACTGTTTACCAAGTTCAAAATATCGCGGGCTTTTTAATGATCCGAGCTGGTTATAGATATTGCTTTGTGTCCTATATTAGGTTCCTAGTTGGAGCAAAGGGCCTCTACAAACTTTCTCCAGTTTTCTCTGTTTTTCGCAATCGATTTTATTTCCCGCCAGCTTTTTCCAGATGCAGAAGTGATCTATTTGATTTCCTGCCGCCCCGTCAGGAAAACTCCAGATTTTTTGTACAATCGTGATGTGGAAATAGAGCAGCACCTATTGTTAGGTTTGCGACCATGATAATCATTAATCATCCGATCTCCATTATCATTTCTAGATCCAAAAGCTTATTTTCCCATTTGGAAAATGTTCAAATGCGATAACGTTGTTATTCAAAATTTTGGTTGAAACCCAAAACATGAAGATGTCCAAGGAAACTGTTGCTACAATTGACTAAAATATCTTTTGTTGTGCCTCGAAAATAAGTTGGAGAATGGTAACATTTCTAGGCTTCGTCCTTTAAAACGAGCCCATATATCTTGCGTTTACTGGTTTCCGATAAGGGATCTGAAAGCTGTTTTGGATAAAAGTATGCCAACCCCTTCGCGATGTATATCATTTTTATCTCTACCAGAGTACAGAAACTTATCACCCGTTTCGCTCATGCCAAGGATGTCTAGACGCAATCTTTTGGCCTCTTTTACTGCTTGGTCAATTTTTCTAGCTCCATAGAGCGTGCGGACATTTCACGTTCCTATTAGGGAGCGATGTTAAATTGATAGAAAAGCGTTGTTGTTTATGACGCGTTTATTTGAAAAGTTTTGAAAGATTTGAAAATTTTTTTCGATTTTTGTTATAGTGTCATTGTCATTGAAACACAAATTTTGCACCTCCAGATCCGATGTGCATGCCGCCGAAGCGGGTGGATTTACCCTAAGGAACTGACCACCTGGAGACAAATTTGTTATAGTCGTATTTGAATCCATGTTTCTTTTGTCAATGATATGGTTATAGATATTGCTTTTGGGTTATTCATTTTTGTATCGAACAGCTTCAGAAATGCATGTGAACATTTTCCAAATGCTGTACATTTTTTTCCCACAAAAACTCGATTTTTGCAATCTTTGAACTGAAGTATCTAAAGACAGCGACCATCAATAATAATGATTCATTATCATTAAAATATACATTTGGAAAAAATTATAGATGTGAAAACGATTTCAAAATTTTGAAACAAAAATGATTAATAAAACGTTCTACAATCTTAAAACTATGTTGGGAAAATAGCAGCTCTATCTCCAAATGAATTGCGCGAATTTTTAGGGCGAAACTTTAGATCGATGGATAGATGGAAAGATTGCATAGATTGGACAGATTGCCTAGATTGGGTAGATTAAATAGATTGGATAGATAGGATAGATTGGGTAGATTGGATAGATTGGATAGATGGGATAGATTGGATAGATTGGAGAGATAGATAGATTGGATATATTGGAAAGATTGGGTGGATTGGGTAAATTGGATATATTCGATATATTGGATACATTCGATAGATTGGATAGATTCGATAGATTGGAAAGATTGGATAGAATGGATAGATTGTGAAGATTGGATAGATTAGGTAGACTGGGTAGATTGCATAAATAGGAGAGATTAAATAGATTGGATAAATTGGAAAGATTGGCTAGATTGGGTGGATTGGATAGATTGGGTAAATTGGATAGATTCGATAGATTTGATAGGTTGGATAGATTGAATAGCTTGGATAAAATGGATAGATTGGACAGATTGGATAGATTAGGTATATTGGATATATTGCATAGATTGGAGAGATAGATAGATTGGATAAATTGGAAAGATTGGATAGATTGGGTGGATTGGGTAAATTGGATAGATTCGATATATTGGATACATTCGATAGATTGGGTAGATTGGATAGTTTGGTTAGATTGGATAGACAGACCCTATCCTTAAAAATCGTCACTTTGTAGTTAGTTAAATTTTAATAAACCACTTAAGTAGTTACCCAACACTAATAATAATTTAATTTTCAAGAGCATAGGTTTATACATTTACAAAAAAGTAACATTTTAATTTGCAATAAGGAAATCTTCTCCGAGCTTTCTAGGGAAAAGTATCGGTAACATAATGAAAGTTTAAAGATCGGGCCATAGAGTTTTCAATAGATAGAATAGCCAAGTTACGAACTGTCTTGTCATAGAGCTTGTTAAATAGGTTTTGATTAAACTTTGAATTGAAAATGATCGTTCAGACTTGGGCCGGGCCTTGAAGCGACCTAGCATTTTGGCACCCTAAGTTACAGCCACTGATTTGGGACCGTTGTAAGCCTAAATGCATTGTTTAGTATAAGTGGGAAGTTTCACATCTTTTCAAAAAATATTTTGATTTTTAAATAATTTCCCAAAATCGAAAAACAAAAATATTTTTTCCAAAAATTCTTAAATGACAAAAAAAAAAAAAAATCAAAAATTTTGAAAAATATAATTATCAGACGTACTCGGAATTCCACAAAACGACAACGAATAAATTTTATTCATTTTCGCTTTTGCGTGCTCACAATTTCACATTTTACGTTGATGATAACTTCTCATATTTCCCTTCAACATTGTTGCCACCGCTTTGCACATTTCGATTACTTCATTTCGTTTACAATTTTTTGCTAGTACATACTCGATGTATTCTGTATGTTAAATAAATTTTGACAATAATATTAATTCGCTTTCGCAAAAATATTTATTGAAATTAACCAACATTTAGCCATCATTGAATTTTGTGAGTTTAATCAGGTAAAAAATAATTATCAATAAATATCTTACTTGAAATTGGCATAAATAGAATATATATAATAGGAATATCAAAGAATTTTAAAAAAATATTTCAATTTTACTTTGGAGCCAGGTGCGGAATTGGTCTTGGGGTGGGCTCTTCACTTTGGAGTGTATATATCAGAGCTCGCAAAAGACTTTCAACTTTCGGGTCCGGACCCAAAAACCCCCGTGGATTAGCCACTGTTTGGAACGTATGTTTTCCAATTCTTTTTGATTTATTAAACGGTTTCAAACCACATAAAAAAATTCGCTTTGGTGAAATTAAAAGCCCCGAACGTTTGAAGTCAAAACGAATCCGAATATTCTATACGTTTTTCGCAGCACAGCTGAATAATTTTATTTTTCAAACTCTGAAAGTTATTTTCAACATTTGCTTGTCCTTATTCAACTTATCTTAAAAGTTTTGTATTTTACTATATCCAAAATCGTACATCATCATCATTTCCCACTGGAGCATAGGGCCTCATTCAAAATCGTACATAATCTTATAATAACTAATTGCATACAAATTTTGAGAGTTATTTACAAAATTCATAAAATTTGAATCTCTGAAAACTCTAGCATTTATATCCTAAGAGTTTAAGATCTTTACGCAGAATCTTTACCAAGTTGCACCATAGACTTGCAGTGTATCTCAAAGTCGTTATTCACTCGACTGCAGCAACTTAGATGTTTTACTTTTTTACTACTTTGGGCTTTTTAATGTGCACTATATACACGCGTACATACATATGTTATATAAGTACATATATGTATATAAGATATATATGCAGTTTGCTACATTGTAGTGCTCTTTCTTTGCCTTCTGTTGGCTTTGTTTATCATTGGGCATTTATCTGGCTGACTTGCTGCCACTTCTAGATGCAACTTTAAACCAACTTCTAGGCGCGAAATTTTTATTATTTATGCTAATAATGCAGTCATAGAACGCTAGGGAACCGCTGAACCGCCCAATTAGCACTTGAGAAATTCCTTTTATAATTTCATTATCACTGCACTGGATGGATTATCTCTGAAGGCATTTTGTTTAAATTAGACAAAAAACTGGAAATGCTCGAAATTCTAACCATAAAGCAAAGCAAATGCTTTACAATATAAAAAATTCTAAAGAAAATTTCGAGCATTTCGTGTGAAAATGAGCTCAGCTATAAAGGACAGACATACATATAACATGCCAGACATACTGGCGGGCAGCCAGTGCTCTCTATGTATACATACAAAAAAAAAAAAAAAGAAAGAAAGAAAAACAATTCTGGAACGTATACGTTTTTGGGTACGCATATTAGATACAGTTGCACACAAAAAGATACAAAAGTTGCCTTTGTATCTTCTTTGGGTTTTGTACTACGTACTACGTCAGGTCAATGCAATAGGGCTGGCCAACAGATGTGCGCAACAGGGCTCCCAAAATACAATACAACTTATGTATGTATGCATATAGATAGTATGTACATTATATAAAGCAACAGCAAGCACAACAAGAAATAAAAGGTCTTTTGAAAAGACCAAAAAGGTTCAAAATGTCACTTCAAGTGTTGCGGGGCATTAAATCAAAGTCAGGCCTGTTGCAGGCACTAAAGCAGACAACACCAGCAGCAGCAACAGCAACAGTTTTTGGTAGCACCAAAGTCCAAGTATCTTACAGATACAATACAGAGCATATCTGTGTAGCTCGCTCTCTGTAAGCAGCATGGAAATTTTAAGATTGTTTTTGTCTTTTTTCGATTTGCTGCAAGAAATTTGTGTCAACGTGGGCGAGTGTTTGTCGTCTGTGTGAGCGTAAAAATAATCCAGCAACATTTTTTTTTTGAATTGTTTTTTTTTTTTTTGTGGAAAAATGCAAAGAATTTTTTTTGTACTCTGTAGACTTTTGCAATACACAAAAGAATTGAAATTGAATCAAGCAACTACACTCAGAAAAAAAGAGATGATTTTAATTTAAGTTCGAATTTGCTCAAAACAAAACTTTTCACTCTAGAATTTATAAGAATTTGTTGTTCAATATTTTTCTTAAATTAAGTATAAAATACTCTTAATATTATTATAAAGACTAAATGTTCTTATAATCAGTACAAAATGCTCTTTGGAAAGACTTCTTAAAATAATTCTAAACATTCTTTAATTATTTATTTTTATTTTAACAATTTGAATCTAGTATTTAATACTAAACTTAATATTCTATTTAAGGAGCACTAGATACTGGGGCCTTTGACTTGGTTCTTAACATTCTCAAAATAATAATTTCTGCTTATAAAAAAAAAAAACAACGCTCTCATAATAGGAACTTAACCCTCAATCATAAAAAATTCGCTCTTGGAGCAATTTAGAAACTCCAAATTCTTGTTTTATGAGCAAAACGCTAGTTTTTTTCACGCCAAAACCTTTTTTTTTACAGTGTAGCAGTGCGTTCAAAAACAAATATTTCGTTTGAGAAAAATTCTGGAGCTTACTGTTGTAACTACACTTTTCAAGAAATCGCGTTTTAAAATTTTTTGTTACCGAAAGGAATCGACTTAATAGAACATTGGTTTTTTTTTTACGAAATAGGAATATATTTGGAGCTTATTTTTAAAAAAAAAAAATTTCAAGGGGTTTCCTTCTGAAAATCCTTACAAAATCGAAAATTTTATTATGACATTTTTTTTAGAAAGTAAATAGTTTCAAATAACTATTTACAAAATTTTAGGCAGATCGGAGCATCTAGAAATGTACGGCACAATTATCTCGAAATAGTGGCATTCCAAAAGTATTGTAAAGTTTAGAATACGTATTTTTGATTGCGCTCAAAAAGTGATCAAATCAAAATGAAAAATCAAGGAAAATATATATGCTGGAACTGAGATTCAATGAACTTTCATAATCAAAAATGGCTTTCGGACAAACAGTGAATAGATAAATTTTTTCAATGCATTCCAAAATAGTTTCAAAAATGTAAGTTGCCATACTTTTTGGCTTATAAGTTGCCATACATTTATTTTCATTTTTTTCCATTGCTATGTTATTTATATGACAGCTTTATTGTGTGGAATTATCATAGAAACTAATTCGAATTATTTTTAGTGCATTTTTCTGCAATTTTTGGATATATTTTTTCAATATTTTCCGTAACAATTCATTTTTAGTATAGCGACCAAGAAAAACCGATCAAAAAAACCACAATTTTGACTTCTCTGGAAAGTAAAATTTTTAAAATCAATAAATTTTCATAAATTTTATCAATCAAGCGGTTTTTTTTTTTGTTTTCTCCAATTTTCAGCGATTTTTACAGGTATGGCAACTTACTGGTCGTTTTCAAGCTCTTTGGAAAAATGTCTGTAAAAATCTTATTTTTATATAATTCAAATGATCTGCTTATTGGGGATTACCTTTCTTGCTTTTTTCTTTCCAACAGGTATATTTACAACGATGCCTATGGGTATTCAATGTCGAGATATAGCCAAAAAAAAATTATGGTATGGCAACTTACTAGCCTTTCCCCTACATGTTTTCAATACACTAAAGTGTCAAAATCCAAAATTATAAGGGCTTTAAAGCGGGGCAAACAAATAATTTATTTGTAAAAATATTTCCAGCTTCACGGAATAACCACAAAAGTGCGTCTTTTGAGATATTCCGTTTTCAACTTTTTTTCTGCCAAAAACGATGGCGTACGTAAAAGTCGGGCGCGGACGACTTTGGGATACCCTGTACTACTGCTTGCTTAAGAACACCAAATGACATTTGATTGCCAAATTAGGTTACGATACCTTCATGCAAAATTTGGTTACAATATCTTCACAAACAAACGAGACACAACGAATTTTGTACAAAAACGTATTTTTGACCGATTGGTCCTATGGGAGCTATAAGATATAATTAACCGATTTTGATAAAATTTGGTGCAGTGCTTGGAAACTCTAAAAAACTTCCGGGTGCCAAATTTGGTTATGATATCTTCATAAACAAACGAATTATCCATCTAAAACGGTCATCCAATACCATTTTGTGAATTTTTTCAAAATATCTTCCTCTCTAGCTCGACCGCAGCGGTTTTTATCTTTGCAATTTGTTTGTCTCATTTTTAATATTTTATTGTTGTAAGCGAAGAAGCAGAATACCCCAGAGTAGAATCAAGCCAGCTCAAGCCACTATAAATTTGAAATTATGCTTTAATAGTAGGATACTTTCCCTTCTTCTTCTTTGTTCCTACATTTACCAACACTTGTAATTTATATCCGCTAATTCTGCACTGCCACTAAGTTCCAGAGCATTTAACTTAAAAGCTAAAAGTGTTCAAAAAAATTGTTTGCGTACAGAACCAACACAAACATTGAAACAAAGTTCCAACAAAAATAAATAAAGAGAAGGCCACAGCGATAATAATAAAGTTAAATAATAACAATAGATATAAAATAAAAAATTTCAGTGCTAGCTAGAAACACAAATATTATTTTGAACATACCTAGTTCAACATCCTCGATAGTATAGTGGTTAGTATCCCCGCCTGTCACGCGGGAGACCGGGGTTCAATTCCCCGTCGGGGAGTCTTACGATCGGATATATTTTTTTTTTTTTTATAATTATTGCAAATGAATTATTTTTTATTTATGTATTATTAATTTTTTTTATTCACGTACCTATATACAGCGTTATTTCATTTCGTTTGAGAATTGTATTTATAAATTTAAGCCGCATACATTTTAAAAGCATACAAATTCATGTATATTTTATTAACCCATAAGTTGCTTAAAATTTCAAATTGCTTTATAAAACAAAATTTTACATAAATTATTAATTTATTTATTAAAAAAAAAAATAAAATAAAAAAAAAATGCAATTGTCCTCCCCGACGGGGAATTGAACCCCGGTCTCCCGCGTGACAGGCGGGGATACTAACCACTATACTATCGAGGATGTTGTTCGGCAGCTGGCAAAACGTCAACTTGAGCTTACTCTCTAACATTTATGCTTGATACTCTCATCATTTGCTGGCACTCACCGTTCTGCATTGTTGTTGTTTGTTCGTTTTGTTCGGCAGCTGCTGCTGCGCTCAGAGCGGCGACTGCGGCGTTTTCTATTTCTGTGGCCTCTGCTGCTGCGCTGCTGACGTCTATGGCCGCTACGGGCAAAATATGAGCGCGAGAATCAGCTGAAAATAACAAAAAAAAAAAAGATAAACAATGTTAGTGAGATACAAAAATAACATAATGCAATAAATTTAACATGGTGACACAAAGAAGAGCACGATGAGGCTGCCCAAAAATGACGTCACTGATTCTGTTTTAAGGGTTATTTGTATGACAGCGATATATAGTAAGAAATAAGAAAGTATATTGATTTTGTTCAAACTTGGCCTATTTTATGCAGACTAGTACAATATTAAGCTACCATAATTGATTTGCGCTTTATTTCAAGTTTAATAAAACTGTAAGTTAAGCATGTTTGTCTGGCAGCAGTATCATTTCTTAGATAAGATACGTCATGATATCAGCTCTACGACGCACTATGGTTATTTTGGCCCACTAAATAAATTATATTTTTATCAGATTTGTTTTTTGTTTTTAAATGTTTAAATAGGCAGATTGAAAAAAATATTAATCGATTTAAAATTTAGGGACAACACTGTTTCGTTATAAGTAAAATTGGCTTGCAAAATTGTAGGGAAATGTCGTCAAAGTTTATAACAGAAAACGTTGGTCCAGGCCAAATTGGTTTAGGTTACTATACATAGAACTATTACTATATATCTGTGTATAATAAAATCTAACAAATTTGATTTTAAAATTGCGTTTTTTTTAATCAAGATTCGTTTTTGTTTCGTGTGTAAGACATTTTATAGAAAAAGTATTATTAAAATTTAAAGTTTATGCCAAAAAAAATTATGCCCATTTATTTATCGTTAACATTTGATTAAAATTAAATACAAATAAATTAGACGCCAAATCAATCAATGATCATGTCTTTACACTATTTCATTTAACTAAGTTACACATTAAAGCAAAATGGAATCAGTGACGTCAGGCTCTCCAATTTTAGATCAATTTTAGTGGATTTTGTGCACTGCTTGATCTTCTCATAGTTCAATCAAGACTGCAATACACAAATTAATGGAAAAGCTGTGTACCTAATTTGTTAAAGAGTTCAAGAGAGCACTAAAATATTATGTACAATGAGTATGGGAGTGAGAGTAAGACTGGCGCCAAACAAATGTCAATTATTAATTTAACAACAAAAAACAATTGGCAGAGCGCGCTCTTTCATGTACGACGGGCGCCCGTAATATGAGATCTTAATTGAAAGTACAAATACCAGCATAGAATCACGAACACTTGGAGAAATACGACGGTACCGTAGTCCGTGTGGTGACGAAAGCACGAACTAAGCAGTGCTACAGTCTACACTCACATTAAGTGAATTGTGGAAAATAATTTAAATATATTTCTTTCTTTATTTAAATTTAAAAAGAATGTAAGTTTAAATGTGTATCGGTATGTTGAAATTTTAAAGGATAGGGAACAAAAAAGTGATCTAACGATTTTTAAAAACTAACGAAAAAGACAAATGATGTATTTTCCAAATTTTTATTTAATATTGACTACGCTACTGTATATTAAAAAAATATATATTTTTAGTTTTTAGGTCATTGATTAGGTTTATTAAAAAATTTATTAGTGTGGCCATGGGACTCCCCTTGAGATCGAAGATCCTTCCGCTAATCTTTTTTCGAGACAAGTATCAGTTTCTTTCAATATTTAAGCAGCAAAAATTTATTTATTAAAAATTATGATACAAAATGTGGACTAACAATTTGAATCTAAAATAGAAAAAAATACTAAATAAAAAATAATGCAAGTTTAATTTTTTTGAAATATTTTATGACAAATATTTGTTTCCTAAAAATTATACGCAAAATAATAAATAATATATTTTATTATATTATATAAAAATAAATACTAAATAAAACCCAAGATTTAAAAATAGTATTTAAAAAAAATAATACACGCTCATTTTTTTGTTTCTTCCTTATTTATTGTAAATATAAAAAATCTTAGCTAAAATTTGAATCTAAAATAGAAAAAAAATACTAAATAAAATATAATGCAAGTTTAATATTTTTTAAAAATTTTATGAAAAATATTTGTTTTCTCAAAAGTTATACGCAAAATAATAAATAATATATTTTATTATATAAAAATAAATACAAAAAAAAAATGATTTAAAAAATAGTATTTAAAAAAAATAATACACGCTCATTTTTTTGTTTCTTCCTTATTTATTGTAAATATAAAAATGTTAGCTAAAATTTGAATTTAAAAAAGAAAAAAATACTAAATAAAATATAATGCAAGTTTAATATTTTTGGAAATATTTTATGACAAATATTTGTTTCCTAAAAACTATACGCAAAATAATAAATAATATATTTTATTAAAATATATAAAAATAATTACTAAAAAATTTAAAAAAATGAATATTTTTTCATTGTAAAAATAAAAATCTGAGCTAAAATTATATTCAAATTTCAAAAGAAAAAAAATACTAAATAAAAAATAATCCAAATTTAATATTTTGTAAAATATTTTATGAAAAATATCTGTTTTTTAAAAATTTATGAGCAGCAAAATATTTAATTATAAGAACTATAAAATGTTAGCTAAAATTTGAATATAAAATAGAAAAAAAATACTAATTACAAAATAATGCGTTTTATATTTTTTGGAATATTTTATAAAAAATATTTGTTTCTTAAAAATTATACGCAAAATACTAAATAATATATTTTAATTTTTAAAAATAAATACTACATTAAAAAAAAATATTAAAAAAAAAAACTTGTTTGGTTCAAAAAATATCCATAATCTTTTAATATTTTTAAAATTAGACGCAAGCATTCTTTTTTCAGAATTAACGTTCCCCCTGATTATAATAAATATTTGTACAATAATACTACTATATGGAAAATAGTGTGTTCAGTGCTGAAATAATATTGGACTATAAATATGGGAAATATTATTTTAGAGGCAAAAACATTCTTAGGATCGCTAAGTCGGAAATACGTTGGCCTCAAAACTCAAAATCGGGACGAGTCTCACATAAAGTTTTTTTTACATTTTTTTGGACGTCTTCGCGAATATAAAGTAGCCTTATAATGTGATTTTAGAGAATATTTTAAAGTCGACCAAGCCAACATAAACGTTCAAAAACATACAAAAAAAATATATATTTTTGGGATTTTATTGCTAACGATGGGTGAGAGATCTTAAGGCAACAGTGTTAGAATTAGTTCAACTGTGGGTAATAAAGTGAGACGTCGATCAGAAAAAACGTCGTTTCGTCTAAAAAATTACACTATATAAAAAGTCCGTATCTCCCGTAGCGTCAGTATTAACACTTAGTTAACTACCTAAACAATCTGGTAATCCTACATATGTACAGTATGTAAACTCCAAGTATTCATCTCCCCAGCAAAACTTGGCCATAATAAGTACAACTTGCTTCACCGCTGCCACCGGAAAGGCGTTGACTATTTTGGCGGCAAAAAAAAAAACAAGTTTTATGGCAGCACCAAGTACTCTACGTGGGCATCAACTTCAAACTAAACGTGTGTCATAACTTAGTCAAAAGCTTGTAATTTGCTGCTTCCTACAGACCGACGATGATGACGACCACGACGACGCTGACTAGAGCAGCACTTGCTGGTCAACTGGCTCTACTATGTGTCGTCCCCCATGTCCATCTTTAAGATAAGGTTTGACAGCCAGTCGAGATTAAGTCCGCATTGCTGCCAACCTGCACGAATACGACGAGGACTGCCTGCTGCGCGGCACAATGCAAGCTCCAACTGCTGCTGGAGCTGCTTCAATGCCTACGCAGTGCAGTACCCAGTCAGACAACGCTCTCCACCTCGTCTTCACTTTAGGTGCGAATGTGTAACACTCCAACTGAGTCTGAACAATGTGACTGCTAGTGATGGAGCTAAATTTACGCATCATATATGGTTATATTTTTTCCTACAGATTTGAAACATTGGAATCAAGTCTGCATATAGAAAAAGAGGTAGCGAAAGTTTGGTTCCAAACATGAAAGCAGTACACAAAGGTTAGAACAAAAGAGACAAAACAGTGTTGTCCTATGATATTGGGGAAAAATATGAACAGCTGCTTAGTTTTGCCGGTAGAACCAAAACTAATGTGTAGCATTTTTTTTTTAGCAAAAAGCTTAGCGGCTGTTTAGAGACCAAAATGCGCTCCAATAATACCAACAGTGTTTACGAATTATTGAAATTATTTAATAACATTTTCTATAAAAATGGTCGGAATTCATTGACATGACTTCGAAAAGTTGGATAGTCCCCTTGAACTCAGATACATTTAGAAGTAAAGAGCCCCTCTAAGACCTAATCTGGATGCGCGTTTTAACATAGCACTTTTTAACGTCTAGCATTTGAAAATAAAAGAGATTTTATTGTACTTTCAGTTCAACCCGAAACACAACAACAAAATTTGGCAGAATACCACATATACAAAGAAAATACCAAAAATTCAATATATGCACATTTTGTTGTTAGCAGGGCCGGCGGTTGACGTGGGTAGTATGGGTAGTGGTATCCACTCGGAAAACATCCCAGTGGGTACATACCCACTCGGAATCATCGGACAAAACCCTAAATTCTAATATGCGCAAGCGGCGGCAAGCGAGCGACAGTTTCCAACGTCAGATCTTCTACCCAGAGCTCGCAAATAACAATTGACCGTTTTTCGTTGTCCAAAAATAACTCTTATTTACTGACTCTTTGAGCAACGTGTCATAGATCAACTGTTCACATTGGTTTTTGAATTTGAATCGATTTGGAAAAACAGTTGCGAATTCGGATCTAAGCTTAAGATTCAAAAACCAAAATTGTCAAGAAAACGTCGAATTCCAAAACGACTGGAAGATTTTTTTTTTATTTTTTATTTTTTTATTTTATTTTGCAAAATTTTCAAAAACACATATATTTTTATTAATTGCAGGTTTCTTATTTTATGGTCGCCAATCCAGCTTGTTTACTAGATATGTCTTAGAGGTATCAGGGAGTCCGCTTTTCTGTCAGTCTTCTTTCCGTTTTCTTTCAGTTCGGCGCTTGTTGGAGCAAATTTTTAAAACTTATTTTTTTCAGCCTTTTTATGGGATTTTCATTTGGGAGCCCTTTTGCCAGCATATTACGGTGTCTTTTCAGCCTTTCGTTGTAGCGGCTTGTGTGCTTATTTATCTGGAGTTCGACGGTCTCCAGTCTGAGGTCGTGGTGCAAGGTCGAATTACTTACATACCATTCACACCCAGTAATAAGGCGTAAGGCCCTGTTCTGGAGTGTCTGAATACGTGAGCGCCTCGAGCAAGCCGCCATACCCCAGATCTGGAAAGCGTATCTCCAGGTTGGAACCACTACCATTTTATATAAGGCTCTTTTGCATCGGAGTGGAAGACGGCTGCGATGATTCATGAGCCAGTTCATTTTAGACGTCTTTAGTCGGCAGTTTTTGGCTGTGCTTTTTATATGTTGTCTGAAAGTCAGTCTGCTATCAAGTGTGACTGGAAGATGGCGTAACAGAAAACCATATTTTTGATTTCCCAAAAGATTATTACAAAAAAATATTTTGTGAGATTTTCGACCAGATAAATTTTTCTCTCAAAGAAAGATTTGATTCCAACAATGCCCGATTTTTCCAATCTATAGAAACTTTTGCGATTGGCGAATCAAAAAATACTGACGCAATCATAAAATTTTAAAGAGGAGATTTCAATGAATTCTTTTTGCCCAAAGATAGAGACTTCTTATTGGAGATAATGGCGCGTGAGGTTAAAAAAGCTTCAGATTTGAGCACAATTGTTAAGTTTCTTAGAGAAACGGAAAATTATCTGAAAATCGTTCCCGAATTCGTTCGTTTTCTTACATTAGTTCTGACGATACCAGGTTCTTCATGTTCCACTGAAAGAAGTTTTTCTGGTACCAATTAAAAAATTTAAGATCACCATGGCAGGATCGACCAATCACGGGCCATTACAACAACCGAATTGGTGATACGCGATAAGAACTTAATGGACGCATTATGTTCGCAATCGAAAAGAACCAATTTGCCACGAAACTAAGTTATATTTAAATAGATTAAATTAAACTAATGTATTGGTTTTTATTATTTCCCTGTTCTAATCCTTTATCTGGCCCCCCAGCCTCTTTCTTACTTCCCACTCGAAAAAAAAGTGTGTTTCGCCGGCCCTGGTTATTAGGCAGACACTGTTCGTTTTTAAATCAATTAAATTGCAGTTATTGTACCGAAGCGTTTCGGACTGCTGCGTACTACGTATGAAGAAAATATCATATCAACTTGATCATAAAAAATCTATCTAAACAAAAATCTAAAAGAGGTCATAAAATTACTCTCTTCGATCCGTCTCTCCAAATTTCGAAAAAACTACAACTTTTTTTTCGAATTGCCTAATAATTGCCTTTAATCAATTCTATCTGACGAAGAGTTTCGCATTTTTCTCACACAAACTTTTTTAACCAAACTCGTCTAATGTAGAATTTATGGCCGTTTAAGTTGAGACAATAAACTTAGTTTAAAATGCGTTCTACCTATCACCACCTATTGGATGGCAGTGATCACGAATATTTCGCTGCAACTCATCTAATTTGTAAGTTATGGTCATTTAAAGTTAAAAATAATAAACTGGGTTCTAATGGCTTAATATTTTTTCGACTTATCAATTTTCTGAATGCCAGGAATGTAGCTTATTTTCGCTCTAAGTCGTCTAATTTTAAAGTTATGGCCATTTAAAGTTGTGACAATAAACTTACACTGATTGGCTTAATATTCTTTCTAGCTATCAATTTTCTGGCTGCCACTGATAAGACATCTGCTTGTACGCCACGAGGCACTTCTGCCTCAATACACATTTTCGTGAACGCCCTAAATGCATCGCTCATCTCTAGCAGCTTCAGCGGAAGCAGCTTAGTCTAGGCAGTGTCAACTTGGCGAAGCACCAACTCCAACAGCAGCCTACACAGTTTATATAAGCACTTTAATTTTTTTTTAGTTATTATTATTTATTATTTTTTATCAGACATCTAGTTTACTTTTGTATATAAGTTATGTATAGCTGATAAATTCGTTGACTTGCCAAAATTAATTAACAACTAATTTGATAATAATTGTTTATGCACATAAAATTTTAACGAATTATTGCTCACACTTTTAAAAATTTTAGTTATTTATGTTGCACACACAACTTGCTCAAATGTGCGTGAAATATATGTCAGCCAATTAAAAATGTACGCAGCACTGGACCCGCTTTGGGTGGCAAACACTTGGAACGAAAATTATTCGCACACTTTGAAATTATAATTTAAAAGCTATTTTTTTCATAAAATGCAGCAACAAATTTTTGTTTGTAAAAAAGTCGGTTTTTTAAAGTATTTTTTTAGTATTTTTATTAAATATAAATATATTTTTGAGGCAATATATATTATATGTATTTTAGGTGGGTGACGCCACACGCTTAAATCATTTCAAAGCTTTATACATTGTTAAATTGTAATGTTTACATACTTACTATCGGTAAGATGTCAGAAATAATAAGAAATTCTTTGATTACTACCTAAGTATATAGTATGTTAATGGCCAAATTCCACATCGTCTTAGTGGCAAAAATATACATAAAAGTAGCTGAGTCGGTATAGAGTTAGCCTTAGATGTCGTGACCAATAGTCGATTCCCAGTCAAGGCAAATGAATTTTTTTTTATTTTAATTGCCATTTTAATGCAATAGTAACATTTTTATTTTTAAAGCATGTACTAAAAAAGTGATTTTAAGTTTTTTTATTATTGGGTCGTTCACTAAGTAATTTCGTTTTTTTTAGTGCAATGTAAACACGATTTTTTTATTGTGTAAAACATTTTATGAAATTATGTATTCTCCATTTTGATGCAATACCTTTTGCCATCTTTCGGGCAAGAGATTGATTCCACGCTCATAAAATTTTTGATCCTTGCAGGCAAAAAACTGGTCCAAGTGGTTTTTGACGTCCTGATTTGAGGTGAAGTTTCTCCCATCCAAAAAATTTTACAGAGAACGGAACAAGTAATACTCCGAAGGTGCCAAGTCTGGAGAATATGGTGGGTGTGGTAGCACACCCCATTCAAGCTGCAAAAGCTTTTGGCGAATCATCAAACTTGCATGAGGTCTCGCATTATCCTGGTGGAACACTACACCTTTTCTATTGATCAATTCTGGCCTCTTCTGTTTGAGTGCATCACTCAATTTGTCCAGCTGATCACAATACACTTCAGAATTAATTGTGGTATTGTCGGGCAAAAGATCAAAATAAACGATCCCTGTGAAATACCACCAATCAGACAACATAACCTTTTTTTTGGTGACTATCGGCCTTCGAAGTGGTTTGAGCTGGTTCATCGTTTTTAGACCATGATCTCTTGCGCTTTACATTCTTGTAAACAACCCACTTTTCGTGACCAGTAACAATGCGCTTCAAAAATGGATCGCTTCTTTGACGTTTGATTAGCAAATTACAGTCGTTAATGCGACGAAGCAAATTTCGTTCTGTAAGAACATGAGGAATCCATATGTCAAGCTTCGAAACTAATCCTAGACGTTTCATGTGCTTGTGAACGGTCGCGTTAGACAAATTTAATCTTTCAGCAATCTCTCGAGTTGTTATTCGACGATTTGCATCGACCAACGATTTTATTTTATCCACATCGGCTTCAAGAGGCCTTCCAGGACGTGGTGCATCCTCAAGATCGAAATTGCCGGAACGAAATTTTGCAAACCAATTTTGGCATTGGCGTTCGTGCAACACATCTTCTCCGTACACATCACATAATTTTCGCCTTGCATGAACTGCATTTTTACCCTTTTGATAGTAAAACAGTAAAATATGCCGAAAATGTTGTTTTCGATCTTCCATCTTCGATAGGGCACCAAACAAAAACTATTCCAAGAATTGTAACTAAATTTTTTACAAAAAAGCCTTACTATATAAGCTGTTCAAATATATAAAGGTAAAGCGGTTAGGTGTGAAGTTGGCTGCGAAAAAATTCAATAAGATCAGCTGTTTTCATCACACGAAATTACTTAGTGAACGAACCAATATAAAAAATGTCGTATGTTAAAGTCTGGCGCAGACGACTTTGGAATACCCTGTACCACCACATTGCAATTAAGTCCGAAATATTGCTTAAAACCTCAAAAAGATACGATATTTTCATAAACAAACACAAATCAGTTGAATTTTGCACCAATCAATTTTTTTGACCGATCGGTCCTATGGGGACTATACGATATAGTCAACCGATTTTGATCAAATTTAGTACACTGATTGGAAACTATAAAAATCTTCCGACTGCCAAAATTGGTTCCGATATCTTCAAAACCAAACGAAACACAACGAATTTTGTAAAAAAAAAGCGTTTTTTTTGACCATTCGTTCCTATGGGAGCTATATGATATAGTCAACCGATTTTGATCAAACTTGGTGCATTGCTTGGATACTCTAAAAAACTTCCTCATGCCAAATTTGCTAACAATATCTTTACAAACAAACGAAACGCAACGAATTTTGTACAAAAAACGATTTTTTGACCGATTGGTCCTATGGGAGCTATATGATATAGTCAACCGATTGATAAAATTTGGTACAGTGCTGTGGGTCTCTAAAAAACTTCCGATTGCCAAATTTGGTTATGATATCTTCATAAACAAATGAATTATCCATCTAAAACTTTTGCTTTTTTTCGAGGTCCTCAGAAACACCCCTATGGGAGCTATATAATGTAATCCCGATATCAAAAAAAAAATAAAATAAACTTGTCTCGTATGGATTAATAAGGGATCTAATCTCAAAGTTTGGTTGCTCTAGCTCTTACCATCTCTGAGATCTAGGCGTTCATACGGACAGCCGGACAGACAGACAGACGGACACGGGTATATCGACTTCTCTAGTCACTCTGATCATACTTTAGGTAACTTTGGGGGGTCTCCGACGTCTCCTTCTGTACGTTACATACATTTTCGGCTTGCACAAACACAATATACCCTTTGTACCATACGGTACAGGGTATAAAAATTTTCCCAAGTTACAAAGCTTTAAACTTAAGATTTAAAAGTGTAGAAATAATTACTGCTACTACTGTATGTATACATTGTATATATGTTACATATTCATGTTTTTATCGAAATGCGCTTTGTTGCGTGATAAATTATTCACCAAAAATTATTTATGTGCAAAAGATAGGGGTTAAAACGAAAAGAAAATTGCCACACAGCTGGAAGTATACTCTATTACAAAATTTTACTATCCAATGTGCTTAAGAAAAGACAAATTTGAAAATTATTTGCTAGCATAAAACAAACAGCTGTCTTATAGCTAACTATATCTATGGAATAAATTGAAATTGCACTTAAGTCTTTTAAAGAGAGAGTACAAAACAGAAAAATCCTTTTTTTACAAAGGGGATACAGAAAAAATTAAGTTCCTCGGGGCAGTGTCCAACGATGTAAAAGAAAGAAAGAAAGAGGGAGGAAGTCCAAAATGTAGGTTGGTTTATGTTTTATAGTGTCTATGTAAATCGTGATGGTAAATGATGAATACGGATGTTCCAGTTTTTAAGGTCTTTGAGACCTAGGTGGGGAAGAACGCACATGGCTTAAACCCTACACAAAGTGATGCTAAGCATTTCGGCTTAAAGTACTCAGGTCTACCACACCTCCTTCTGCATAAATTTATAAAACACTTGGCACTATAGACCTGAACGGAGCTGAACGAATTTCATGTAAAAACAGGGTTCAAAACGTTTATTTCCAAACACATACGGAATCAGTACGCAGACCTCCAAAACTTATGTTGTCCAAGATTTTTTGGAAAAATATGAGCAGCTGTTTAGTTTTGCTACCACAAACCAAAACCAATGTGCAGCAGTTTAATTTCGGAAGCGCAAAATAGGGCAGTTAGAAAAAATCGTTTTCAGGCTGCTGCGTACTGATCTTGCACGGTATAAAAAAGCCTTTGAATAAAATATATGCTTTCGGATAATTTGGTTTGTTTCATTATTTTTTATGATTTTCGTGAAGTCGCGATTTTGCAGAATGCGCATGCTTTGTAAGCCAGTAGACCCGGATGTATTCTAACCAAATTTTAAAGATATTAACTTTGAACTTTTTCTAACAAAATTTACCTATTGAATTCGATTTACAACAATGCAATAGAACTATTTAAAAGCTGCACAATAAATTCAAAATAATTATGTTATTAAAAACAAATTTTGAAATAAATAATATGAGTAAATTTTTAGAAAGGCCAAATACAAAGGCTATTGTTTGCGCGTTTTATGCGTTTCGGGGTTTCGGGAAAACATTCCTATAGATGCATCTGTTGGATTGATTTTTTCAAAGACGGACTGCCTGCCGTTTTTATACTTTATGGTACAAAGGGTGTATTAAATTTGTGCAAGCCGAAAATGTATGTAACATACAGAAGAAGACGTCGGAGACCCCCAAAGTTACCCAAAGTATGATCAGGGTGACTAGAGAAGTCGATATACCCATGTCCGTCTGTATGAAAGCATAGATAGCAGAGATGGTAAGAGCTAGAGCAACCAAACTTTTGGATAAGATCTCTTATTATCCTACGGGAGACATGTTAATTTTATTTTTTCAAAATTGGGGTTATATTATATAGCTCCCATAGGGGTGTTTCAGAGGACTTCGAAAAAAACAAAAAGTTTTAGATGTATAATTCGTTTGTTTGTAAAGATATTGTAACCAAATTTAGCACTCGGACATTTTTTTGAGTTGCCACGCGCTGTACCAAATTACAACAAAATCGGATGACTATATCATATAGCAACCATAGGACGCATCGGTCGAAAAAACGTTTTTGGTTCAAAATTCGTCTGTTTTTCGCTTGCTAATGAAAATATCGTAACCAAATTTGACAAGTAAATAAATTTTTGCAATGTGGTGGTACAGTCGTCCGCGTCCGACTTTAACGTACGCCATCTTGAATCGGGTTTAAGGAAAAACTTAGAAACAATGGCTGCTAGCTCAAAGCCGTCGCAAAAAGTGGATCGCTCTTCTCCGCAACCTTTCCTCCCGTCACGCTGCATCTTAAGCAATGTTTTGAGATCTGCCAAGATCTTTTCAATGAAGTGTATGAAAGTCGAATGATTTGGGACACTGGGTTCGAGATGTGGACGTTAGAATATAACCATGAGAGAAAACATCAAAGCGCAGCATGACTATCCACTCCGAGAAAAATTAGATTTACTACCTTCTGAACTGGCTCTGTTTAATTTTACACATATAATTCGTACCGAAATCTCTATTATCTATCGCTATACGCCGCAGTTCAGATTTGGCTGTAAACTATGGGTCCCCGTTCTCGTCGAACAGTTATTAATAGAGATCCCCATGCTCCACCTAGGGGCGACTGACAAAATAGTCAAGTCAGGGAATTATATAATAATTTGTACCAAAAGAGTAATAAGTCCATAAAATTCTCTAGAAAATGGAATCAATTTAAGTACTTAGCAGCGGCTTTAAATATGAACAGTGCCTCAAAATAATATTTTTATTCAAATCTATTAAGCTCCATAGTCCGTTTTGAGTGATCTTGAACTGATAAGAAGTTTAGTATGAAATTTCAGCTATATTCTGTGAAACGTAGAAAGCTGCTTTGAATTTGTTTTTGGGAAAGAAACTTTGTTTTACTTCAAATTGGTCGATTTTTGGGAAATTATAAAAGAAATTCAGTGAAATTCCCAGGGAAATTCTATCATATCTTTTTTAGTTTCGTTAAATTTTTTTTGAAAGAAACAAAATTGACCAAGTTATTCTTAAAACAAAAAATCACATTAAATTACAAAATTTAAGATTTTTTCCTTTAAATTCTGAAAAACTTCAGCAGTTGATTTTTTAAAAGTCTCATTACCAGTGTTACCTAATGATAGAGTGTAGTGCGCTAGGGAACAAACCAAAAAGTCAAGACTTGGATTAAAAAATGTTTCCCATTCACTTAGTAAAGTATGACCATAACCCCTCAAAAACTACTAAAAATACTAAATACTAAAATTTGAAAACATTACTTAGAAACCGCAAAAAAGCTAAGTAGGTGCCTCTTTAAAATATTCATTATCAGTTCCACCTAATACTAAAGTGGAGTGCTCTTCCCAGAGTGCTTTTGCAAAACTTCATAACCCACAAACCAAGTCGCATTGCCAGCTCCTCTTCCTCTCCCGCTCTTTGACTGATAAGCAAACGTCAGACTAATTGATTGACTGCCTTGTCTCTAGTCTGGAAAGCGTAATTCCCGCCTCTAATTGCACGCTTTTAAACTTGGCACTTATACAAACAATTTGTCAACAGTTTCGAGTGCAACAAATAATAACCGTAAGACTTTTCGATTCTCAGAAATAAAAACAAAAACAAAAAAGTAATACCAAGCTGAACGAAAACCACAACTGTTGTGGTGCGCTTTGAATAGCTAAAGAAGTCCAAACGTGCCATTAAGAGAGGTACAACAATGTACGTAGGTGCTACGTGGGTGCGGCATGTGGCAAGTTCTGTAAACTACCTACTACCATATAGTATATGGCATGTAATAACCAACAATGATGAAGAGTTGCCTCATTGCTTATGCAACGGGCGGTGACAAAAGGCAAAACATGACTCTAGCTATAACTACTATGTACACAAATTGGAGCACGTGCAAATTGCTGTTGTGCTATGTTCATATTAAGCAGCAACTAAAACAAATACCAAAACAAGAACAAGAGTAATATATAGACTATAATATACTCTACAGGTCTACCAGAGAGTGGCGGAGGAAAAGGGAGAAAACACGCGGGCTTCTAATAAAAGCGGAATGAGGGCTGTTCTGCGAGCCGAGATGCAGTCAATCGGACGGGTTAAAGGTTGCAAATAGTGAGAATGCCTTTAGATATAAAGACTTGCTGCGAATAACCAATAAGAAATCCCGGACAGCGTTCAGCGGCCAGGATGAAACAGTCTCAGTGAGAATTTCGAGCTGCGTCGATTTTCTCATAAATCCTGAGTGATTTTGATTTTTCTAGCGACATGGCGGCGGGTGTTTTGGCGCCATTCAATATCCAGTCATGCTAAAGTACCTATGCTTTGATGCATAGCTAACCCCGGTAGCGGAAGAGCTCCTATCGAGCCAACGGTAGCGTCTTCCGGGAAGTTAACTACCACTTTGTGTTTAGTCATAACAGGACGGTAGTTCCTACTAAGCTCCCGCCTTGTGTTTAAACCTATCGCGGGAAATCTTCAATCTTGAATAAGAGTTAATGTATACATGGACTAAAACGACAAAAATGGCATGTCCCCAAGGGATAATCCCATTCAGGCATAACGAAACATCGGTTGCAACAGTCGAGAACGTAGAGGAATTCTGCTATCTGGGAAGCTTCATAGCTAAAGACGGAAGAGCTTTAATTGACGTAACTGCACGAATTAACAAAGCGCAAACAGCTTTCCACAAGCTGCTCAAAGTATTGCGTTCCCGCGACTTATCACTCCGCATTAAACTTAAAATCTTCAGCTGCAGCGTGATGCCAGTATTGCTCTACGGCTCCGAAATCTTGTTGGTCTCAGACAGGATTAAGCGACAGCTCCAAGACTTCGTCAACAAATGTTAGCGGAAAATATGCAACATATTCTTGACAAATATCATTTCTAATGCGGATCTCCTTGTGATCACCAACAGTGAGCCAATAAACACCATTATCAAGAGTCCACTTCCGTCGATCGACCACAACCTACGCAAAGTGGACGATAACATAGCGAAAATTGCCTTCCAATGGTACCCGCAAGGCAGCCGCCAACCTGGCAGATCTCGGGCCACATGGATAAAGACGGTGTATTCCGAAAGCTGCTCCAGGGCCAACTGGAATGAGATCAGGCGGCTAGCTTTAGATAGAAATCGTTGGAGGTCTTTTTGTTTCCGCCATATGCTTCGACCAGAAGTGACATACATTATGTATTAAATGTTTCTTTTTTACTAAATTGTGATATGTACTGCATGTCAAGGATTAAACATAATATAATTGAAGGGGTAATCGTGTCCCGAGAAATCCTGCTCTAGTAGCCCACACAAATTCATGTTAAATTCATGTTACCATAACGTTACCTTTTAGGACCTATGCTCCAGTGGGAGATACAGAAAATAATAATGATGATGACACTAGTCGACAAATTTAACACTTTTTTTTTCTCCAGAGATGAGACTTATATTTTATGTTAGGGTAATGTTTCAGCGTTAAAAAACCGTTTTTTTTTTATCCTCCCATAGCTTGTTTTTTTTTTATGACTATTTTAGTGAAAAATGCCATTTTTCAAAATACGGTTGCACATATGAGGTCATAAAAACTGAACTAATTCGAATTTTTTCATTATTATTTTTTTTATCAAAAGTAGAGAGCACTACCTTTCCAAAATGCCCCAAATCATAAAAATTGGAAACCTTCAGAAAAAACTACAGCCGAAAGAGTGTGCCCAAAACCCCAAAAAACACAATATTTTGGTGACTTTTTGCACGAATATCGCTATTTCTTTCAGAAAAACTCTTAGACACTTGAAAAGTTAGCTATTTTATGTTATTGGTCATGATATGTAGATGCGATTTCTGTATAGTGTCGAATTTTTATGATACAAAATGACTGATTTATTCGATTTTTAGTAAAAATGAAAAAAATACAATTTTTTTCGATGGAATATTTTTTGTCACTTTCAACTGCATTTAAGCTCTTGAAAGTGGTTGATTTTTCTATATTGGGAACTTTTACATAAAGTAGTAGTCATAACCTTTCAAATAAGTCCTTTTTCATGAAATTCGGACTATCCATTGAACACCAGCAGTTCAATGAATCACCATGAGTACACGAAATCTCATGATTTCACCAAAAATATACGAATTTTTTGTATATAATGGTGCTTGCGTTGATAAGAATTGACATTATTGTTTGGATACATTGGAATAATCTACTACACTTCAATTATAATGATTCCTTAATAAAAACACAAACAAAACCCTCAAATTTAAAACTAAAATCCAACATACAATGCAAACGGCTTTGATCATCAATTTCTTGGTTCAGTTTCTATGGCCCTTTGCTTACATTTATTTCATATTGATCTTATTAAAAATATCCTTATGCTTTAATAAAACAATAATTACTGATAATAATACTTTTTATTACATATAAAGCTAAGAAATCAACCAACAATCTTTGGACAAAAATTGTTACTTAAAGTGTATATTTTTTTTTCTCTTGAGCTTCCTATCTGATTCTGGAACTAAAAACCAGCAATATTCACCCAAAATTTTCTGTGTGACAAGACCTCTAAACTGAACCCACATACTTTTAATATCTCAATGAAATCTATTACCTTGGTGGTCGCTCATCGTACTCAAATTTTCAGAAAAAATGTGAAAATGTGATTTTAAGTGATGCATTTTTAGACTCAATGTCGAGCCAATTTTTTCATACCAATAAATCATTTCAATAATTAACGTAGTATTCGGACTTTTCATCTTTCTAAGAAATTTTCTGCAACTTCTTCAAAGGGATTCCACGCATACAGTTGATCAGGTGGTAATGTTCTTCAAAATTCGTTACTTTTCATTGCTTTACGAATTTGAGGATCTACGAATATTCCTTTCTTAACTTACAGTTTGCCTTATTTGGGGTCCCATGTTCTAAGTGAGCGATTGCCGTATCGTTTCTATTTTTTCCAATTGCCTTAAGTCCGTTTGTTTCAAGGCAAGCACCATTATAAAGAAAAATTCGTATATTTTTGGTGAAATCATGAGATTTCTTGTACTCATGATGATTCCTTCAACTGCTGGTGTTCAATGGAAAGTCCGAATTTCATGAAATAGGACTTATTTGAAAGGTTATGACTACTACTTTATGTAAAAGTTCCCAATATAGAAAAATCAACCACTTTCAAGAGCTTAAATGCAGTTGAAAGTGACAAAAAAAATTCCATCGAAAAAAATGGTTTTTTTTTCATTTTTACTAAAAATCGAATAAATCAGTCATTTTGTATCATAAAAATTCGACACTATACAGAAATCGCATCTACATATCATGACCAATAACATAAAATAGCTAACTTTTCAAGTGTCTAAGAGTTTTTCTGAAAGAAATAGCGATATTCGTGCAAAAAGTCAGGAAAATGTTGTGTTTTTTTGGGGTTTTGGGTACACTCTTTCGGCTGTAGTTTTTTCTGAAGGTTTCCAATTTTTATGATTTGGGGCATTTTGGAAAGGTAGTGCTCTCTACTTTTGAAAAAAAAAATAATAATGAAAAAATTCGAATCAGTTCAGTTTTTATGACCTCATATGTGCAACCGTTTTTTGAAAAATGGCATTTTTCACTAAAATAGTCATAAAAAAAAAACAAGCTATGGGAGGATAAAAAAAAAACGGTTTTTTAACGCTGAAACATTACCCTAACATAAAATATAAGTCTCATCTCTGGAGATTTTTCATCGTCGACTAGTGTGATATGGGCACAGACCACAAAAAAAAAGAAGCAAACTAGTGGGGTATTCACTTTGTCGGGCAAAAATGCAAAAGTGCTAGTGCTCATTCCTAACTATGACAATGGAATGCAGCAGAGCCCGAATAACTAAGTTAGCCTTCCTAACTACAGCGCAAAAATGCAAAAGTTCCCGGTTTACGAAGTTCGCAATACTAACTACGATGCAGAAAGGTAGAAGTGCCCGACTAACTATGTTCGCAACCCAAACTACGGTGCAGAAAGGCAGAAGTGCCCGACTAACTAAGTAAACATCCCTAACTACGATGCAAAAATGCAGATGTGCTCGATTCATGCAGTTAGCAATCCTTACTACTGCAGAAAGGCAGAAGTGCTCGACTTACGAAGTCAGCACCTCTCATCAACTTAATATACTCTTGTACTCTTTGGAGACAGGGTATAAAGACAACCATTACAACAACAACAACCACCACAACATGAAGAACCACAACAACCATAAAGGCAATCAATCAATATGCATTATGATGATATAGTTCGCGTTGTTTATTGTTGTTGTTATTGTTGGTTGTTGTTGCCACAATATGCGCCTCAAAAAGATTCGCAATTACGTAGAAATAAAAGCAAATGCCGGCTGCATGCCAAATCAATTGGGGGTCTGTTGTGACTTTCGATAAATACCCATATGCAGATTGACTTGATATGGTCATGAGTGTACCATATAGATACGTTTGTGCTAGAGGGTTGCCTAAGAAAATTTGATATGTCTAAGAAAAATTGTATCTGCTTAGCGTGAGTGGAGTAAGAGAACCATTTGATCAGAAACGTACGTCTGCCTATTCGTCCGACTGTCCACGATGCCTGTTTCTCAGTCACTAGACAATTAACAAGGAATTGGTTTTGCTCCTAACTTCCTAGGGGCAAGGGCAAAAGAGATTTATGCAATTTTTGCCACCGGCAGAAGACGGTCTGATCCTGTTACAATAACGTTAAGTATCGACTTAGTTACAGTGTCTATATGAACACCTAACTCCAGAAGACAATAAAAGCTGCGGAACCACAAATTTCAACTAAAGATGCGGATTATTCTTAAGCAGCTTGTGAGCAAATTTTGGGGAAAATATATAGGGTGGACCATCTGTTGGTTTGGTTGTTAAACACTCATAATTTGGAGCATATGCGTAACAAGTGGGTGCTCATCGATATACATATGTCGTGCCAAAAAAGTCATCAAAAACACGGAGCTGTAGAGCCAGCTATTTGGGCAATATTAGTTTTCATACATAAATGAGTAGTTACAAACTTGAATTTAGTACTTATATACATTAACCTAATTTTGTTGGAAATATATGATAAAGCGCAATTAACAAACAAACCAACAGATGGCCCACCCTATACAAGCGCTGATTTTTGATTTTGTTCCCTCTTACCGAAATTTAAAAGACAACCCTCGCATATGAATATCTGTAAGACCACAACATGTGAGTACATCTACATGAAAGATATGCTTGTGGGTGTGTTGCTTCATATACTAGGTGTGTTTGGTTTGTGCCTCAATGAACTTTGTGTGCAACATTTAAGCTGCGGCCACAATGATCAATGACCGTGCTTATAGAGCCACTATATTATATACTTAAATTGTAACTGGAAGCTGTTAACTTTCAAAATGTATGCAACAAGTGCAGATAGTACGAGTACGAGTATCCATTAAAGACTTTACCCGGTAGCTGCTGCTATATTACAAGCTTTGTTCAACTAGTTGGCTTTCATTTTGATATGATAAAGATAAGAAGCCTGAACCACTACGAACCACAACGAACCACTTTCAAAATACAAGTTATAAATAATGACCAACAATTTTCGCTTGCAGATAAACCGATTATGAGTGAAGGCTGATATAAAAATGATTTATGTACAATGCAAGTAAGTATCTTATGTACAACAACACTAATAATATATAACATGTGACTACTACTATCTACTAAGTCTGCTAGTCAGTTTTGCTTAATTTTTTAAGAGTTTTGATAAAAACAAAAGACTTTTTAAGTAGTCTCTAGTTATATGTAGAACATGTGTCTAGGTTATGCCAAATCTTTTTTTTTTTTTGTGGGGGACTAGATAAAAAAGCCGCACAGTTATCTAGATCTAGATTGAGTCAAATGTTGTATATCATATGATATAATTAGAAGTTGCGCGTTTGCATAAATATAAAATTACGGTGGGTATAAAATAAATAAAATGTTACTTATGATAAAAAATTCAATTGGTTCTAAAAAATACAAAAAATTTAAAAAATACGTATGCTGAATTTTTTCAATGATTAGGTTTAAGAAAGAGTGAATTCTTCATTATTTGAATTTATCGATCCCTTGAAAGATTCTGCAATTTATGACTTTGAAGTTACTCTGACTCAGTGGCGGATCCACGGGGGTTTTCGGGTCCGGACACCCAACCTCCACCCACACAAAAAAAAAAAAAAGGAAAAATGGATTGAAAGTCTTTTGCGAGACCAAGCCCAAATCCTAGGTCCCCCCTGCTTTGAATATAGTTTCTAAATTAAAATTTACTGAACAGTTAAAAGAGTGGAATAATTTAAAAAAATATAAAAATACTTTAGGTAATTTTTTTGAAAAAGATTTAGCTGGGGTATCTGTCTATTTAGAACATCTTGAGAATTTTTATTCAAAACTAGAAATATATTTTCTTTAATATGTTGATACTTTAAAGATTCCGATACTTATGATTAGAATCCGAATATTTGGAACATTGCGCGTTTTTAAGAACTCCAAATTACTTTTCTTTAATTTGTTAATCTCTTTATTTAACTTATATTTTTAAAGACATTACGCATATTTAACTAATTTGCAGATATTTTCTTTAGTAGATGATCCCTCAAAAATTCAAAAACTAATAAAGAGTTTTCCAATATTTCGAATTCGAATTACTTTTCTTTGGATTACAGATACTGAAGACCCAAAAATAAAGTCGTTTGGTATTGTATGTATGTGGGACCCCTTGACAATGCGACACAACGTCTTGCTGTCACATCTCCGTAGAGCTCTGGCCAATACGCAGATCAAAATGTTCATCCAAACTTCTACACTTTACAACAATGAAAGACCTTCCACAGCGCGAAAATTTTTCACGATTTCGCAATACAATTTAAAAATTTGACATTTTTATTCGAGCACAAAATTTAAAGTGCTTAAAAGGTCGCCTCATTAAATTTTCGGGTCCAGCAATTGTTATCTAAAATTTTTGGAGTAGTTCTTCTAGATTTCCTCGCTCTCATTGCGCTTAAAGCATTTTACCAACTCAGTTCTTCGAAGCAGGACATTTCCAGGTATTGGGTGCGATTTCTAAGATAAGAAGAGCAGTCACACAGCATGCTTTATATGCTCTCTTCATCTTCTTCTGTCTGTCTATTGAAGATATACTATCATGTTCGTAACTACAAAAGCCACTGGTAGCGCTGATCCGTTCCTGACAGTTTCTCTATTCCAATTTTTTCTTTCCAGAAAGATCGTCACGAATTTATTGTCCCTTTTCTGAGCTGTGGAGCAGTAATTACTTTCCTAGATCTCAACATGTGTCTTAGATGGAATACTGCGGTGACCTGAAGTAGATTGCGAGAGAAGATTTAGTGGAACTAGATCGAGTGGAACTAGCTCCAGGCTCAGTATTGAATCCTCACGAGGTTTCAGCCTGACAGGCCACAACGTATTGATTAGTTGTTCAAAATTTTACTTCTTTTATATTTTTATATTCACTCCTTATTGTCAATATCAATCCATCATTTTCATACGATAATATTAGAGCTATCCTCAATTGTTAACATGCTGCACGCAGTATATAATTACTATACATATATATATATAGTATATATATAAACTTATACGCTATTTTTATATAGACATGCGCAACGAATTGGGTCAACAGACGGTATGACCGATCGACCGACTCTCAGGCACTTCTCACAGTCTATAGTAGAGTATTTTCTAGCAATTAAAATGTAATTTTTAATTTTTTTTTAATTTTTGGCGCACAAAACAAAACAATTTGCAGCTGCAACTTGCAACTTGCAAGAGGAGGCATGCATCTTAAAAAAAAAAAAATAATATATAGATCAAAGTAAATTTTCGTACAATTTTCCCAACTTTTTTTTTCGTACCAAGTATTTTATGCTTTTGACTTGAAAGTGAGTCAACGAAATGCGTGACGCTTTTGGCCCCCAAAAATAAATCTCTACTGGTTGCTAATGATGCATGTACGCACACAGACATATAATATATTTTATAGTTGAAAATGTTGTAGCTCCTCTAGGCAGCTGGATACCTATTGCTACATAGACATTTAAGCGAGGGCAGGCTGAAAAGTACGCTCAAGATTTTGTAAAATTTAATAATTTGTTAATATTTTCTATCAGCTGATTGCTGCCTTTTGAAAATTTGAGAATTTTTGGTTCGGAACATTCTGTCAATAAAATGTCCTATACTTTTCTTAATTATCTTAGTAGTCGTCCGATTTCGAAGACTTTTTTTAATGCTAAAAGTCCAATTCCCAAAATAAAGTTCATTTTTTGGATTTCCATTATTCAATTCAAAGGTTACGCAATGCATAGGTACTTTATTCATGTCCCTCTGAATTAGAGAGAACTGGTGAAATTTTTATATGGTAGCTATATGAAATAGTGGACCAACTACAACCTGCTCAAGAGATTAACTAGAGAACTAGAGAAAAGTGAGCCAGCTCATTATAGGCATCTTGAGCGATCTGAGAAGATGCGAAAGAGAGTGGCTTTTATTGGAGAGAGCCTTGAGGCTTCCACTCCAATCTCTCAGTAATTCAGTCAGTAGCTTAAGGGAATCCTTACCAAATTGAAAGATTTTTCCGTGCAGTTGTCCAATCTGCCTTGGTAAAAAAGTGATCCCTCCCGTTTATTTTTCAGCCTACCCTCTTCTATAAACTATGCTGTGCGCTGTCCATCAACGCTTTGAGCCTATGCTAAATGAGCTGCAGCATTGGCGTTTTACCCCTTTGGAAATCGTTAGATCGTATCCCGTGGCGTTGAAGTTGGCAACGAAGTCAACAGAGACCAAGAAGTCGACGTAGACGTCAGCGTCGACGTTGACGTCGCTGTTAATGTTGATGTTGCTGTTAATGTTTGCTGCGGCGTGTGAACATTAGTCAAATTCCGTAAATGAAATCAATTAAAATTACACATAGCATACAATGTGCATACCAATGTAAATACATACACATAGATACATATACTTATATACAAATGTTTATGTTGCGTTACGCACTGTGAATAAGTTAATGAAGGCACGTTCTGGGCATAGCAGCAAGTGGCAGCTTTATAAGGCAGCCCATTAAACCATTTTCGGAACGGTTCTGTGCATGACTTTTTAAAGACTATCAATTCGTGTAGTTTCCTAAACGTCTATGGTTGAGAATTTGAAAAACTTTCGAAATTAATTACTACTCAGACTCTAAACGGCATTCGAATTTGGAGGGTTTTGTGGGTTCCTATATAAAAAGTCTTCCAGAAGTGTCTCGGTTCAGATATGTTTCTTCACTGTTTCAAAGTCATAAAAAATAGTTTCATAGCATGTTTCGGTTGGAATAAGTCTTGGATACAGAAACTTTGGTTCACAGCGACACAGCTCGTTCGTGTTTTTACTATTGATAGCAGACCAAATTTGGAGGGTTTCCGGAGTGCTGCTGACTTAATCTTTGGATACAATACAAGCAATTTAAGTGATTTTTAGAGGCAAAGCTTTTGTATGGTCTTCTAAAAGGTTTTCAGCTGAATTCCATTTTAAAAAGAACGATGTTCACCTAACTAAGCAATACTGCGAAGATTTTACATAATGCTCGTTTCGTTTCCGGTTTATTTGATCCTAAATCGCGCATGCTTTGATTTTAAGCAATTTGAATCTTAAACTGTTTTAATCCATTTCGGTTCTACAAAAACAGGATTGTGTTGAGGCACTGCACCATAGACCTGAAGACCGAGATGATGCAAGTTTACCGCCAAGACTTCTGCGTGTTCACAAGAACAGGAACCATCTAGTAACAGGAGTTGTAATGAGCAGCTGATCCATAGGCATAATGGTCGAGAAAAAGCTCGTCTCCACCAAGACTTCTGTCGTAGCTGCGGAGATGAGGCGGATATAAAAAGCAGCGCTTATGTGAGTCTCCTGCCATTTTCGAAAACGAGCCCAGTACACGAAAAAGTTCTTCTTCAAAGAACTGGGCTGTCTTTGTCGTCTTCTCTTAACGACACCATCTGTTTTTATTAAATCTCCGAAAGATTTTGGCAAGGAGAAGCTGTAGCCGTTTTGGATAACGCCCGACAGACGTTTCAACGAATGACAACAAATTCACCCTTCTCAGTCCCAATGGCATACTTTCTTTCTTTTGTTTTTGTTTTTAGGCACCATAATGGACTTGATAGTCTCGGTGTGATCATGTCAATCCTGAGTTGAGCTGCCTACCTAACCTTACCTTAACAAAATCATTTAGGTCTTTAGTCACCAGATTTTTGTTGTGTTACTTAATTTAACTACAAATTTAGTCTTAAGATCAAAGTACTTTGATCTGTTTTCCAAGAAATCAGTTTTGGATCTTTTTTAAGATTGATTTCCAAAGACTTCTTTCGCACGGGGCATTCTTCTTCTTCAAACAATCTATTATCGGATTACAGCTTGACATAAAACGTACCTCCAGCCATCCTTGCATGTTCACCACTCCCTGATTACAAAGATAGGTATTGAACCCAATACCGCATTTGAGACTACTGTCTTTCAGTGGAAAATGTTTATTTATGTGGTAGGTCCTAATCCCTACCTATAACCCTGTAAAAAGTCAAGAGGATTTGCTGCTGATAGCATGAGACTGACTAACTAGGTGAGAGCACAAGGAGGTTTAGCGTCAACTTGGTTAATCAAAGTGATTTATCGCATCCGATATACCTACAACACTATTCGGTGAAGCAAGCCATCCCAAGTAATGCATTCTTCAAGCAATTTTGCTTAGAAGATTTGTATTCTCAAATATTGCCATTGATTATTTAGTCCTTCTCTGGCTCTGGGTATTCCCTCTAGTCTTAATTCATTCTCAGTCAGGATTGTTTTGTGCATTTCGGTAGGTGCTTATATAAGAAATCTTCGATTTAAAAACTCTTTAGTTGTAAATGGCTTTTGCTTACGTCAAGGTTCCAAGTCGTGTAAAATATTTATACTTATATTCAGGGCCGTAGAGAGAAAATCCGGGGCCCTCTATTACACCTTTAGCTTGAATCATTGTAGTCTGTAAGTACGACATTAACTACACTGGGCCCATAAAAAACTCCGGGCCCAGGGGGAATCCCTTCCTTTGCCCCCTCTCTCATCAGCCCTGCTTATATAATAATAGGTTATGAAAATATATCCGTGCAAAATCTTACCGGTAGTAAGAATCAGAAAAGACTTGCATAGTCTCAAAAAGTGTGAAATCTAACGAGTGATCTTGGGATTTGCTCTTTCTTGTCCGAGCATATTCATAGAATCATGTTTTCAAAAAAGAGTATCGGAAAGAATAAATTTTCATAAAGCCGTATCGAAAGTTAAAAACGGAATCGAACTGAATATTTCCAAAATAGAAAAGTTTAAATTTCCAAGAGAGAACAATTAAAAACAGTCAGAATTTAAGATTTTTTTATCTTATTTAAAGAATTTTTCGTTTGGTCTTCTTTTAGATTTGAAAATTTTGCTATGCCAAATATCTTAAGCTTATAATTTTTATTTAAATGATAATCTTTTTGATTATTTTAAGAATTATATAATATTACATAAAAAATGTTGAGATCTCTTTTTTTGCTTTTGGTCTTAGTTTGAAAATTTTTGGCCAAGCCATTCTTAGAAGAATTTTAAGAATTTGAATCTTTTTTCAAGATTATTTTTGTATTATTATTTTTGGCCTAATTTAAGAAAAAATAAAATGCTTCAAATCTTAAGTAAATATATTATATTTTTTAAACTATGTAAAAATTCTTAACCTAGAAAAACAGATTAGACAACAAAAGCTGCAGCAGAGTGTTAAACCCCACACTCTCATAATTTACCGCCAGATACAACAACTTGTGGTTAAACCAAAACGTTTAGACCCAACCTTAAACCACAAGTGAGAGCTTCTTCTTGCCACCTTTTAAATTTCGTAAGAGGTTTTCAGCTCATCAGTTGTTACTACAAAGGTATTACCACAAGTGGTCCACGGCTATAACACTTCAATTTGTTTACAATAACAACAACAACAACTGGTAGTAGTACTCCTCCTCGTCTTCTTGCATTGATTGGTGCTGACCAAAAACGCTTTGTAGAATTTTCTGCTTAATCATACTTAGCAGAGAAGCGTATACAATATGGCCTTAATTTTGTGAAGCTCCATGACAAATGAAAACTCATCATAAACTACAACAAAGAAATGGAAACTCTGCTCGTGGTTTAATCATTTGTCATGGCCCGCACACTCAATCCCAGCAATCCAGTCATGCCACACATTTGGCGTACAAAGAGTAATGAAGTGTAAGGCGCAATCAAAAGAAATGTAATCAAATGAATTGTATAATGCTTGGATTTAAATTAAATCAGCTTTAGTTGCTGCAATGCTGCGTTTACACTGCAATTGCATTGCACTAGTTGCAGCATTTTGTTTGCTTTTGCTGTTGTCAGTCATTGTGACGCACCACGCGGCGTATGGGTTATGCATGGGCCACCCAGCGATGCTTCAAGCCAATATGTTACGCCGTGTGCCGCATTTATGATTATTTTTATAATATTTTTTACCAAATATTTTTTTTTGCCCCCCCACTACTACAGAGACGTGCCTTAACTTGGCAACGGTCATGTCCACGCCAGACGTTTGATTTGTAATTGAAAAGTCGTTTCCCCCACACACAAATTTCTAGCTGTTTATAAATTATGAATCCATCATTTTGGGTGGTCTTCAGAAAGCGGCGTCCCACAACTTGAGTTGCTTCAAGTTGCTACTATTTTTTCTTTTTCGCAAACAGCTCAATTTCAAAGACTAAACCTAAATAGCAAACAATTCACATCAAAAAGCCAGGCACAATTGAAGATTTCCTGTCCGACCAAACGAATTACAACAGCAGCGACATTTCGTCGTCTGCGTTGTCGTCTGCTCATCATAATGATCTTCATCAGAAGATTCTAAAGAAAACACTTAAATTGAATAATGTCACCCAGGCAACCACGTTGAAATTGATGCTGCAAACTGGCTAACCATTCCATATAGAAAAACAAGATGGCTGAGGATTAAGTGTAAATATACGAAGTTTAGATGCTCTGTACTTGAACACATGGGTCTGGGACAGCTGAGTAGGCCGTAGTAGTTTGATTCTAAAGCCCCATTAAGATTTCGTTTATATGCAGCTGGGGTACACCTAAGATACCAGCTTCTTAACCATTAGTTCGGTGTGTTCCTGAAAAATAGGATTTATCTGACTTCGTAGGTATACAAAGCAAAACAAAGCGTTCAAACGCTAAGAGCATTCTGATAGGGTAGATGCATGATGCAGTGAATTTTAAAAGCTATAGTACCACAAAGAAGTGCTCGATTTTGCCTGAACAGAAAACTGGTTCAATTTTTGTATGACAGCTATATGAAATAGTGTACTAATTTTGATCAAACTTCACACAAATGTGCAGACTAAAAACAAAATAAAACTGTCAGAAATTTGATCACGATATTTAAAAAAATTAAATAATAGTTCGAACAGGTATTTATGGGATTTTTAAATATTGATCTACTATTTCATGTAGCTATCATACAAAAATGGAAACTGCGCTCCTTTTGCAGAGAGTTACGAACATCAAACCTTCTAATTGTTGGATCATAGTACACAGACGCAAAGACAGAGCCCTATAAGAAGCCCTCAAAGAATGACTGGAGGCTAAGAAGACAGCCAGCTGAATCTCTGAGCTGAGAGAAGAGTAGAAAAATGTAATTCCATTTTTGAGCTGAATCCCGAAGAGCAAAAAATGTTCCGCCACAGTCAGCCTGTTTTGAAAGATCTTTAGATAAGAAAATTGTATTTTTGAGCCGAAAAACAAAGTTAAAAAATATAGGGTTTTCCAACAAGAGGTGTAATTTTGAATCACCTGGTATTTCGGTAGCTGTCACTTTTGAAGCTTTTATTCTTCGACATTTGACAAGTAGAAACTACGCCATTACTACAAATGGAACGATACACGCTTCAACAACGCATTGAATTTATTAAAATTCACTACAAAAATGGTGAAAATCTTGCAGTCACAGTTCGCAAAACTAAAGCATTTTTGGGTCGTCGTGAAGCACCTTGTCGGACCGCAATACAGAAATTGGTGGAAAAATTCGAGCTTTTGGGACAAGTTAGCGATGTGAAGAATAAAACCCGTGCACGTCGCTCAAGAACAACTGAGAATATTGCGGCTGTAGCCAAAAGTGTTGAAGAAAACCCATGTTGGTTCATTCCTCGTCGTTCTTTGGAATTGGGCATTCCACAAACGTCATTACACCGTATTTTGCAAAAAGACTTGGGTCTTAAGGCTTATAAAGTTCAGTTAACACAAGAACTCAAGCCGGCCGATCATCAACAACGTCGTGTCTTTGCTGATTGGGTCCTTGAAATGCATGAAAATGATCCGGAATTAAATCGAAAAATCATCTTGACTGATGAGGCCCATTTCCACCTCGGTGGCTACGTCAACAAGCAAAATTGTCGCATCCCAAGAGTTATTGTTGAGAAGCCCATCCATCCTCAACGTGTGACTGTTTGGTGCGGTTTATGGTCCGGCGGGGTCATTGGACCTTACTTTGAGGTTGGATGAACAGTAACGGTGAATGGATTGCGCTATCGAAAGATGATTAATGATTTTTTATGGTCGGAGTTGGATGATATTGATCTGGACAACGTTTACTTTCAACAAGACGGCGCTACGTGCCACACAAGCAACGAAACCATTGCTCTTTTACGGGAAAGTTTCCGGACCGTGTTATCTCTCGAAGAGGTGATCACAATTGGCCACCGAGATCTTGTGATTTAACACATTGAGACATCTTCCTTTGGGGCCACGCGAAAGATAAGGTCTACGCCAACAGCCCAGCCCCAAGACCTCAAAGATAGAATTCGTGAGGCTATCGAGGACATAGGGCAGCCACTTTGCGATTTGCTTATGGAAAATTTCATGAAAAGGATTTGGTCCTGTAAGCGTGGTCGTGGTGGCCTTTTGGCTGATGTTGTTTTTCATTATTAACGGCATACCTTCCTCTTTATTATGAAATAAACATCCGATCATTTATCTCAAAAAATGACATTTTTCTTTGAATACCAAAATAACACCTCTTTTTGGAAAACCCTTTACTATATGATGCAGTATATTTTCAAAAATTGTATGTTTCAAAAAATCCGTGATTTAATTTTTTTTAAGTTTTCAAGTATTATGTAAGTAGCACCTTAAAAATTATCATAATCTGATGTTTGTTTTGGGAACTATATATGATTTTAGCGGATTGGTAGCAACGAAAACAAAACTCAGCAGTATTTAAATTTAAACATTAAAACATGTTAGTTTTTAGCCGTGATATTTTTTTCAGACAGCTACTTAGGGTTGCAGATAGATTTAAAGATTTCAGACACGAAATACGTTTTGAAAAATTTTTTTATTTTAAATAGTATAGCGTAGATGAAAGCCAGCAGAACGACCTTCAATAGTCGTCACATCACGTTTACTGCATGTTTTTAGAATCGCTGAAACGGAATCCGGATCCTAGAATCCTAGCAACACGTCCTCAGAAAACTTCAAGAGACACACAAAATTTGTTTTCAAGATCGATTCAGACATGGTCTGGCATCCAATCCTAAAAATTCTTTTTATAACATAACATAATAAATAACATTTTACAAGTCCGCATGTCTGACGATTTTTTGTATTTTTTTGGGATTGCGAATCCCAGGACTTTTTGGACCTCGAATTCGCAAAAGTCAATAGGCTGAACAACCCTAACAATATACACCTTTTAAGAAATATTAAACTTCCCACATAGCAGTATACCAAGATAATTTCCCAGTTACAAACTGCCCGAAAAACGCATATTACCATGCACTACAAATAGGGTATCATAAAGATAATGTATAATGCATAATGGGCAAATATGTAGCTTTAAAGGATGCTGTATGCCAGTTGATATGTCAGCAGCTACGTCGACATGTAATTCAATATGCGGGACTCTTTTGAAGCTTTAGCAAAATGACAGAACCAAAAGTGTGAAGCACATTTATTGTCTACAGTCTACGATTTCACGAAACAGGAATACACGAAAAAATTTAAATATTTATGTGAAATTTAAAGCAAGCTCAACTAGATGCCCAATGATAATGAGTAGTAGGTATGTAGTAGGGCATACAAATGCAGACAATCTTGATCTTCGAAAAACAAAATTGTATGAAAAGGGTCGTCTCCATTCGCTACTTGTCACATGAAGTGCTGCCTGCCAAAAACCGAAAGAAAAAAACAACGTACATCTTCTTGTCTGTTAGTTGTTTATGCTTTTTTTGAATTCAGCAATTTTTTGGTATTTTTTTTTTTTTGGTTTTTGAGGGGACTTTAAACGATTGTCCAAAAAAAGAAAAAACTCAAGACGACAATGAAGAGACCAGAGAGAAAACGACAATGTCTTTGAAAAGACAACGCAAATCAAATGTAAAAGTGTTGAGTCTGACACGTTCAAGTGTTTGACGTCTTCTTGTCCATGGCTGTGTGTCATCTCATATACATATATCATTCCATTCTGTACATGTGTGTCTGTGTGTGTATCTTTTCACCTTTGTCTGGGACGTGGTATCGTTTTCAAAGTGTTTTGCTTGGATCGTACCAAAAATTGTCTGGCAAGTCAGGCCAGAGTACATTTTTAGACAGCTGCATAGGATTTTTTTTCATTACTTTTTTCTTTAATTTTATTTTTTATGCTACTCACATTGTGTCGGCAAAGAAAATAAAGAGTTTTTATAGCTAAATTCTAGAAGAAGTTTATTTCCTGAACTTGCTTGGAAACTACTTAGAACTGTTTAGTACTTTGTATATTTGCACATTGTAGCATCTAATTACTTTGTTAGAATGCGGCAGATTTTAGTAAGAATTAAAGAGAAATTAAGGCAAAAGACGTTTTGGACCAAGCCCAACTCACTGTTTCTTTAAATAGTTTTATGAGAAAGATAAGCTGAGATGCTATGGATCTATGGTCTACGATGCGTATGAATTTTGCGAAAAGTTTTACGAAAGAAGCTATCTACGCCACTGGTTCCGGTTCAGCAGCTAGTTGAAGCGGAACTTTGCACTAATTTTGTTGTTCCTATATCTTGCATATAATTTATTAGCTCAATAAGAACATACTGATATTGATATTACCAATCAATCGTTATAGATTTTTAATAATTTGATACCTTTTCGTTGAGTATTTCGAATCCAGTTCAGCTTGAAGCGTAACTTTACACTCAATTTTGAATGCATATACTCTACAAATTATATATTAGAACAATATCGAAATTGAACTACATGGTTTCCATTTCCTATCGATCGTTGTAGATTTTTTAAAAATCCAATACACTGTAGATGTGTGATTCGGTTCCGGTTCTCAAGCCTATTGAAAGCATAATTTAACAACAATATTTTGCTGCATATATCGGAAATATAACATTTAAATTTAAATTGATATTTTGCATTGCTGCCGACATTCCCAAATAATCGTTATAGTTTCTTGATAATGCGGTAACCTGTCGATGGTTCCGGTTCACAAGCCAGTTAAAGCGGAACCTTATACTAAAAGGAAAGAGTTTTTCGCATACATTTAATATGCAGCTTATATGGATCATGGCCCACGTATGACTTATAAGACAAATATCAAAATTAAACGTGAAGTTTTCCATTGCTTTCACATGTTAAATTTTCTAAAAATTTTATCCCACAACAAAATTTTAAACATTTTAAGATTTTTGAATTTCAATCGATACACTCAGAAAAAGATTCTATCTTAGTTTGTGCTCGAAATTTTACTCTAAAACTAAGTTCTCGCTGTTTGTCAATAGATGGCTTTAGCAGAAAGTTCTGGTCGATTTTGACATACCCAAAACTTCATAAACGAAGCTTAGGCATATGGTAAGCAAACTGCTATGGCACATTAGTGAATTTCTTTTTGCATTATTTACTTGTGGTTGTGTGAAAATGTCTAGTTTTGTGCCAAAAAATCATCATTTGCGGGAAGTGTTGATTTTCTTGTTCTGTTAGGAAAAAACGGCAGCTGAAGCGCATCGAGAGCTCCAAAAAGTGTACGGAGATGCTGCTCCATGCGAAACAACGTGCCGTGATTGGCTCCGTCGCTTCAAAGACGGTGATTTGACCGTCCACGTAAAGGAAGACCCAAAACCTTCGAAGACGCTGAATTGGAGGCATTGCTCGATGAGGATTCGTGCCAAACGCAAGAAGAGCTTGCTTCAGCATTAGGAGTTACCCGCCCAGCCATTTCCAAGCGATTGCATGCGTTGGGAATGATTCAAAAGCAAGGAACTTGGGTTCCTTATGATTTGAAACCAAGGGACGTTGAGCGTCGTTTTTTCGCTTGTGAACAACTGCTCCAGCGACAAAGAAGGAAGAGTTTTCTTCATCGCATCGTGACGGGTGATGAAAAATGGATTCATTATAGCAACCCAAAGAGGAAAAAATCCCGGTCATGCTTCCACGTCACTGGCTCGGCCGAATATTCACGCTGCGAAGGTTAATGCTGTGCATTTTGTGGGACCAGGTCGGTGTTGTTTATTATGAGCTGTTGAAACAAGGCGAAACCATCACTGGGGAACGGTATCGAACTCAATTGATGCGATTGAGCCGAGCACTGCTAGAAAAACGGCCACAATACGAGCAGAGGCACGAAAAAGTGATTTTACTGCATGACAACGCTCGGCCTCACATTGCCAATCTTGTTAAAACCTACTTGGGAACGCTCAAATGGGAAGTCCTACCCCACCCGCCATATTCCCCAGGTATTGCGCTGGTTCCGCTCGATGGCACATGGTCTGGCTAATCAGCAGTTCCATTCATATGAAGATATCGGAAAATGGCTTGATTCGTGGATAGCTTCAAAAGACGAACACTTCTACCGTCAAGGTATTCGAACTCTGCCAGAAAGATGGGAAAAAGTTGTAGCTAGCGATGGGCAATACTTTGAATGAGTCATTGATAACTATTTTTTTATAATAAAGTTACATTTTCATCAAAAAAAACAGAGAGAGAACTTAGTTGCGCACCTTATATAAGAATTTTCAAGAACACAATATTGTCAAGCTAAGCATTCAAACTAAACATTCTTATAGTGCGTACGAAACGATTTTGAGAGCACATCCCTTTGAAATCATTCTAAACATTCGTAGTTTAAAAAAATATTTGTTTGATTAGCTAACTAAAATCAAACGCAACTGAACTTAAAATCATTCTAAAATTATTAATTTGTGTATATCAGAAAAATAAAGCTCTTGATATCAAAATTTCGCTCTTTATAGTAGAAAAATCGATTTTCTTGATTATTCTTCTCAATGAACTACTCACCAAAAGTAAGAGTTTAAATATAAAATTCAGCCCATAAAAACAAAGTTTAAGCTTTTTGTTTAAAATTCAAGTCAAAAGTTTTTTAAACAAAAAATTTTCTATATGCTCAAAATTTTTTGCATAAATCTCCTGTTCGGAACCCAAAATATGAGCTAGTTCGGTTCGTTTAATTTATTTAAATCTTCAATTTTTATTCCACTTTAGTTCTTTGGAAAACTCTTAAATATAATAGACTTGAATTTTTTATTTAATTCAGCATAATTTTTTTAAATATTTATAAAAACCAAAAATTCATAAAATTTTTCAAATCAAGGTGTTCACGCATGAACATATTACCTACTGCATGCAAACATAGAAATGATTAAGAAACTAAAAATTGTAAACACGTAAAGATAAGAAAGATATTATCACTATCACATAATTTATGACTATAATAAAAAACGAACAGAAACGTGCTTGTGACCCAAAGGATGGTGTCAGGTAGCGATCCCTTCCGGGTTGCATTACCTTCAGCTGCAAATAACAAACAAATGCAGCTACTAAGATAAGCTAGGCTAAGAAATTTTGTGCTATATAAGCTAGGATTTTAAGAAATAAAAATCAGTTCTAAAAAAGGAGCTCAAGAGTGCGTTTGGTATTTTTAACGCGGTTGGCACCATTAATACTAAACATTTGGTCCTTCGAGCATCTGTTGTTTTCCCCCACCAGTGGTAAGAGACACAGATTAAACCAGCACCTTAAAGATTCTGTCGTGCAAAAGACACGCAGCTAAAGGTCGCTAAAAATAAATTACTTGTCTTTTCCCCCACAAGAGGTAAGAGAGACAGTATAAAAAATAAAACACGCTAACAAAGGATAAAAAAAAAAAAATCCTCCCTGTTAGCAAAAGGTTTAATACATTAAAAATTAAACAAAAAGGCGTTTGTTTCGAGGCCCACATCGAAAAGTGAGTTAAAAAAAAAAAAAGTGGTAAACGACCAGGCAAAAACCTATTTGCCAAGAAGTACATCTACATCGACGTCTACGTCTGCATCTACATCGCCAGCTGCATCTACATCGCCAGCTGCATCTACATCAACATCTGCATCTACATCTTCAGCTGCATCTACATCTACATCTGCATCGGGTATATGTGAACCTATAGAAGAACCTATCACCGGCTCCAGTAGCGATAAGATACAGATAAGTGAATAATACCTATATTGTAATTTAAGAATAATAGATTGTACTAATGTTGTCTGAAACGTGCATTGCGCTGCTAAAGAGGCAGTCGGAATTGGTGGTGGAGGTTAGGAATATAGAGGTCGGAAAAGAGGTTGATTTAGTTAGATTGGATGACTTAAAAAAGGAATTTCAGGCAAATCATGCCGCGTTGTTGAAAATTGGAGTGGTCGACCATGAGTATTTCAATTCTAGACAGCACGAGGTGATAGTAGGGGTTATTGAAAAAATTAAAGAGAAGAAAGAAAATTCCCAAAAAGTTGCAAGGGCCACAGAAGGTGGCCAAAAAGTATCAGCAGGAAAATCTAAAGAGGAATCTGTCCGAGCAAATTAAAAAATTGTCCGATTTGGTGGGAGGGACCCGAGTGGCTATCAAAAAATGAAGAAGATTGGCCCAAGGAAAAAATATCTGAAGATAACACTATAGTTAATACACTAGTAATAGTCTCTGAAAATAACACGTTGCAAATTTTAACACAAAAATATTCTTGCATACAAAAATTAGAAAGGATAGTGGCTTATATATTGAGATTTATAGAAATAAAAGTGTATAAAAAAGTCTTCCCACCACACTTGACAATTAATGAACTTAAAAAAGCGAATTTATTGATAATTAAGCATGAACAATCTAACCAATTTACAACTGAAATAAGGTGTTTGATTCAGGCAAAAGAAATTGGAACTAAAAGCAAGATATTGGGGCTAAATCCATTTTTGGATAATCATGGTATATTAAGAGTAGGGGGTAGATTACAAAACTCAAATGCGGAATTCCATGTAAAGCATCCAATCATTCTAAACAAAGGTCACATATCGTCTTTAATAATAAAGAAGGCGCATAGTGAAACCTTGCATGGGAGTATTAACCTAATGAGAAATCATATTCAAAGGAAATACTGGATATTTGGATTGAAAAATTCATTAAAGAAATACATAAAAGAATGTGTTGTATGTGCGAGATATAGACGAAACACAGCAGAACAGATAATGGGAAATCTGCCAAAATATAGAATAACAATGTCATTTCCATTTTTAAATACGGGGGTGGATTATGCGGGACCATATCACATTAAATGTTCAAAGTATCGGGGAATAAAAACGTATAAAGGATATATAGCAGTATTCATATGTATGGCCACGAAAGCATTACATTTAGAATTGGTCAGTGATCTTACTACAGACGCATTTTTAGCCTCTCTTAAAAGATTTATAGCGAGACGTGGAAGATGCGCCCATATTTATTCCGATAATGGAACCAATTTCGTGGGTGCCTCAAGAAAATTAGATGAAGAATTTGTTAGAGCAATTCAAAACAATAATAAAATTGCCGCAACCCTAGAAAAAGACAAAATTCAATGGCATTTTATCCCGCCGGCAGGACCTCATTTTGGAGGTATTTGGGAAGCCGGAGTTAAGTCCGTAAAATATCACCTAAAAAGGGTTATAGGTGATAATAATTTGACATACGAAGAAATGACAACATTGCTGTATCAAATTGAAGCAGTTTTAAACTCACGTCCTTTATATACACATTCGGATGACATGGACGATAATGAAGTATTGACGCCGGCACACTTTTTGATTGGTAGACCTACATTGGATGCTGTGGAGGCGGACTCACAGGAAAAAATAGGCAATTTAGACCGATGGAAATTAATTCAAAGAATGAAAAAAGAATTTTGGGTAAAATGGAAAGAAGATTATCTGCATACATTACAGCAAAGAAATAAATGGAAGAAAGAAGCAAAAAATATAGAAAAAGGTCAAATAGTAATACTGAAGGATGAAAGTTGTCACCCAGCAAGGTGGCCGTTGGGAAAAGTTGAAGAGATCCATAAAGGAAAAGACAACAAAGTTAGAGTAGTAAAATTGAAACTACAGGACGGATTTACCACAAGACCAATTAGTAAAATATGTCCTCTGGTCGGAATACAGGCATATGAGGAAAGGGAAAGTAATCGGGAAGTGGAAAAGAAAAAAGGAAGTAGTTGGAAGGGTCCCAGTATCTCAAAACTAGGAATCGTGATGGTTATGATGGTATTAATGCTATGTTGTCAAGTATCACACACTGCCAAATTAGGAGAAGAAAAACAGAAATGGTTAATAGAAAAAATGAACAGCACCTCGGCAATTTATTTAGATCCAATGGGCGAAGTCGAAGTAGTGTCGTCGTCTTGGGACCTGGTTATATTCTATAATATGGAACCATATTTTGAAATGCTAAGCAAGGGCAGTAAGCTGGTACAAAAGATGAGGCACGTTTGTGAAAAACTTCATAGCTTTGAAGACCAATGTAATTTGGTTCTTAACAATACGCAAAGACAAATTGCAGAATTAGAAGAAAATAACGAACTATTCATGAATCAAAAACAAATGCGACATAAGCGTTCACCTTTTGAATTCATTGGGTCATTGTATCATATTTTGTTTGGTATTATGGACACAGATGATAGGGAACAAATAGAAAATAATATGAAAATATTACTACAGAATCAACATAATTTAGACAAGTTACAGAAAAAACAGACATCAGTAGTCGACTCAACAGCAAACATTCTAAAAAGAACTAACGATGATATAAGCATGAATTTTAAGGTTATGAATCAGAGAATAGAAAATATGACCGAATTACTCAAAGAGAGTTATTTTGTATATAAAGAATCTATAAACTTCTTTATGATAACAGCACAGCTTAAGTCGTTGATTGATGAATGCGAAAAAATACAAGCAGGAGTTCTTAACTTATTAATCGATATCAATCATGGGCGACTCAATCTAAACATTCTTAAGCCAAGTCAATTAAATAATGAAGTCTCTAGGATAAAAGAAAGTCTATCTGAAAACTTACTTCTTCCAGGAAAGAGAACCAATACAGAGTTAAAGGAAATATATTCTCTATTGAAAGTAAGGGGAATGTTTTTGGATAAGAAATTGATTATAAATGCCAAAATTCCGTTGTTTGGCAGGTACCCATCACAATTATTTAAAATTATACCCGTACCAATTGAAAAAGACGGACATATGATAATGATTCATTTAAGATCAGAATACTTAGTATATAACTTCGGGATGGACTCATATCACGTAATGATTGAATCAACTTTAAATAAATGTCAAAAATGGCAGGCAAACAAAAGAGTATGTGAAGGAAGTTGGCCATGGAGTAGTGCTAACGATAACTCTTGTGAAACGTCACCTTTCAAACCAAACAGACCATCAAATTGTGTCTATAGAACTACAGTAAATACTAAGACATATTGGATAGAATTGGAAGGTAGAAGTAGCTGGTTATTCAAAAATCTTCATAATTCAACAGCACGAATTCATTGTGAGGGAATCCCAACAGAAATAGTTAACTTACCAGAACAAGGAATATTGACTATTAAGTCTGATTGTACTGCTAGAACTGAAGATAAATTGTTGGTTGCTCATCATGAGATCCACACAGAAAGACAAGAAAAAATAGCTTCTTCATATATAGGGGAAATTGGTAGGGTTCCCAATATAGTATGGGACCCGTTAACAACAACAAAAGTTAATCATTCTGAAGAAATCAGAAGGTTATTAGAAGAAATCAAACAACTAAAAGAGCATCACGTTGAGTTAACAGAATTAAATTTTCATCACCTTTCCGGACATACCTCATTAATACTTGTTTTAATATTGGTTGTAATCATAGCGATATATTTGATAAGAAAAATAAATGTAACAAGACGCCTGCAGGCCATTACCTTTGCCGGCCCTTTGCAGAATGTTCACGCATGAACATATTACCTACTGCATGCAAACATAGAAATGATTAAGAAACTAAAAATTGTAAACACGTAAAGATAAGAAAGATATTATCACTATCACATAATTTATGACTATAATAAAAAACGAACAGAAACGTGCTTGTGACCCAAAGGATGGTGTCAGGTAGCGATCCCTTCCGGGTTGCATTACCTTCAGCTGCAAATAACAAACAAATGCAGCTACTAAGATAAGCTAGGCTAAGAAATTTTGTGCTATATAAGCTAGGATTTTAAGAAATAAAAATCAGTTCTAAAAAAGGAGCTCAAGAGTGCGTTTGGTATTTTTAACGCGGTTGGCACCATTAATACTAAACACAAGGTATAGCCATAATTTAGTGAAATATATTTCATAAAAGCAGGAAGTATTGCAGCACAGTTCGAAAAAGTTCAATATATCATTTAATTCTGTTTTTTTAGTATTAACAATAAGTAATTTTTTAAAAACAAAGTGTAATAAAACAGTGGCAATTAAAAAAAAATTAAGTTAAAAAAAATTGAATATTGAGGTCAATTTATTTATTCGATAGATAATCACTGGAATAATTTTTATCATAACGAAATGAATGTGCTCTTAAAAATATTTTATTTTGAAGTGAAAATGTAACTATCTTATCCTTAGGGTGAACCTGAATATAACTTCATTACTCACTGCGGTGAAATTGTTTATATCGAGTTTTCACGATGAGATAAATTGATCATATTATGTTCTATTTCTAAGACATATATCTATAGAGCTGAATGTATTCATTCCAAAAATTATCACTGAGACGAGATTGATCATAAAATATTTTCTCTACGAGATGAAATCGATCATATAATATTTTATAATTGAAAGTCCTCCATAAGAGACGTTGATCATATCATTTGTTTATCGAAGCGAAATTATCTTATCTTTAAATCCAAATAAATGATATGAGTTGTATATGTTATCAGTGAGACGAAACTGATCATATTTTATCAAAAGTTTAGTTCACCCAAGGAACTTCTTAAACAATTTACAATGTCAATAAAAATCGAAAGAAATACTTAAATTGTATGTTCACTTTTTTTTATGCAATGAACTTCTGTCTACAATGTAAATAAGAGTAAAATAAAGCTGCGACTGATGTTCCCTTTGATTTTATAATACCTGATCTCCTAAGCATATTTTTTTCTTAAACAGAAGTTTTTATAATTTAAATAAATCCTTTAAAAAAAAAAACAAACGATTCCACTTAGAGGTGCAATAATAAGCGTTCGTTCCGCTTGGGATCTGGTTCATAGCACAACGTGTTCGCTCTGTTGGTTCACTTTGATAAGCATTTTTCTTTTTGAATTTATGTTAAATTGCCAAGTCAGCTCTCAATCTGTCTATTCAAATAAACTAACTCATAATTAATTATTCATTATTGATTTCAACAAAGAAAAAATAAAATATACCCACTACACTAGAACTTTAATTTATGGCACATAAATCTTCAAAAACATAAGTGCTCTACTTTTACTTTATTTTATTACATTTGTTGAACTTTTCAAGATAAGTTCTTTACAACAGCTCCATTTACTTAATGCCTCACCCATTTGTACTCAAAACAATAAATCTGATCTGATTTTAACCTCAACTCAACTCAACTATAACAATTAATGATTAATTACAAGAAAATTCCAAACTGAGCAATTTATTTTTAAAGATTTCACACCTAACTATTAAAATATAAACACTAAACAACTTCCAAAGCTCATAAATCATTCCCAAAACAATACATCTCTAAAACCCACTTCATTTTGCATATTATAATTATTAATTATCAACAAAATCTAAATCGAGCCCTTCAAACTGTCCACACAAAAGTTATAGCCACCAATCAACTAACTCGCTCATAGATCTCCTTGTGCAACAATAGATTTTACTCTTACTGCAATCAGATATGGCCCAAGGTGTTGCCAGGCCAGAAAAACTTTTACAACTTGCAACAAAAATAACAACAACAACAAAAAAAGTCTAACAAAAAAATTCGTTGTGCTCGAGCACAGCCCCCACACGACAAACAACTTGAAACAAGACAATAAGTTTTAAGATCTTGAAGTCTTTTGAGTCCAGACAAAAGCCCCCACTCAAAAAGTAGAACAAGATCGATAGCCGGCTGTGATTTGATTCGATTTGATTTTCTATGGCTACCTTTGTCGATTAGCCAGCCCCAGGGGCATATAAAAATGCCATGCGGATTACGAGTCAAAATTACTAAAGACTGGGCGGAACTGTGTGGGGGGGCGCATACACTGTGTACAGTAAACTAGATCGCTTTTGTTCAACAGTTTATAAATAAAAACAAAAAGGCGATAGTGTTGTAGCAGTGATCCGACTATTGTATACCCTGCATTTTTTCTTCCCAAAAAAATATTTATTTCTGCATAATGTACAAAGAGAACTTTAGTTCTGTCACACAAGTTATTTATTATAAGTGCGAACTGCTTGTTTTCAGTTTAACAAGCAGTTTCCAATAATATAGAAAAAAAAGTAGAGCATCAGATCTCGATTGCTTTCAGTAGGTACAATGATAGTATGATTGCCCATTACAACAGCTTAAAAAGAAGACTTGTAGGAACGGTCCCAGTAACATGACTGAATAGGAGATGCTTCAACCATCTGCTGTATCCCCTCGAAGACTACCTTATTAAAAATACCCTTTGAAACGATGAAATCACATAACTTGTCCTTGAAGAATGCTTTAGAAATACAAAGATTATGTTAAAAGCCGTCCTGAGATTTGTACAAATTTACAACCTAAATAAAATGATGTTTATAACAAAAAAAGAAAATATAGACCCGACTACTAAAAAACCACTCTCTAAAAAAAATAAAATATACTTATAAATATACTTACTTAAAAAGTATTTAATACTCACTTAATCTATTTTGCCAATTAAGGCCTTTCTTTTGACAGGCAACACTGCATCATTAAAAATAAATTACTTTTTTTTTTGCAATTTTATATTAGGTCACATAGCCTATAACCAGCTGACGATCAAGACGCTTCCAACGAAGCCTCATTTTTCAAATTATGATAAGCGATTTAGAAGATACGAGAGAACAGATAAACATACATACATTTCCTTTTACTTTTTGGGACCACCCTAATAACAGACCTTAGATATTAACGATATACCTAAATAGTTCATTGACTTACTTTGACCTGTCCGAAGAAAAGTCAAAGCTCAAAACAGGCCTGGGTTATTGTTTTTATTTTTATAACAAAAAAATAAAGAGCCGACTATTAAAAAATTACTCTCCAAAAAGTACAAAAAAAGAAAATATTCTTATCTAAAGTATTCAATAATTTTATTTATTTATATAATTCAGGCTGAAAAATTTCAATAATTACTTAATCTATTATAGTTCGCAAAGAAAGCCTTTTCTTTTGACACGCAACACTGCATCATTAAAAAAATTGTTTTTTTTTAATTTTATATTACGTCACATAGCCCATAACCAGTTGACGACAAAGACGCTTCCGAAATTTTTTCAAATTCTGATAAGCGATTTAGAAGATACGAGAGAACAGATGGACATACATACATTTTCTTTTACTTTTTGGGACCACCCTAATAAAAGACGTTAGAAATTAACAATATATTTAGTTCAGGGACTTACTTTGACCTGCCCGAATTAAAGTCAAAGCTCGAAACAGACCTGGGTTATTATTTTTATTTTTAAGATGTCTATAACAACAACAAAAAAATAAGGACCCGACTACTGAAACATCACTCCCTGAAAAGTATAAAACAAGAAAATATTCTTCTCTAAAAAAGTTATATAAAAAGTATTCAATAATCACTTAATCTAGTTTGCAAATTAAGTTCTTTCTTTTGACACGCAACAGTGCATCATTCCAAAAAAAAATTATTTTTTTTACGGATTAATGTCCCATTTTAGGGAGCCTTTATTAATTTAATGCTGCTCAAGACACTGCCAACGAACCCTCATTTTCCAAATTCTAATAAGCAATTTAGAAGATACGAGAGAACAGATGAACATACATACATTTCCTTTTACGTTTTGGGACCACCCTAATAACAGACCTTAATTATAGACATACATATATAGAAATTAATAATATGCATAGTTCATAGAGTTACTTTGACCTGTCCGGCCGGACATGTTTATTTTTTTTTTTTTAACTTAAGGTTGTCGCTATTAACTTAAGAAACTAATTTTTTGTTTTTATATTTTTATGTTTACCGCTTTTAACTTTTAATCTCCCACACATATTATGCTATCCAAAAAATATCAGCTTACCCATTAAAACGTTAAAATTGAGTTCAAGTTGTTCATCTTTAAGATCTAGCGACTTACCTGAAATGAATAAAAAAAATACATAAATACAATAATTAATAAAAATTACGTTTATCATCATAAAAAACGAATAATCTTTGGCAAAACTTGTTTTCTTTTTGTGCTCTTAAACTATTATTTTAAATTTAAATTAATTAAACTCAAAAATTTTTCAAAAAACGTAAAAAAAATTATCTTTGCACAATTTTTACAAAATAAAATAAAACTTTTTTCAAAATTATCTTATATGCAAAGTTGTGAAATTTTAAATTTTCTTGGCAAACGCGTTAAAATTTTACGATTTGAGAAAATTTGTGGTTTGTGTGAACCTTTTGTTTTTTTTTTTTTAGTTATTATTAATTAATTTTAATTTAAATGTTTTTGCACAAATTCCATTTAATTACTTCCAAAATGATCATTATCTATTAAGCTCATTAACTGCCATTTACTCTCCTAAATTTTCATCTTCTTAGCCTCTGTCAGCTACTCTCTAAAATCATAATCATCTATTTAGCCCGTGTCATCTACTTTCTAAAATCGTCGTCATCATCTATTTAGCCCGTGTCATCTACTTTCTAAAATCATTATCTTATTAGTCCGTGTCATCTACTTTCTAAAATCATCATCTTTTTAGTCCGTGTCATCAACTATCTATAATCATCATCATCTTCTTAGCCTGTGTCAGCTACTCTCCATAATCATAATTATCTATTTAGCCTGTGCCATCTACTCTCCAAAATCATCATCATCTTTTTATTCCGTAGTTCATCTACACTCCAAAATATTCATCATCTTTTTAGTCCGTGTCTTCTACTTTCTAAGATCATCATCATCTTTTTGGTCCGTGTCATCTACTTTATTAAATCATCATCATCTTTTTAGCACCTGTGTCATTAAATCCTCTCAATCTGCTCTAAGTTATCTAAGTGGCTGGAAAAACGAATGTTTTGGAGGATATTATTTAAATTATGGATGGAACTAGAAACTGCTAACTATAAAAAGTTAAATTTTAAATTAGTTAGTAGACAAAGAAGTTTAAAATGTATTTAAGTGACTACGAGGCTACGAGACCTAGCTCCGTTCATTTTTGCATTAAAAGTCTGTTAATATTTTATAGGAATAAACAAGGCTTAGTTAGCCTTAGATTATAGAAAATAAATAAAAAATAAATAAAATTTTGGAAAGAAAAATAGAGTGAAATTTTTAACACTAGGTCTGAAAGCGCAAACTTCTGCAGGGGTATAAACTATTGACACAATTCAAAATACATTATCTGCATACATTATCTACTCATCTTTGGGTAAAACATAAAAACTGGAAGTCTGGTGGTCTTCAAGATGCACCTGTTTCTACAGATAAGTAGGTGTAATCGTTTTCAAAATTAAAGCTAATACCTTGCACAAATCTTACAATATCCAAGACACTCTGGTTATAGAGTATAAAAATAAAATCAAATCGTATTTGTGATAAAAATGTTTTATGCCCGCACGCCTGAATAGCTTGGATTGGAACATGACAGCTAAGCGGGGTTTTCAGGCAGGCAGCTCGAGGGATTACAATCTAGATAGTAGCTAGATAGTAAAGTTGTACAGAGGTTTGGGTACATTTGTGTACGGGGGGCACAGTTGATTGTTTGTATGAAAGCGGAAAACTTGCAGCTTGTAATAATATTTTGTTTTTCTATTGATGTGCAAAAATGCTAGACACAGCGTGTTGCAACAACAACAACAAAAACAATAGCAACAATGTGGGGCATTGCACTGTGTGGCCAATACAATGTGTAAGTCTGATTAATGGCCAAGCACTCGTCACAACATGTTAGCAACATGTTTAGCAACATGGCAACAACCTACAACAACAAACAACCAACAACAACATCCATCAAGCGGTCGAACATGCATTTCCACTTTGGCAATTGACGCTATGGTCATGCCACACCCACTTGCCCCCTTTGCCACCTTTTGGTCCATAGTATCACTTCCATAAAAGCAACAATGCGATCAAGTATAATACGAAAACTTGGGTGAGGCAAAGTGTGCACACCCTAGTGGATCCAGCTTTTAGTTTTGAGATGATCCAATCAGCGCAGTGCCAAATGTCTACTTATAACTAATTTTAGTCCCAAAGTAAATATCATTGAGATGGAAGGCTTATTTTGGCACTATTGACCAACGGACTTTTTAAGAGGTTTTGTCAAACTTTTTGGCTCCCCAGAGAATATAAACTCGACTCCGTGATCCCCAAAACTTGAAAAAAAAAATTTTAAAAAAATTCAATTTTCTAAAAATATAACTCTTTTTTTTCACGTACTAACTCATGTTTATTTCTTTAGATTATTTTGTTATCCTATCCAGGAAATCTAATCGCATCTTACAAGCCTCACGAAAAACAAAACTTTCGTTACTTCGCATAAGGAAAACATTTTTTTAAAGCTTTTTCAAAAAATTTGGCAATTTTTTCTATGAAATATATTAACTACTCTTTTGAACACTAGCTTATTTGAATTTTTCCATTTTGTTAAGCTTTGAGAAAAGCTCATTATTTATTTTTATTCTTATTCCCTCTTGCTTAAAATTTTGCAACATGGCCTCTGACACCTCTTTTTTTATACCTCTCTACCTTGATTTCTCTATATCATTCATATCATATTCTCTCATTCTCAAAGATAATCATGCCTGATTTAAAACTGACTTATTTTCCTCTTGTCGATTAATGCCCATATTTATGCTTATAACATTTTCTAGCAACTTATACTTATTAAGACTCTCCATAGTTTCCAAAAATTGAAATCAAAATCCTGAACAACAATAAAACGTAAATAAAACGATCTTATGATGACTTCTGAAAATTTTTTAAACTACATATCATGAAAAATTTTCTTATGAAATTTTTTAATCGTCTTGGGAAGATTTTATATTTTTGAACCCATTGTATAAGTTGAAATAAATTTGAGATTCTTGAAGCGTTTTTGCCTTAAAAGTTATTAAAAAATGAAGAACTAAAAATATTTTTGGCTCATGAACCGATTGACAAAAGTACGTCATTTGAATCAAAATTCGGTTAAAAGAAAATTCGCGAACATCTCAAAATGATTTTATACACTCAATTTTACCTCAGTAATAGGATTGATAACTTCCGCCTTCCAACATTATAATTTTAGGCCCAATGCTATATGATCAATTTCAACTTTATATCAAATTTTTGTCCAAAATTTCAAGTCATAGTTCCGACATAACTTCAAAAAAACGAAGTATTGTAAGAGTTATATCAGAACACTGCCGCCGAACAGCTGAGCTCAAAAAGAGAATTTTTTTGTATTCTCGGCTTCAAAAATCAGAAATGTTTCCTTTATGTTTTTGGATTCTTTGAATGCGAATCCAATTTCAAAAAAACCCAGCAGTCAGGGTTACCTCGGTTTATGTCGGTTTTGAGGTTATGCCAAAACTCTGACGAGCTGGGATTTTTTGGACCTTGGATTTCAATTCAGCATATAGTCTGATTTTCGAACCTGAGAATAGATTTATTTTAGTATGGCTGTGTTAGGACATAACCTCAAAAGCCACACCAAAAAAACTCTGAAGGTAGGTTTCTGGCATAAATATAAAAATATCACGGTTTTATCTTTGAATCCAAATCCACGGTCAAAAAAACCCAGCAGACAGGGTTCTGAAATACCTCGTTTTATGGGGGTTTAGATTTTATGTCGGAACCATGACCTTCGATTCGGAGTAAGCGATACCAAAAACAAAAAAAACATGGTCTTGGACTTCCTACCCAAATTTGCGTATTGTTTAATTGAACAACATTGGAAAATGTGTTGCAGCTCAAGAAAATAACAAATCCGGAAGCAGTTACCTAAAACTCCCCTCTGAAACACTCACGCAAATATGCTCCCATATTCGGCTTATCAATCCCATGCTTAAAGCCAACTTTCTGAAAAAGTTAATAAGCCCCTCACACAACCGTTTCTAGAAAAGGCCAAATGCGAGCGCAACTCACGCTGGAGTCAAAAAGGCGTCACGTTGTTAGGCTTTGGCAACATTTGGTTTCAGTTTTCGTGTTGCCACAGATCGGCTCCAGAGATGCCTGGGCAATGCCACAATTATTTGCAAGCAGGAAATATTATGCAGATCGCCAGCAATGCCTTTTTGTTGATAAACACGAAAACTGCTGGAAACTGTGGAAACACACGGCACAAACGGATTGGGGCACGTCTGCGATGCCTTTTGCCAGATATTGCTCTGCCCCCTTAGACTTTGTTTTTTTTTTTTTTTTTGGTGTTGTTTCTATGAAAAATTATGAGCACAGTACCAAAAACAAAACCAAAAACAGCAACAACAATGCTTATAAGGTGGGCGTGCCACATTGACCAAGTGACAGTTACAAAGCACAAGGAGCGTGCCATTTGTCAGTGTGGCCAGCGGTGGTATCGTCGCCTCATAATTGCCTTTGGCTTTCACAACAATTTTCGAATATTTGGACAATGTGGTAAACGGTTTTTTCGTGTTTTTGTTTTTGTTGTGGATGCCACATAACTTGACCGCTAACAAGCAAAAAACTGTTGACCAAAAATTAAAACTGTCAGTGGCAATGCGCGTGGAAAAAGTCACAGAAGCAAACAGAAATGACACATCAGATAAGGTAGCAGCAGCAGCACCTATACCGCAGCAGACCATGCCCCAAAATGTAGCAAAAGACAAGGCGACACACGGGGGCAGACGTTGAAAAACGGCGACACTGTATGTCGTCTGGCTTTGTCTGCCAAGAGATGCAACAATTGATTGCCACAGCCAGGCGAACAATGTGCCAAAGGCAGGCTGCTGGCTTTCAGGGTCGTTGCACAGCAGCCATGCTGCTCCTGCTGCAACTGTGCCCCCACACGCCCCTCTCCATTTGTATTGTACCATTTGCAATGCAAAAAGATGCGCAGACGCAGCAGATCCAGTACCAATCCCCAGACTGTAGGAGTCGTCGTCGTCTCAAGACTCGCGAGACATGCTCCGCCGCCTTACACATGCAGTACAACACAAATTGTGGTGTCGAACAGCATGTTTTTGGCATTGTAATGCAACAACAACAAGCTTGTTGCAAGCATGTTGGTCCGTTGGTTCATGCAATGCGCAGTTGCAATTTTTGGGCGGGTTAGGCAACATAGAAAGTCTAATTGATGAGTTGTGGCCTATTGCTAGACACGCACTCCAACAGCTCAACAGCGCAACTTCAACCTTCGAACCAGTAATGAGCCATCAAAGCGCAACACTAACGATTGGAAGCAGTCGAGGCGGTGTCCCCGACAGTGACATACACTGTACTTGAGATGGGTTTCGGAAGGGGAGTTGCAAAAAGCTTTGGAATGGGCGGAAGATTTTAGAAGAAGGCGAAATGGAATTCCAGCTGGTTTCGAACTTACAGTCATGACCAGGACCGACGAGAGAGGGGGATATCCCCGATCGCGAAGTTTTCTCAGGGGCCCGGTGTTATTATTGTCGTACTGGCAGAACACAATGATTCAAGCTAAAGGTGTAATAGAGGGGCCGGTACATTTTCCCCCCGGGCCCGGGCTTTCTCTCGATACGGCCCTGGTCATGGCTAAGCATTTTTATTCTGTAGAGTGTCCAAATAGCAATGATAGTTTGCAGAAGCTGTTTTTTTCATAATCCTGAAATTCCCACGTATCCCGAAATTACTCTCTATTCTTATGATTCACTAATAGTTAAGCTGCCTATGTACATTTTCCCCCCGGGCCCGGATTTTCTCTAAACGGCCCTGGTCGTGACTAAGCGTTCTTATTCTGTAGAGTTCCCAAATAGCAATGATAGTTGTCAGAAGCTGTATTTTCATAATCCTGAAATTCCTACGTGTCCCGAAATTACTCTCGATTCTTATGATTCACTAATAGTTAAGCTGCCTATGTGTATAATGACCAAATTCCCACGGGCTCCGAAAATTACTGCTAGGTTCCAGCTTTATTATTGTGTAGGCTGACCAGCTAAAAATAAAAGTTTTTGAAAGCTGTCAAAGTTTATAGACGTGAAATTCCGCTGGCCTATGCTATCCTAAGTTTTTTTTATAGGATGACCAGATACAAATTATAGTTTTCGGAAGGTGTTGAGGTTCACATCACGCAATGCCAAGTCAAAGATTTTTTATTTTGTAGGGTAACCAGCTAGGTAAGGTTAGGTAAGGCGGAAGCTGGCTTAAAAAGCCAGCGCACTTAGGCCTAGACTAGCCCGTTGTGAAACCGCACGGATCTCTTTTTAGCCCCTTCTCCAGGAAAGTATTCGGTTAAGTAATTGCAGCCTGTTGCTGGGATATAACTAGCATTCCTCCTCGAACAGATAAACACTAGCTCCGCTAAGTTGTGAAGGGAGTAATTTCCCAGGTGCTTTTTCGTATACATAGAGCTTCACAGGAACAGAAGAAGTGCTCTACTGATTCTACCTCTTCCTCGTCTTTGCAGCGTCTGAAAAAGTTATTGCTCGGAGCATCCATTCTAGTCGCATGTGCTCCGACAAGTCAGTGATCGGTGATCGCTCTGACAACTGCCGAACACTGTAAACGGTTGAGGTCACAGAGCCTGGCGAAACGTTTTGGGTCAATTACACATACCAACATGGTTTAGTTGCTGTAAAGCTAAGGGTCATTTCCTAAGGAATTTGCTGCGTAGAATCCGAATCCGGGGTCAGAATTGTCCCATCACGTCAGGATTGTGAAATATTTGAAAAAAAAAAACAGGTTTTCGAGTACATAACCCCAAATATCTCAAGATCCTGACGTGATGGGCTAATTCTGGCCCCGGTTTCGGATTCTACGCAGCAAATTACTTCGGAAATGACCATAGCTTTCCAACAACTGTCATGACCCCGGTATTTGTAGGCCTGTGTTATTGGCCGTATTTGGCCAAATTATATTCTACAGTGGGGTGTATTGTTCCACATCCTTGTGCCTGAGAGCTAAATTTTTGACCAGCTAACAATAAAAATTTTTGAAAGCTGTCAAAGGTAATAGTCGAGTAATTCATGTTTACTCCGAAATTTGTTACAGCTCTCAGCTTTTTTATTTTATAGGAATACCAGATGGCTATAAAAGTTTTACCAAGCTGTCAAATGTTATTGGACATTTTAGGTCTTAACCCAGCAGACAATGATTGTTAAAAAGTGAAGAAAACACTATCGAGAAGGAACAAAAATTCCAATTCGGTACCGATCAGATGTGTGGAAGAGCCGGAGTCAAACCAATTTTGCGCTGGGGTTTGGGCCAACATCAAAATATAATAGTGCTGATGCAAAATATGCAACTGCACGACCATAGACAACACCATAAGTTCGCGAATTTGGCTCTGAAAACTTTGTTCAATAAATCATATTAGGCTCACAATACATATAGCCAGATTTGGTTGGATATCTTCCAAAACAATTTCTTTACCTATTTTACCTAACTGGTCCCCCAATATAACAAATTTGTATACTAGTTGTGTTTTTATCAACTTTTAAGGATTGGTCCAAATGTTGAACAGTGACAATGAACCAGTTCATAAATACAATTGATGGTATAGAAAACTTTAAAATTAATGATTCAAAAACTTGTTAGAAGTATCTGAAACATCAAATAACAAATCAATTAATCTCGCTTTAGATTAAAGTAATCTTTCTACCTTATTATGATGCCATAAAAATAATTTAAAAAAAACATTTAATATTTTGTGGTTAAAATAAAAGGTATAGGCAATTTTCTTAAGATTTTTTTACTTTCAGCAAATGTTATTACTATATAGCTTATGGAAATGGAAACTATTGCTTACATTATATTTTAAAAATATATAGGAATATGTAATAAGAGCAAAGTTTTCTAAAAACTTGACCATTAAGCGGATTTATTCTATTTGCAGCTGATTACAACAAAAGAATTTTGGAAGAGAGACGAACAGGCCCTTTGGCTTAAAGAATCGTGCTAGTTTCGGAAGAGACAGTTTCTTTTGCCTTTTCCATTACAATCTCTACTACTAAAAATTTCGGGTATGTTGAGATGACTACAAGTCTTAAAGAAAAGAATTTGAGGGGTATGTAAAACTGTGGGAGCATTTTAGGAAGAAGTCAACGTTTTGTTCTCTATTAGGTTTACATGAGTCAAACAAATTTTGTGGCTTCAATATGTTTATTAATCAAACCAAAACGAACACTGTTTCACTTTTTTAGAAAAAGTGACAAAAAGTGCCTCAAATTGTGCGGGGGAAAGTGGATATCAACATGAATCAACATCCTGCATAGGGATAGTGGGCAGCCTTTGGTAAATCTGTATGACTCTAGCTCTTATGGTCGCGAAGATTTCGATATTCATAAGAATCAGATGATCAGGCGGAGGTACATAGCTCTATAACCATCCAAAATACATCCAAAATAATAAGCCTTTTTGGTATAAGAAGCTTCTTTTGCCTAAAATTTATAATACTCTTGGCCCTGTAGGTACAGGGTATAAAAAAACTTGTGCCATGCAACACTTTGTGTAGATTTGCTGCGCGTTGCACAGGAAGACAACTGTCTATGCAGTGCTGCATCAGTTGTCACTTGTTTCTCCTGGGATGCACGAAGTTGACGCCAAGTCTGTGCTTTGACGCATGAATAAGTGATGCCAATTTTCAATGGCAATGCCAAAAGATTAAAGGCAAAGTTTGTCGTTACCTTAACTGACAAGGCACCGTGGTTAAAGATACATTTGTTTGCATGGAAGACAATTTCAGTTTGTTACAATAAAAAGTCTTGTAGAATGTAGAAGAGTTTTTAAAACGTAGAATTCAGAGTTTTCTGCATTTTAGACTTGTTTCCCAAAATTTTTTTATTTTGAACCCATTAAATAAATAAAGCTTACAGAGCTACTGTATCGAAACTTAAAGGCAAAGAGTATTCCCAAACAATTTTTTTCTTAGGTTGTACCAGTTGACCCCTGGGGGAGTCACAAATAGACTAAATAGTCCTTTTTTCTTAAAGTACAAAAAAAACTGAGAAAAATATCGTTTTTAATTTGGCTGAAATTCCATGATTTTGTAATGTGCATATATCTGAAGCTTTAATCGTGAAAATGCAGACCCTTTTCTTATTAGGAAGAAATCTTATTTAAATCGATTCAAGAAAAATCTTCGGGAGTTACATGATAGAATTGCTAAATATAAAATACTTTCCTTCTGACTGACATTTGTTTACCGATTTTCATTCCAATACAAATATGAGAGAGTGGTGAATCGAGCATTCAATATACAAAAATATTTAAGTTTTCGTCCCAACGTAGAGTTTACGCCATTTCAAAAATATGTGGATTTTTCGATTTTTTTACATTAATAAAATTACCCAATATAAAATACTTTTGTTCGGCCTGACATATATCATTATAAAGAGCACATTAATTAATACCTTTCGATCTAATCATCTTTTATGTCGATACAAAATTTTGTTCACGAGATATTGAGCAATAACAGAAAATAATGCCCAAAAACATGTTTTTCGAAAATATCTCGAAAACGGTGCTTAAGTACCAGTTTTTTAGGAAGGTTCATTTTTCGTGTAAACTAGTGTTATATATCTTTTAAGTTTTGGTCTTGCAAAAATTTTTCGAAAATTCAAGTTCATCCAACGTATTTAACTTGTCATGCCAGAAATAAATGAGAGTGTTCTAGATCGATTTTTCGATTTTTTTTTTTTTTTTTTTTTTTTTAAGTTTTAGTCTCTCAAAAGTCTTGAAAAATATTAAGTCAATAGGTTTAAGGCATATACGCAGAATGAAAAATTACGCACGGAAGTTCCAAAGTGGGATTTTTTGTATATGAAGATTTGTCTTTAGTTTAAAAAAAAAATTTACACCATTTGCTTATTTTTTCATTTAATCATGCTTCTCACTTTTTATGATTTTTTTCACATTTTAAAAAACTTTTTGGTTGAAATATGACAACATTTTCCGTTTATGGAAAACCAACTTTCCTTGACTTGTTACTAAATTCGACAAATTGAAATTTTCTTATAACAAATGTCAATCATAGTCCAAATAAGTTATTAATTAATAATCTCCAAATATGGCTAAGCCGACGATTTGTTAGTTTTCCAAGTTTGTAAGCTTTTTTCTTTTTTTTGTTTGAAATGTGAATTTTATGATTAATAAACATGTCATAAAGTTGAAATAGTTTTTTGTTATAGATGAGCTTAAGTCCTTAAGCAGAATTTAAGCTCTATTTATGCCCAAAATTTTTGATGTGCTATAAAAGAGCAGTAGATAAACACATTTAAAAAAATTAAACAGTCTTTCATATTTTTGGCTGTATTTTATGTTACTTTTACGATTACTCAATTGTAGGTATGTAAACTTTTTTTTAATTGGGATAGAAGAGAATCATCTCATCAGATGTAAATAACGTGAGTCAGAAAAGTGGAAGTTCAAGGTGTTCACTTTGGCGGCAGTCATGCAGAAGTGCTCAACAACAATACAAACTAAAAATTCTGCATTTCTGCTATACCCAGAGCTTTGGCTACGAAAAGTAGGGCACTTTTGCATTTTTTATTGTTTTTCCTACATCGACTCCTCACAAAGAGGTGGAGCACTGCGACCAGAAGATCTTTTGTGCCGTACCCAAATATTAATGCAAGACTTTCCGCTTGCCGCATGAATAGCAGTAGGTATTTTGTTGGTATTGTTGGGTCCGGACACGTCACTGCTTCTGCTCAAAAAACAAAGAGGCATGTAAAAAATCGAAAAAAAAATGAAGTACGTGAAAGAACAGCAAGTATAACTGCACCGACTGATATCCAAAACTTAATCTTTTATGATTTAAAGTTACGTTTTTCTCAAATACTTTTCCTAACAATAATAAAGCGCAGCATGTTCACGTTTTTATTCTGCCACTTCTGCATTTCTGCTTCATTGTTAGGCTTGCTCAGCTCGTAAGTCGCGCACTTCTGCATTTCTGCCCAACAGAGTGCATAGCCATAATGTAATTTCTCTATAACATAATTTCCTTATTGCCAAGACTGATAATAAAGATTAATTAGAAATAAAGAAATCTAAAAATTTTGTGCAGTTTATAGAACAAATTTCTACGATTCTTGGTAACTACATAGATATAAAAAGTGAACTGTGCCATTATCTGGAAGGCGCACCTGCTGTCTTTTATATATAGCAATACTTTACTATCGAGCTGATTAAGGCATTGTTATGGTTGGTCAGTCAAAATTAAGTAATCTTGAAGCGTTTATAGATGTCTCTAAAATTTATTAACTAATAAAATAGTTATGTCGTAACGAAATAATTGCATTAAACTTTTATAACATCTCTAAACCACTGTGCCCAGGGCGTGTAAATGATATATGAACGAGCCCGAGTAGTGCAGAAAAACTCTACGTGCCGCTGCACAAAAATTGACGAATTTTTAAACAGGAAGAAATAAATTGCAATTCTTTTGTATTCAAGTTTCAATTCTTCGGTGTTGCTCTTTAACACTTCCACGTACGAAATGAGGCAACAACAACAACAACAAAAATATATATATAAGCAACCGACAGAGGTTGTGGCAAGGGCACAACTTAAATTAGCTTTGACAAGATAAATGACTGTAGTAGAGACCAGTGAGAAAATCTAATTGGCAGGGCCCAACAGTTTTTAAACTACTCTATAAAACTCGATGTCAGCAGCTGTGGGCTATAAAGAGTTGCCTGATAGACAACGCTAGATAGCTGACCCTTATGAGGCGCAGCAATCCAGCTCGCAGATGCAGCTCGTCAGTGTCTCATTAAGCCACGTCGTGGTGCCGCTGCTATTTCAATTTTTCACAAGCAATCAGCAAGGAATGGTATGGATGGTAAGTATACTATATAATTTTAGAAGCCAGTGCCAGCCTACTAACTCCTTCAGTGCAGCAGTCCAAGTTGAAGCAGTCAGCCGTAAAGCACAACAATTTGCAATTGGAAATGGCATCGAGGCGTCAAAAGGCTTATTAAAAGAAATTTGCAATTGCGACTAACCCGCAGCAGCAGCAGTCGTACCAGCAACAACAATGCAACTCAAGTTGCAACCAAAAGATGCACAAAGCAAGATTTGCAGCAGACCTGGAGGTTCTCTGCGTTTGCGTCGTCATTCCAACCATTTATGTTATTTACTGGCAAACGCAGCTCCATAAGGCAGCAGACCCAACTGAGACGACCGGCTGCTGCTGCCACAATGGGGCAGGCACGAAACTCCACTTTTATAAGGCACCTTATCTGCACAACGGCATCATTATTTCACACTTGCAAAAGCCAAAATGGCAGCAGGCAGCAGTCGTCGCTTGGTTTTGGCCAAAACGAGCCCAAGCAATGAAGAACGGCAGCCAGAACAAGGGAAAAGGGCACACAAGCGGCATAAATATTATGGCCAAGTTAGTTGCGCTCAAGCAAGTTATGCATTGCTCCAAAGAGAGAACAAGAGAGAGACTTGAAAAGATTATATCAAAACGTAGCTAACAAAAGTACGTTGGCTGTGAAGGTGGACGTGAATGTGGAGCTGTGTATATGCCGTCTCTGGCAATGCCATAAAATGCTTAAACATAAATTTAGAAAGAACTTAAAGCTTGTTAGCAAAGTTGAGATGCTCTTCCAAAGCTAGCATCTCTGCATGGTGAAAGATTGGGTTTAGATTTTTGATCTTTACAAAAAAGATTGCTTAAGATCTAGTTTTTGCATAAATTACGCTATATCGTATATTTTATCGAACTGAAAAACGAAATTTTCAGTTTAAGACAACTTTTGAAAAAATAAACAGGAAATCTTCTTCCTAAGCATTCTTTTTCTTGCTGAGAATTTTTTTCACTGTTTTTTTTTTTTCAAAAATCAAAAATTTGTAATATAAGTTCTAAACTTTTTTGCCTCCTTAACAATCTTCTGTGTCCTTAAACGAAAAACCGTAACTTTCAATATAAACTGTTTTTTCATCAAACGCCTTTTCCTCTCCTTATCAATCGTTTCTGCTCTTATTTTTGCTCCTTCTATGTTTTATAAAACAGACAATCCAAAATTTATCGTTTTTTCCAAGATTTTGGAGAAAAGTTACAAGGTAAGTTCTGGTTTGTTTTCGCTTCTTAGTAGTACATCAATCTTTGCTAAATATCTTTCTAGATCTACTTCCTAAAAACACGAATCCTAATTTTCGATTTTCACTTATTTTTCGTCATACGAAAATATTTTTCGCTCCTTAAGTCTTCTGTTTCGTTAAAATAGAAATTGTAAATTTCGCTTTATAAAGGGTGTTTTTTTTAGAGCTACACAAGTTTAAATCATAAAAAACAAAGAAATATATGTATTTTTAATATCAATGAAACGGGCTTTATTGGATAGAAAATTTTATGACATTAATGTTTATATATTATATGATTTCGGCCATGCCATTTCTGCCTATTTACGTACCCATCCAACCAAAACTGGGTTTCATCTGAGAACAAAATTTTGATTTTTGAATAAGTTTGACGAACGGATAAAAAATTTCAACAATTTGCAAGCGTTGCTCTGGTGTAAGTCTATGCATAATGAAATATCAAACCAAACTCAACAAAAAGCAATTGTTAAATTAAATGGATTGTCAGATAAAGCAGTGTTGCCAGCTCAAAGTTGTGGAACCTCTAAAAAAAAACATGCTGTATTACTTAAGGGCAAGTTTTTCTTAAAGCAAATTTTTTTGTATCCGCAGTCAATTCTCGTCAAATTTATTTTTCCTCCTATATTTTGTTTTTTTTTTTTTTCGTTTTGTATAACTTTGGGGAAAGAAACCTTTTATTTCTTTTTGAGTTTTTTTTTCTTTCTTCATTTTGAAAATTAAGAAGCGAAAGTTCCTACTTCCCTTGTTTTTGGGCACAAACTAAACCAACATTTTCGTGAGATATTTTTTACAACTTTCGATATGGTGTTTTGTGAAATAATAGCGTCTTTGGGGGTCTAAATAACCTTTTGTTCTAGAAACCTTCAATGCTGCGAGGGTGTGGATAATAAGACGCACATTGAGATAGGGACATTGCTACGCATTAGTTCTACAAGCATGCATCAAAAGTTGCAAGATCATCGATTTGTGAATAATGCAGCTTCTCATGGAATGCCACGTAATTTGACAAAAGCTATACAAATGGAAAACAATATGTAAGCAATTGATTCATCGCATGCAATTGTACAACAAATTTTGAGGAATAATACACCCGTTTTCAAAGACAAATAATACATTTTTCTTTGTAAATCTAAAATCTTTGTAAATTTAAATAATGCCTCTGGTACTCGAAGGACACAGAATCAAAAAAAACAAAAGTCAGCTGTATAATAGAGAGACTAGTTCGAACGAACTAGCTCATAATAGTTGACAATCACATTATTAAACGAATTTTTTGTTGTTCGATTAAATGTAACATACAATAGTAAAATGTTTGCAGTGTGTTCTTTTGCTTCTTCGCCTTGTGCCACAAAAGGCAGGCAGTGTAAACTTAGCATGATCACTTTGCCGCTGGCTTAAGAAGTAACATAAAGCCAATGAGTAACATAAATATTCAATTTTTCAGGAATATAGAACTACATAGTTTAAAGTAGTTCTGTTTTATTTACTTATATAAATATTAAAGTAAATTAATTCTAAGATTAAAAAACATATGCTCCTCATAAAAGATAAAGGTAATTAAAGACAAATACAGCATTTTCTTTGAAAATTTTAAAATGTAAATAAGTTTGATGCATTTTTTTGATTTTACATGAAAATGAAGTAGACAAAGGAGAATCTGAATCTTTGATTCTTCACGCGTTGGCGTCGATTTCCAAATTCGGTGGTTTGGTCAAAGTTGATTATAATGCATCGGCACGGTAATATCGTGACTTCCTTGAAAAGATGAGCAACATTTAGTATCAAAGAGTGGAGTAAGTTTCTTTAAAGCTACTGCTTCTAAAAAGACACTCTGTTGTTATAAGTTGTTATGACCAGTCCAGAAGAATGTGAAAATCTTTCCGATTTCCGATCTTCTGTCTGATTTTCTCTCTATCTATCTTTCTGTTCGTTTTTGTTTCCGTTCGTCCGTATGTCTCTTTTTTTATAGATTCAAAAAAGAAAGATGAAATTTCATCACAAGTTTTGGCTTAGAGTTTGTCTTTAAATCTTATTTTTAACGTTTATTTTTATTAAACAGGCAAGGTACATACGTGAAGAAACAATTGTTGTGGTATTGAAAAAAACTCTGGAAGAACGCTCGTGACAAAAATTCTAATACATAATTCTAATTTTTAAATGTATAACAAGGATTATTGAATAATTATAAACTGAACATAAATATTTAAAGTGGGGTTGCATTAAATTGAAATAGTTTTTTTTACTAGTCTGTAGCTTTATTAATATTGTTTCCCCTTTTCCAAACTGGATTTTGCGGTTTCAGATTCACATTTTTTCAATAAAAATACGAACCAAAGAACCTACTAGTTCATATGGCTTACTTGTAAGTTACTTGTACTTGTAAAGAACTATTTCGATTTATACTGGTATGTTCATTTACTCTTTTATTTTGTGCCGAAGGGGCAGTGTAAACATAACATAATCAATTGCATGCTGACTGAAGTAGCGCAAGTAAATAAAAGTCAGTCAATTGAAAAATATGAAGTCAAAAATTAATTCAGCAAAGCTAAAAAATTAACGTCAAAGACTATCTCTGAATTTTTTATAAATCTAAAAATATAAATACAGCCTATGGTGCGTAGAGGAAAGAAAATAACACTGGTCGACAAAAAAAACACCTTTTGTGTGTAACATGAAAACTTTTATCTAGATATGTTAAGGACAAGGATAAGAATAATAGGAATAAAATAAGGATGCTTCAAATACGAATAGTTTTTTTGTAATCTGTTATTATGTATATAATGGGCACTATTTTCTGTTATTCCTCAATATCTCGTGAACAAAATTTTGTATCGACATGAATGACGATTACATCGAAAAGTATTGATGTGCTCTTTACAGTGATATGTTTTTATTTAATCTTTACATAATTACAGAAAAGTGTGCCGAAAAACATGTTTTTCGAAAATATCTCGAAAACGGTGCTTAAGAAAAAAAAAAGGTTGACATTTTCGTGTTTCTCGACCCCGAATTACCCTAAAAAACACTGTTTTAGGAAGGTTCATTTTTCGTGTCAACTAGTGTAATCAAACGAAGAATCGGCATTGTTCTATTGAACTAGCTCATAATACTTAATATTACTATAATGCAAAATTTGTTTCATTGCAAATTTTTTACGGCTCTTGTTTTTTGGGCATATTTCTTCCTTGACTTCTTTTAAGCTAAACAGTGTAAACATAGCATGATCACTAAGGGTGGCCGCCGCTGGTATGGAGGAATTTTAAACCGTCGATATCAAAACGCCACCCCCTTAAAAGTGTCCTTTTTACCTGCATATAGCACCTGTCAAATTTAAAGGTGATCCAAATTTATTTGATGGTCCCAAGTTTTTAAAGTTTATGTAGAACAATACAGTCAAAAAAGGAAAAAGTGAAAATTATGACTTTTGACCTATTTTAGGGACCATCAAATACATTCGGATCGCCTTTAAATTTTACAGGCGCTACATACCGGTAAAAATGAAACTTTTTAGGGGGTGGCGTTGTTAAAATCGTGAGATGTTGCAAAAATGGCCACCTGATCACTTTGACACTGCCTTCAATAGCAAAAAGTGAAAGAACAGACAAACGCCAATAAATGTATTAAATATTTTTTCTATTTACATATGCATTTCAGTAAATCTTTAAAAAATATCGATATCCAAAGTTATTGCTTTTTATTTTGAACTCCACAAACATGCCGACTGAGCCATTATATGCTTTAAAATATTACAACTAGTCCCAATTAAATACGCTCTATGAACATATTTTATTCAGCAAAGCTAAAAATTTATCGATATCCTAAGTTATCGCTGTTTCTGCTGAACTCTACAAACTTGCCAGCTTAGCCACAATATCCTTCAAAAGAGTACAGCTAGTCTCAAAGTTCTTACACAAGACCAAGATGAGGATTCAGCCGCCAAGTCGCAACCCAGTCACAAACGAAACCGATGTGCTGTGGCAGATTAGTCGTCGCCATCGTTGGCGTCGCGTCTTATAACCATAGAAAATTCAAGTTTCGTGTGGCTGATCATCATCAACTGAGTCTCCGAGTCTAAAGCAACAGAAAGAACGAATGAATTTTCCATAGTTAGCAGATTGCAGCTCCGGAAATGAATGCCAAGCTATGGCCAACTAGCTAAAGTTGGACTTATGGTCAAGTCAGGTCTGGCCTGGCCTGGACTGCATTGTTCCAACACAACAAACGATTGCAATAAATTATCGATTAGAGTGGGCTGTTGGCTGGCCAGACTGTCCCAGACCTGGACTGACTTTAGCTGGAGCAGCTCAGCTTTATATGGGCAATAATGGCAACAACAAAAATATATATATATATATATGCGGTTCATTGACTTGTAGTTAAGGTTTATTACAACGCATATTACATAAACGAAAAAGTTAAAGATTATAATAATAAAAAATATATGAAAAAAGGCAAAAACTATTTGTTACGCTTTAATGAAACGTTTCTACGGCACTAAATGGTATACGCCCCTGCATATAAGAGGCACACCTGAAATGGTACGCTCCTCACCCGCTCTCAATCACTCGAAGTCAGAGCTCTGCTGTCTGTCGCTTTGCAACTGTACTCGAAGGTGTGAAATTTTCAGCCTGTGTATTCCCTCAAGGGCCACCGAAATCTTGAGCACACCACAATACTCAAGACAGAGCTCTGCTGGTTCGGCACCACTTTGTGGCCGGCACAGACGCTCAAACAAGGAAGACGTAGTAGAGTCAACTTTAAGCCTTTAATTTAATGCCAAGGCAATTCGCTTGGCCGCAAACGTGGCAAGAATTTTAAATGTATTTTTTTTTTTTTTCGTTAAGACGCGCATCTTTGGCATTGGGAAAAATAAAAACGGCAAACGTAAAGTGTGATTAACGCGTACCTTCTGCTACAGCTCCTACAATGCTTCTACTGCTCCTGACAATCCCTAGCCTGCCTTTTTGACACAATGCCCAAGACGACGACGACGACGATGACGACGGCGAAGACGACTTCGACGTTCGCGTTGGCGACGTTGACAAAAAACCCCCAACCCAACGTCTGGCTGTTCTGTCCTGCTAACCTTCCAAATGCGCGCAGAAGCTGCACAAAAACTCGCGCAGCGCATAAAACCTGGTTCTCTACCTGCTCAGAAACGACGTACCATCATCCAGTACCTTTTGCCTTGGGGGCCCAAACAACTTAAATGTTTAACTCGTTATGGTAGCAGCCAGGCGGCAGTCATAGCAGATAAGCAAGTAGAGTTCCAGGTCCACAATCACCAAACCACAAACCATGGCCAAGGGCCTCAGCTGTTGCTGCACTTTGCATGCCGAGTGTGTGTGTGTGTGTGTGTGTGGAGAGTTGGGGGTACACCTTTTTGGACTTTTTAATGAGCGTTAGTGCGTCTACCTTGTTCCTTTGCCTCTGGTATGGTCAGACTGACTGCATCTTTTTAATAATATTGTTTACGTGACATTTGATTTATTATGAACTTTTTCTTTTGACAGATTATGTGGCGGTCTCACTCCATGGCATTTGCTACTGTTTAGCTTTTGGGATACTCTCGTACTGCACGTACGTTTCCAGGCGGGTTCAATGGAATTGTCGTTTAAGTGGCACGCATGCAAGACGCTGGATTTATTTTCTTTTCTTTTATTTTTTTTAATGGCCAAAAGTGCTTAATATGCAAGTTGGTCAGAGCTGGCGTGTGTGGGTTGAAAATAATCCATCTTGCAAGTTCCATTGAAGACGGCCCACATGGGTTTTTGTAAAAGATTTGCATAATAAAGCAACAGGCAATTTGATAGATCTATTAAAATTGTTTATTATTGGTAAGATCAAGTTATTTTAGAGTTTCTCTTTTTGGTTTGCAATCGCGTAAGACCATGATCTATGTGAACTCAGCAGTTGCGCGAGATTTTCTAAAAGCAATTGCATAATAATACAATAAAATAATAAAAATAAAAATAAATTTTATTTAATCAACAGAAAATGAGTGAATTTAGGAGCTAGGTTTTAGAAATATATGCGGAATCATATCATCCACAGACCGGTCGATAATAGAGAGAGGAATACGTGGGATTCCTCCCGAAAAATAGGTTTTCCGAAAGTTTCAAAAAAGTAGATCTCACATAATTTTGAAACAATGCATTGTTTCCAATTTTGTAAATTAAAATTCATGCGATTAGTATGTCCCGTCGTCACTATCAAGGCTTTACTTTTTTTAACGACGGCCCACATCATCTATCATAACAGCTTACCCTTTGACCACAATAATTGATCAGTTTTGAAATTCTGTTCCAATTTCTATAACATTTTGGGATCAAAGAGAACTCTGGGCCCAATATGAACTTATAGGAATTAGAACTAGAATTCTTAATAGTTGCTCTTTTTGCTTTATCCCTAATTTATTGCCCAGGACGTTCTCCGTAAATTTCCAACGTATTAAGCACAATGTTTGTTTTTAAGTATGCATCAATCGGTTACGCTTTACCTCAATCAAAAACCAAATTTCAAGGTTTCCTTCTACTTGGCAACTGACAAATCGATATAGTAACTGATATCGATAAGTAGCTTATTTCTCAATCAAACTTATTATCCCAAAAACTATACATAGATTGCTATTCTTGAGAAGACTATGGCGATGAAATTGTAAAGAACTTCATTTCAGACGATAAAGTCTATCTTAAATCGGTAAGCAAAATGCAAAATCCTCATTTACGACGCGAGAGAATGAGTAATAAAAATTTGTTGAAGTCCCACTCGGGACAAATCGACTGCGCTTTATACAAAATGCTTAAGGACGAAATTGAGTGAAGCGTATCACATTTTAAATCGATCTCTTCGATTATGATGGCTTTTACATAGCTATGAGTAAGGTTCTTGGCAGTTTTTTTTTTAATTGCGACCAATTTATCGTGTTATCGATAACTGAATATTTATGTAGGCTTTTTTTAAACGAATAAAGATAATCTTAATTTTTTTTGTCTTCTAGATAATTTATTTCAAGCTGCTTTAAACAATTTTTGTAACCCTTAAAAAAGTTAAACTTGACAAAACAGTTCCTTTTAATTATAATTAAGCGTTTTTTAGAAATTAAACAAATCGAATCCCTAAACTGCAAAGTTTCAGAAAAAGAGACAAATATACGGCCGTGCTCTGGAAAACAAATGCGAACATCTTATTCGGATTTGTTTTAAAACAAAATGTTTGGTGCTCCCGATTTCAACAAACCGAATTTTTCTGCAAGTGAAATTCAAAAGAATCGACAAAATAGCTTAAAAAATGTAAGCATTTTGTACTGAAATAATTTGTTAAATATTCTTTGATATTCTTAGATTATATTTATGCCAACTTTAAAGTTATATATTTATTGACAATTATTTTTAATTATTGTTTTTTCTGACTCATCCCAAACAAATAGCATGCACAGCCAAAACGCATTTTTTTTCGGTGTTCGTGTATGTGCAAATATCATACACGAACACATGACGATAAGTTCGACAGGGTTCCCACGTTACACAAAGAAAAATTTCCTTGCAACAAAAATAGCTAAGTCGTGTTTAATTTCAATAAATATTGTTGCTAAAGTAATATCTTTGTGTAATTTTAAAATATAGAATAATAAAGAACTAACAATATTTTAATGAAATGTAATTTATCGAAAAATAAGGGAAATATACGAATTTATCGAAAATAAAATGGTAAATATCGACAAAAAAATTTTCAGGAACATGCAAAACCGAATCTGCATAAAATTTTTCAGTTTGGTTTTTTCGTTTTCCGAAGCATGGCTAAATATGTATCTGGCAATATTATTCGTTTTGCACGAGATTTAAATTGACTGGGCAATCATTTATTGGATTATATAAATCATCATTGAAAACCTTGTGCCTATTTACTTGTTCTACAATATTTCACATAGCTAGCTGCCTAAAATCTACGATTATTTTATACTCAAAATAAAAATCCATTCAATCGTGATTTTTTCAAAGCTACTTCATTTCCATAACAACGACTAATTTCAACTAATTCCGTTTGGAGTTTTAGTAACAATCGTAACAAGTTTGGAATTCTTATCTTTTGCCCCTATCTGTTGTAGTGCCTTAGACATGATCCCATGATTCTTTGTACGATACTTTGACTTTTCTAATCCCTTTATGCAGCTTGTTTGCAAGTCCCTAATCTTAAGCATCTTAGTGTTTATGTTATATAATTTAAGTCTACTTTAAACTTTTATGGTTTCCGTATACTTTATATATTGAACACTGTGCTGCTCCTCGACAACAATCCCAACAATCTAACCAAAAAAAAAATTAATAGTTCTTGTCATTTCTCTCGCCCGAAAATATAATTAAAAATGTCTCAACTGGCAACGATTTCGATAAATCAGTTCAAGGCAACACCAAGCAAACGGCAGGGATCAAACACAGTCAGTCGGCCAAAGACAGCGAACAAGTCAAAATATACACTGAGAGAAAAGTGCTAGAACAATTAGCGTAAAAATTTCGAATGTTGCAAAATAGTGTATAAAAATTATAGTTCAAATAAGAGCGCTTAGAATAAGTTTTCTTCAGTTAAATGGTTACAAAAACTTAGCGCTCGGAAAATAGATATAACTTATTGCTTTTATTTAAGGCCTATACGCAGTTCGAAAAATTTCGCGCGGAATGACAAAACTTCATATAAAAAAAAAATCCCATTTGGGATATCCCATTTGGGACATCCTTGGTTCAAAAGATTTTTATACCCTGCACCGTATGGTACAAAGGGTATATTGTGTGTGTGCAAGCCGAAAATGTATGTTACATACAGAAGGAGATCTCGGAGACCCCCCAAAGTTACCTAAAGTATGATCAGTGTGACTCGAGAAGTCGATATACCGATGTCCGTCTGTCCGTATGAACGCCTAGATCTCAGAGATGGTAAGAGCTAGAGCGACCAAGTTTTCAGATTAGATGCCTATTTATGTCAGGGGAGACAAGTTTATTTTACTTTGTCGATATCGGGGTTATATTATATAGTTCCCATAGGGGTGTTTCAAAGAACCTCGAAAAAAAACAAAAGTTTTAGATGGATAATTCGTTTGTTTATAAAGATATTGTGACCAAATTTGGCATTAAGAAGTTTTTTAGTTCCCAAGCACTGTATCAAATTTGATCAAAATCGGTTGACTATATCACATAGCTCCCATAGAACCAATCGAAAAAAACGTTTTTTGTATTATACAAAATACGTTGTGTTTCGTTTGTTTGTGAAGATATTGTGACCAAATTTGGCATTAAGAAGTTTTTTAGAGTTCCGAAGCACTGTATAAAATTTGATCAAAATCGGTTGACTATATCACATAGCTCCCATAGGACCAATCGGTCAAAAAAACGTTTTTTGTACAAAATTCGTTGCGTTTCGTTTGTTTGTATTGATATTGTAACCATATTTGGCAGTCGATAGTTTGTATAAATCCCATATAGGAACGATCGGTCAAAAAAACATTTTTGGTTCAAAATTCGCCTGTTTTTGGTTGTTTATGAAGGTATCGTAACCGAATTTGGCAATCAAATGTCTTTTGGTGTTCTTAAGCAATATACCGGATTTTATTGCCAGCAGTGGTACAGGGCATCCCAAAGTCGTCCGCACCCGACCTTAATGTACGCCATTTTTCAATTCAGTATACGAAGTTTTGCCATTCCGTGCGAAAATTTTCGAACTGCGTATGGGCCTTCAGTCAAAAAGTACTTAATTTTTGTTTAATAAACTAAGAATATAAATTTATCTTTTTTTCGGATAGTCCTTTCAAAAATATGATATTTTAAAATCTTTCTTTCAATTTTATAAAGAAAACTAAGAAATTTCAAAGGCAGGAGGTACCAAGAATGGCGATCTTTCGAAAATTCTGATAGTCGGCGTAGTGCCAAATTTTTTTTGTTAGGCTCAGTCAAAAAAAAAAAGCGTATCGACTATGTTGAGATGCTTTACTTTATGTCTCGGCTTTAAAAATGTTCCATTTAAATTTATTTTTAAAATGATTGCAATAAAAAACCCATAACATTTTTTTATTTTCAAGGCTTCCACTTCCATGTGATTTTTTTAAAACAGGCTTGTTGCTGTTTTAAAATCGTCAAGCTTTTCCCAGGCTAAGGTTTCATTTCTACGTTAACGAAATTATTTTAAACATTTTTTTTTATTAAAACATCGTAAAATATTTTTGAAACGTAGAGTTCCAATTCCATGTTTTTTTTTAGGCATGTTTGTTCTTGTTTTAAAAATTTTCAAACATTTTTCAATTCAATGCAAACAAAATTAATTGGAATGGGCTTGTTTTTAATTTAAAAATCGAGAAAATTTTTCTTAGGCCAATATTCCATTTCGACGTCAATGAAATTTTTTAAATATTATTATTGTTTTTTGTTTAAAAATTATCAAATTTTTCCAAAACCGATGTTCTATTACCAATTATTTTTTTTTTTAACCAGTTTTTTTTTATTTTGAGAATCGTACAATTTTTCTCAGTTCCATTGTCAAACCAATGTTCTATTACCGTGTAGCCGATTTTTTTTTAATGAGCTTGTTCTTATTTTAAGAAATTTAAAATTTGTTTCTTAGTTAAAAAAAAATTATTTTAAATACACTAGTTTTTGATTTAGAAATGATCAAATAGCTCTCAGTAGTAACATCGATGTTATATCGATGCATTGATGTTTTTATTTTTTCCGATCATCGACATTTTTATTTCGATTTTCGATTATCGACTAAATCCCATTACGGACAATATATGGGCAATCAACGGCATCCAGGTCGCAGACACTTTTCGCTTTTTTAGAAAAAATCCCAAAAGAACCGAAATAGTAGGGTCGACTCAGTTTTGGCACTTCGACAATATTTTAATGTCGAAAACTTAGATTCAAGCATGTGCCCGTTGAATTACTGGAAGGTAATACTTTTTAAAGTTTAGTAAGGCTGACAATCTAGTGAGCGATAAGCGGAGTTCGCTTAAATCAAAAAACTTTAGCATGATTTTATTTAATAACCATAATAAAGGGATCTCAAATTAGTTTAAAGATTATGAGACTGCAATTCTGGCTGGAACAGAAAATTTTTTTGTTATAGCTCACAAAAAAAAGTGGTGTAACCCTGGTGTATCATGTGGCAGAGGCACCCCTTATGGACTTTGGGCAGCTGAAGCCAAAGTCCAAAAAACCTCGATCCAAGGGATCTTAGATATAATTCAAATTATCTAGTTTTATGGAATTTATTAGTGGTTCTCCATAACTTATGTGTAAAGGAGTTTTTTGGACTTCGGATTCGGCTGCTCAAAATCTATAATGACCTGTATTATCTTTTGCTTTCGTTGTGTAACCTCCTTTTGGGTTGTTATTTAGTATTTCTTTGCTTATTTTTTTATGAAATGTAATTAATTTTGAAATAAATATTATGAAAATATAGTTTTCTCTTGGTCTGTTTGATGATTCCAATTTATTATTTGAAAATACTTTTATAACCAAACCAACATATGGCCCACATTGAATTAATTTAAGCATTCAAAAAATAGCCGTCATATGTACTTCGATATATCGAAACATCGATGTATCGAAGTTAAAAAATATCTCCAGCACTAGCTCTCAGCTAAGATTCCAAGCCTGTATTTTTTTATTTAAAATACTCATCACTTTGTATCGTTCAATGTTCCATTTCAATGAGAACATTTTTTCAAGCATTTTGTATGAAACATCATAAAATTTCTCACAGTGTAAGAACTTTAGCAGACCACAGCAACAACTGACACAAATATTGGCCCAAAGCCAGTTTGGACCCTCTTGTGACATACGTGGAGCGTGTGTGTCTTAACCCAAGAAATGGTTAAGAAAAAAAAAGTGCTCAAATTATATATGTATAAAAAAAATAAAAACAAGCAGAAGAACCTTTGCCAGGGCGTAGAGAGTTTTAGGCTTTTGGACAACATCTTGGCCAGAGTTGTGTACGTAGTTGTTGTTGCTGTTGTATTTTTATGTTGTTTGATTCGTTACGATTATTTACAGAGAACTCAACAATGTCGTTTTAATTAAGAACCAGTTTTTTTTTCTTTTTTTTTTTGGTTGTTGCCGCCTTGCAAAGACATTTTTACAAATTAAATGCTGATAAGCGAAAAGTTTTCCCTTCAGGGTTGTCACCACCAATAACACTGAAGAGCGGCTATGGTTGTCGTTGTTATTGTGGGTGCTGCTACAAATATGTAATTATGCTGCATGCCACAAGCACAAAAAAAAAACACACACATCTACATTACGTGTATTTATTGCATGGCAGTTGTTATCGTCAAGAGTTTAATCTTTATGGGTTATGGCTGCACTCGAGCTATTAGTTTTAGTTTAAACAAGCGGTCTGCCATTTTTTTTCGATACACTTCTCTCACTTCCCCGCACCACCAATATTATTTATGATAGCTGTCAATAATAATAGTCATAATAAAAAAAAAAAAACACACAACCAAGCAACCCCGTGTGTTCCAGCTCTTACAGCGCATCCAACAAAAAACAAATATATGGGTAGACAAAAAAATAAAGGTGTGAGGAGCTGGAGATCGTTTTAATATTGACACGCCGATAATGTCATAAATGTGACAGCGATAAAAATCGCTACAATTTTGTATTCCCTTCACACACAGCGCTCTGTCTGAGGGTTAAACTTTGGCTTGTTGCAACCCGCCGTCTACAAGCTACATATAGTGCAGGTTGTTCCTCAGTACCGGCTTTTTCAAGTTGTTTACAGCAATAAGAAATAATAATAACAAATATTTAGTCAAAAGTCCAACTATTGACATTTTGATTAGTGCACAAGAGACAGAAACGGAGCTAAAAAGGAACCATCATTCACTCTCTGTTTTTAGCCTTTTTCCAGACGCTCTCAGTCAGTTCAGCCGTGTCTGCAATTTATGCAAAGTCATACACGATTTTGCACTAAAATCCTGAGAGCGTTAAAAATGTGGCAATGTGGAAGCCGGCCCATGTATTGCATGCAAAACGCAAGAGCTAAAACTGGAAAAGGCTTCAATTGGAGTAAACGAAATTTGGATGCTCTTTAAGCAGCGGAGTTATTTCTGATTTCGCTTATACAAATGCAACTCTGAAACAAGTTTTCGGTTCAAGCTAAGGTTCAACAAAATAGTTTAATTTCAAAGTATTATTTCATTTGTCTTAATTTCTCTGCTACCGAAGTCAAGCAATGATTCAATTTTTCGCAAAAAGAAGCCTTACGATTTTGATCATTTTGTATGTTCGTCTGTTCCTTCATAACTTCTTAACCGCTTATGATAAACTGAAAAATCAGGCATCGTTTAAAGCTTCTTAATTGTCCGCTGGTCCATAGGCTATCCTCTAAATATTACTATAAATGTGTACTAAACTAAATACATAAAAAAATGTTACGAGCATTACTTTATTTTTGAAAATTTATAAATTACACAGGCCTACAAATACCGGGGTCATGTCAGTTGTTGGAAAGCTAAGGTTCATTTCTGAAGTAATTTGCTGCGTAGAATCCGAATCCGGGCCCAGAATTGGCTTATCACGTCAGGATTTTGAGATATTTAAGGTTATTTATCCGAAAAAGAATTTTTCCTACTTTGAGGTTATGTACTGGGCAAATAGTTTTTGGGTCGTCCCTTCAGTTACATCATTTAGTACCACTCTTACCCTTTAATTTAAAAGTTGAAGCGATCATTTACGATTTTTTTCTCAAAGTTATGGCTATTCAAAGTTACGCAGTATATCCCTCGACGTCATTATTATTATTATTTGCACCCTGGAGAAAACCTCAAAACAAAAAACAGTTTTTCGGTACATAACCTAAAACCAAAATCCAGGGTAAGAGGCATTCGGATTCTACGCGGAAAAACGGAAATGAAGTCTTTCAAACAACTAACCATGTTGGTCGTATTAAGCGAAAGGGAAAAAAACGTTGGGCCTAATATAGGCTAAGCAGCTTGATTCAATGAAGATTAAAAATATCCGTTGAGGCAACGGTCAGTACAAATCGGAAATGGCGTAATAAAGACATCGAGAATTTGACCCATTAATATGATGAAAAAAAACCCCCAACAAAATATTTTAGGGAATGACGCTCTATACTTGTTTTGAAAAAAATCTCAATATACTACCTTGATCAAAAATTTCCCGGAACCATCCACCATATGGCGTTCTCAGTCACCCGATTTGATGTCTCTTTTTTGACATTCTATGAAATTTTCAGCTTGATAGCTGCGTTGACGTCACAAAAGACACGATTTTCAAGGCTGAATACAACCCAACATTCATCAAACGGATAATTACTGGAGACAAGACGTGAATTTATGTGACATCAAGCGAGTGAATGGCTTACACCGAATGAGCCACGACCGAAAAAACCAAGGCGATGCTCAAAGTTTTCATGGATCATAAGGGTGTTAATTCCTTCGTCAAGCTCAGATCGTCAACAAGGAATATTATTTGGGTGTTATAAGAGGTTTGTGTGAAGCAATTTTCCAAAAAGGCCGGATTTGTGGGCAAACAACTCCTGGATCTTGCACCATGATAAAGCAGCGTCGCACAATGTCATCGTTATGCGTGATTATTTGGCTAAAAACAGAGCGAATACCATCCAACAACCACCGAGTTCATCTGATTTGGCTGCTATTCGGTCGACTCAAGAAACCGCTCCGTGGAACAGCACTGGAAATGAGGTCATCGAAAAATCGAAGATGGCTCCGATGGCCAAACCGTAAATCGATTATAAAAAATGTTTGGATGATTGGATGCTGCGCTGGCATAAGAATAGTAATAGATGTGGTAATTTAAGGAAAATAAGAGACATCCAAATCGGTTGACTGGGAGCGCCACACGGTGATGATTCCGGGAAATTTTTGATCAAGGTAGTACGTCGTCACAAGCTAGAGCATAACCAAATAATTAATCAATAAATTGGACTAGCTGAGCTGCTCTAGAGAGCCCAAATCTACTTAAAGTTTTTATTTTTAAGCGAATTTTTTAAGCAAGAAACTAATTCAGCTCGAATTGTAAAAACAAGCAAATATATTAAAACAATATAGGGTGGGCCATCTGTTAGTTTGTTTGTTAATTGCATTTTATTTGTATATTTCCCAACAAAATTGGGCAAGTGCATATACCAAATGCCAGCTTAAAACTACTCATTTCTGTATAAAAAATAATATCACCTAAATGGTCGCCGCGATAATTTCCATAGTACGCCTTTACCGCTTTAACGCGTTTTTTGAAAAGTCGAGTGGATTTTAAAGGGAATGTTCCGAATTTTGAGTGTTTAACAACCAAACCAACAGATGGCCCACCCTGTATATTAATGAAAATCAGTTGGCCTACGGAAATTATTTGCAAAATGACTTTATTTAAATCGCTTATTGCGAAACATTAAACTAAACACTAAAACTGCATTACTTTTTTCATTATTAGTAGATACAAATTTATGTTCGCTTACAATTCACAACAGCTTTAAGCGAACAAGTAAGCAAGTTCCGTAGGTAAATTTTTTTTGAACATTGTCTTAGTTATTTATCAGAGCTAAATTGTATATCTCACTTTAAATTTAAAACAGCTTTAAATAAAGTAATATTTGGAACCCTTCTGGATCTTGTTTATGTGACTTCAATCGCTTCTTAAGTACAGTCAAACTTCTTTGACAGCATATTTTTCCATGCAACGACTTTTTCAAGAACACCGATTTTTTTTTATGTCGAATTTCGACTGTGTTCCTAGACGTGCAGCGTCTGTCTGGGAATAAAAACTGTCCGATTTAAAAGTAAGACCACGATTTTCGCACATGATAGGAAAATAATAATGCTTCGATTGCTTCTAATATCAATCATATCATCTTTCTTATAGCTTCCTACATCAATCTGAGCATTTTGGCTAGTCAACGGCTTAATTTGCCAGAAAAGCAAGAACAACGTCAAGTTCTTCATTGAAGAAGGTCTGCGCAAGTTCAGCTTCAAAAGAGCCTGAGCCGTTTACTTCTCCAGTCTACAAATGGTTCGTTAAACGAATTGACTAAGATTCTAAAATGTTGCTGCACCCAGTTGATAAGATAGAATAGTGTCAACACATCCAAAAATTATATCTGACTTTGCATAACAAAATAAAGGGTCATCAATCTTGAGGTTTTATTTTTTTTTCAACAGGGTTTTTTTATAAATCAAAAATTTCCCTTAAGAAGATCTTGATGAAAAGAAATCTGCATACGCTAACGAAGATTTCTGAATTAACATTAAAGATTTTTTTTTTTTTTTGATTTGAGAAGCATAAATTATGGTTTCTGGGATTTTATCTATAAAATATAGAAGACTATGTGTGTCAACTTTGGATGACTTTTTCCAAAAATAAAGAGATACCCTGACAAACGTCGCAGAAAAGCAATCTCAACAGAATATACAGAAGTTTTTCCAATATGTAAATCTCCTACGGGATTTTAGCCACCAAACATAACAAATGCTCCGAGAAACTTACTACACCCTTTAATTCGAGTAGAGTATCAAACAGCTGCAGGGCCAGACGTCAAAAGGCGGCGATGTTGTCAGTTTGATAGAAGAAGGCAAAATAACGTAAAGAAACGAATGCAGGTGGCAGACAGCCGGAGCTGAGGCGAACAGCTTTGGATATTATGTATATGGTACAGGAATATATACTATACAAAACGAATGGCAAAAGATTTCTGCGCATAGATTGAAACCATGCCAGAAAAGAGCAAGAACAAGAACAAGAGCAGGGCCAGAATCGGAGCTGGAGTTGGAGTCAGAGTCAGGCAAGCACAACGAAAATAAATTGCTTTTTGCATAAAGCTAAGCTGCTCCACTCAATGTAGACGCTGCTTTGACTTGGAATCCACTTTAGTCGACTTTTGTTGCTTCCAGCTAAGCGCGAAATTTCGCATACGTGAGTTGTATTCGAGCTGACTTAAGAGGAGCCAGCGGAGTACGGAGCATTGTAGAGAAATATTTTTTTGTTGTTATCGCTGTTTTTGGATCGCAAAAGCGACGCGGACGCGCAAAACGCGACGCACAATTAATCATATCAGAAATATATTGCGCCCTTTTGTGGCATAAATCTCGGCGTGCTTTAAGCGGCTTACCACGAAGAACCCGAGATGGCAATAGCCAGATAGACAGAGAGAGAGAGAGAGAGCTAGATGCTGGTATTTTAGTGCTTCACGCGCATGCGCAACAAATCGCTTGATTAGTTTTTACTGCAACCCTGTACAACATTTGGTAGCACATCGAATTCTTGGTAACAGGAAATAAGCTTAACGAATGCCTCAGCTAATCCATTTGGGAACGATTGTCTGTGCAAACGATTTTTACTTTAGGCACGGCCTTGTTCCATTCCCAACGGAGTCCAACTTACCTGCAAGTAAACAAAGAAATATATGCAGGTTTAGTATTAATATGAAAAAAATACTTTAAAAAAATGCTTAATTTGAGATGACAAATTTTAATTAATTTAAGTTATTGTTGATCAATCGACCTTTTTCAGTTTAAGGTTCAAACGATCGACGAGTTTATCAAGCAGAGCCTAGAGGTTCGTCTGACCTGATACTAGGAGTTGACGAGCCTATATAAGACTTTTAAAAATCTAAACCAATAACAATTTTAACTCTTAAATTTTCCTAAATTACTTAAACCCATAGAAAGGTCAAAAAGGTAGTTGTAATTATAAGAAAGGTTTGATGTCCTTTCAAAGTCCACCCAGCTGTGCGCTGTCTCTTATCTTTTCCTTGCCGAGTAAGAATACCAGTCTGTTTTTGGTTTGGAGCTTATTTTATCGGCTAACGTGAACTCACATTTACACATTTATATTTTATTTTCTATCGAAATATCTTCATAATTCCAATTACACTAGTTTACATGAAAAATTAACCTTTTTAAAAATGAGTCTTTTAGGGTAATTTTTAACCTTTTTTGGTCCTCAGCACCGTTTTCGAGATATTTTCGAAAAACATGTTTTTGGTAACTTATTTCAGTTACTATGACAAAAATAATTTTTTTTACAAATTACACGCATAACTCTATTAACAAATTTTAATTGTAAAAAAAAAAAATACAAAAAATTTTACAAATGTGTATCTACAGAAAATGTAATTTAAAAAAAAATAAAAAATGTAAAAGCTTTTATCGATATTAATCAAATTAAGTTTTGATTAATACCTATTTTTTATGAAAATTTTTACGTTAATATTTTTGCACTACATGAAATTTTTATAATAAATATATTTATACTTTGTACCAAAGGTTACTTTGTTTGTTTGTTTGTTTGTAACAAGAAGAAGCAGACATCGAAGACTCCCTTAAGTTGCCTCCAATATGGTTAGGACGCATAAAATTAATCTAGACATGTCCGTTCCGTCTGTATGTACGCCTGCATCTTAAAGACTTTAAAAGCTAGGATCACCAAACTGCACATTTGGATCTCTCATGTAACCAGCCAGATCAAGTTTATTTTTACCCTTCATTTCCCCAACAATTCTAAAGCGCTGTAGTTTCTACAATTTTAAAGCTACTGTTTTGTTTTATACAGGCAAAATGTGCGAAATAAAACAAGCATTCGATTGATACCAAACATCATTATAATCGGACTATAAATATTAGAGATAATCGGAACAAAGTATTATATAGGGAGTTCGAATAAATGACAAAAGCATATAAAAGTGTAGCTAAATGGATTGGCCTCAAAACTAAAGGTAGCGATGACTAAAGACCAAGGTTCGAATCCCAATCGAGGCATCATTTTTTTTTTTTTTTTGTTGAGCGTTTTTTTATTTTTTTTTATTTTTTTTTTTATAAGGTAGGGTTTATAAGGGCCGTTCTAGGGTCCGTTGGTGATTATCATAAAATGTTAAATATTTAATTTTTCCAAATCTACGGGCCTTGGTAGAGAAGTTCCAGCCCGAGGGGAATTCCTCTATTACACCCCCCCTGTCGACAGGCGTAATTATAGGCCTATCTAAACTAAAGAAACAGAAAACATTCGACTTTTTCAATCGAAAAATAATTTTTTTTAAATTCCATATTTTTTGTGCTAAACTGGAACAAAGAAAATTTGTTAATGTCTTAGGAATTGCAATCCATTCCGCCCTTGTGATTTTTTGTATTAATTACTGTTCCAAGAAGATAATACTATTTCCAAACTTTGCAGAGAACAAAATTTTGAACATTTAAGGCCACTGCTATTAATAGGACGCTCACCATACTCCTAACATCGAGCTATCATAATAGATTTTGTTTTATAGAAACGTGCAAAAAATTTGCTGTTGCTGGGGGTCGATCCAAGTAAGTTTCCTCTTGTATGCTTTTTGGGTGTCCCTAGAAGTTCATAATATACCCTATACTTGGCATATTTAATTCAATTTTAGCTTTTTAATCAGCTGCTACCAGACATAATAATAATAATTCCCTGACTGACAATTTTTGTCAGTCGCCCCTGGGCGTGGCATGAGGATCTCTATTAATCACTGTTCAAAGAGAACACAGACCTACAGTTTATAGCCGAATCCGAATGGCGGTGTCTTAAATTAATAGAGACATAGAAGGAATCTATTTCTAAAACCATAATTTTGATTAAGAAATAAAAATATTTACAACAGGAAATTGTTATGTCTAATAGCAAAGAATATAGAACTAGTACGAACTAAACATTTATATCCACTTGCAACATAATAAAATTTAAAACATTTTATTTATTAGCAAAGAATATAGAACTACTAGTTCTACTACTAGTCCTATATAGAATATACTATATATACTACTATGTCTATATAGAACGTAATATATAGAACTACTAGTTCTACTTCCAGTATATACTAGTTCTACTACTAGTTCTATATAGAACTAGTACTAGTTTTAGTACATTTATATCCACTTGCAACATAATAAAATTCAAAACATTTTATTTATTAGCAAATAACTACTAGTTCTACTACTAGTTCTATATAGAACGTAATATATAGAATTAGTAGTAGAACTAGTACTAGAACGTAATATATAGAACTAGTAGTAGAACTAGTAGTTCTATATGGAACTAGTAGTAGAACTAGTACTTCTTTATTCTTTGCTAAGAAATAAAATGTTTTAAATTTTGTTATGTTGCAAGTGGATATAAATGTTAAGTTTGTATTTTTATTAGTATACTAAAAGCATAAGCTCGTTTTTTAAGAACTTTATTTTGATATGCTAATTGAAGCACTAGAACGTTGTTAAGCGATGTGGAACTATAGTATAATAAAAAAATTTAAATTAAAAAAACCATAAAAAATCGTTTTTTTATGTTACATATATAAATAAGTAAAAAAATAAGTTTTAAGTCCTCAAAATAGAGAACACTTATAACTATTAGTAAAGTAACAAAAAATTGATAATATTCTGACATTTTTACTAAGAAAAAATGGAATGAAATATTATAAAAATATTATTTTTAGACCTCAATAGATGCATCGATATAAATCGATGTTATTTCCAGCACTAGTGGCTAGTTTAAGATTAGTTAAAAAAAAACTTTGCAAAAATAAAAATGTCTTAAAGCCATAAAGAACTTAGTTTCTGGAAACTTTTACCCGTTGGCTGGTTTTTTTTGGAGGTTATTCAAGTTCGAGCAAAAACCTAAAAAATTGAATTCTGTAAAAGCTAAAAGTTTTAGAATACTTTTATAAAGATAAAGTTCAATTAAGAACCATTTCTGAATTTTTAATAGTGCTTTGTGGACAAAAACTCGCGAAAAAGTTGGAATTTTTTGTAAAAGATAAATCATAATTAAATAATATTTACGAAAATAATGGCGGCCGTCCCAAAAAACAGCTAATTTTCTTATATATAAATTAGCTGCAAATTTGGGTCTACAAATGTAACTCTGATTTTTGGTTGTAATGACATTTATCTAAGAAACAACTTTAATTATTAGCAGATATTCACTTTAGTACAGTTCCTTAACCGATTTGTTACGCAAGAAACTGCTCAGAACTCTAAGAAGGCATTCATTTCGAATGAAATCTCTTTGAAATGCCATACAAGAAACACATTTTCCCCTCTCTTCGCATCTGCTGTTGATTGTTGAGTGTTGAACAGACCGTTTTGATCATTTTAATTAAAAAGTCAGAATCACTTGTCGTGCTGCCACAATTTAATTTGAAAAGTCCGCACTTCTTCAGTGACTTTTACTGTGACTGTGACGACGCAGAATTCTGAGCGCTGTGACCAGTGCGATGGCAGGGTTAATTGCGCGTCCCGACGGCGACACCTCATCAGGCTGCCACACGGTGCCAAATGAGATGTTGAGTTGGCTGGAACTGTTGCTGGAATCTACAACAAACTTGGCAGCTGCTGGATTTCTTTCTCCACTTTTTTTTTGCCTTTGGATATGACTTTAATTTCATTTAATTGGCTAATGTGCTGCAAGTATGCACCACAAATGTTCATTAAGAACTAATAAAATGATATAGCCATGCCACAAATGAAAAACTCATATATTTACTATACTTTGGTATTAAGTTGTGACTATTCTTAGTATTTTAATAAGAATTTTCTACTTAAAAACATAAATATTTGTATGAGCAATTATTTTTCAAATCGAACAGCACTAAGGATGGACTTTGGAATTTTCTTTCGGATTCAGAGATGACTGAACATTTTGAAAAGCCACAAATCGCACTGATTCAAAATGTATGTGGGCAGACAGCTCTACCACGACCAAAATATAAAAACTTAAAAAAATATGTACAGACTTGTATTACACTAGTTTACAGCAAAATGTATCCTCAACATGTTTTAGTCGTTTCCGTAGTAAAATGGAACGCTAAATCCGAAAATGAAGTCCAAAAATTTTTTCATGGAACGGATTTTGAGATATTTCGAAAAAAACACTTCGAAACTAAAAAAAACTAAACTAATTTTGATTATTTTTCTACCAAAGCTTAGATATTTGAATTATCTATCGATTATACTTGGAACATATTTTTGTAAAATTTACGGTTTGGTCGTTATTAAACCAATCATCTGAAATATTTCCTCATTTTTAGCAAATATTCTATTTCGAACGTAAATTTAAAAATTAACAAACATTTTTTCAAATTGTCAAAATCGGTTAGTTAGAACCAGAGTTATTTGCTTTTAAGTAAAGACACTTTTTTTTTAATTTCGAAGTGTTTTTTTCGAAATATCTTGAAATCCGTTGACTTCATTTTGGGATTTAGCGTGCCATTTTACTACGGAAATGACTAAAACATGTTGAGGATACCAAAATTTTTTAAAATTTGTAAACTAGTGTTATTATAACCCCCAAGAACTCCATAAAACGAAGTATTTAGAAGAGAGGCTATCTCAGAAAGCTGGTCAGGTTTCGTCAGGGCTTTCGCATTCGGATTCAGCGAACTCAAAAACATTTTTCATACAAAAGTGTGATTGAGTGAAGATTGGAACTCTCCTACATGGTTCCATAGCATCGACAATTCTTAACCGATTTTAAAGATCTTAGACACGAAATGTTCTTTCAGCTTAAAGCTTAACATAATTATAAAAAATTTGTTCTCGTTAATAAAAAGCAAACCAAAGATTTATAATTTTGAAAAATGGTCGAAAATTACACTTTTTTCCGACTTTGGCTGCTTGTAGCTTCAATAATTTTTACCTAATCTGTAGTAGAGTACATCAATACCTTTCGATCTAATCGTCTTTTGTGTCGATACAAATTTTGTTCACGAGATATTGACGAAAAACTGAAAAAAGTGCCCAAAAACATGTTTTTCGAAAAAATCCCAAAAACGGTGCTTAAGAAAAAAAAGTTAATTTTCGTGTTTTTCGACCCAAAGTTACCCTAAAAAACACTTTTTTTACGAAGGTTCATTTTTGTGTAAACTAGTGTTATGTAATACTATTTCTTGTTACGTAAAGCTAGGATTCGTTTTCCTTATAGGAGGCGCTCTATTTAAATTTTTTTCGGCCATATTGATTTTTAAAATATTCTCCACGAAGATCAATGCGATTTTTCGTTTTCGGAACACTTTTTCCACTATCTCTGATTGACTTATCATCCAAACATGAAAGCATTGATTGCTTCGGGGGTAGCAAATCGTTGACCATGAAGTTTGTTTTTGATGTGCGGAAATAAGATTAAATCATTGGACGCTAAATCAGTAGCGTAAGGTGGATGATCTATCTATTTGATGTTTTCGGCGCGGAAAAACTCTCTTGCTTGAATCGATGTGTGGGAGCACGCAATTTCCTAATAACGAATGATTCATCTGCAGTAGTTCCTTATTTCACTGAATTCTTCTGGCAAACAAATGATTGTATACCAATTAGAATTAACCCAACTACTCAAGTGATAGGAGGCCCTTTGCTCCTACTAGGAACCTAATATAGGACACTAACTAAAACTCAAGTGATAGAATGGCGACTTGATCGGTTATTCCGAAGAATAATCACCGACCACTTGTTTCGCCCGCGAACAACTCTACTTGAATTCGGCTAATGGAATTAATGCCAGAATATCAGAATATGTTACATAAGCTAGTTAGTTAGTGTCCTAATTAGGCTCCTAGTTTGAGCAAAGGGCATTCACAAACTTTCAACAGCATTCTCTGTTTTTCGAAGTCGCTTTTACTTCGCTCCAGTTTTTGCCAGAAGCTTATATTTCTCCATCCAACGTCCGACGCGTCGCGACGCCATGTTGTTCTTGGCCGCCCGCGTTTCGGCTACCATGCGGGTTCCAGTTCAACGTTCCTTTTTGAAATTTGCCTGCTGGTTTGCGTAAGGTGTGACCGAATCATTTCTATTCGCGCCGCCAAATTGGGATCGACACTGACTTCTCCCCGCATCCGTTCAGAAGCTCTTAATTCAAGATATTCCTTAGCAGCAATAGAGTGTGATTCAAATATTACAATTTATCCATGGCATCGATGATTTATGGCCGATTCCGGACAACCTTCACGAAATTCGAATGTGAATCATGAACGCCTCCGACAAAATTCTGTAAACCAGGGTTGAACAGCGGCGTAAGGTGAAGCTTGTTCACTAAAAACCGCTAGTTCACGTCGGAACTCCAAATAAATCAAGGCATGAAAATGTTCACGATTCAATTTTTAGGCTGAGACAAAATTAAGACACTTTAAAAATTTGCTAGCACCAAAATAGTGTCCCTTGATTAAGTAACATTTTAATTGCTACAACAATAGGGTCAACTGAATGATGCTAAGCTGGTTTCACTCAAAATTACTATTACAAGATAAGATAATTCCCTTTAGTCCAAACATATGCTCCTTAGACTTTCTGCAAGACTTTAAACTCGTAGTTTTCACACGGTTTGCCAAGCCTCAAAATCACAATCAACAATTTTATAGAAACATTTTCGCAACTTTCACACATAAAAAAAACTCGCTTAAGACAAGACTAAGCATCTTTGATTTCAACTGCGAGAAGCCCTAAATTAACTATTATAGCTTTGCATTTTAGTGATTCCCACAAACTTAATCCGCAGCATAGGAACGAAAAACCTTAAGCACAATATTGACTTTATACAGCCTCGGCCCGGCAATTAGGATCATATAAATTTTGTAATTTTATGAGCATACTGCTTGCTTATAAAAAGTTCAGTCAATGACCAGCTTTCTCAAAAGAAGCTGCACAAACCAAAGTTGGTAAGTTGCTGCCAGTTCAAAACTTGTTCAGGGCGCATAAAATGCTGCGATTTATGTGCACTTTGTTAGTTTGGGTGAAAGAACAAGAACCAATTCGAAAGTTCGTCAAGCAATAGAACCGCTAATTAGAGCTGGTTAAGATCAGCGCTGATGTACGAACTCTACATGACTGTAACGCTGCGGGGCACAATTTGAAGCATCGTTAAGTTTAAGCAACCGTGCGCCTAGGCTTATCTTAATTTTTTAACGTTTAATAACACTGAAAAGCAGTCAGGCAGAGTGCCACTGTTCAGCACTTGGTCAGCACACGACGGGTGGCAGAAAGCAGCGTCGGCCATTAAGCTTAATATGAGTAGGTAAATTTTTACGAAACTATTGAAGAGGTGTGAAGAAAAGTGTCGACTTGTTAAAACGATGCTACAGACGACGCTGATCGAGATCGAGACGACCGCACTGTGAGTGAGTAAGTGAGCAACGTTTGGATACAGTTCTTCTTGGAAGCAACGCGTCTGTTTCGTGGAAGGCGCGCGACCAAAAGTTGCGGCTTTGTCCTTCATCTGCGGCGGGGCTTAAGTTGAAGCTTGCAAATGTAATAAATTTTATTAAATTTAGCACAAGGATATAAAAGGGTTGCACTAGCCAGAACACTAGCTGGTTTGTTTGTAGCTGACTAGCGCTCTCACTCTAACAGTGGCGTAGTTAGCTTTTTATTAAGGGGTTATGTGCCAGAAATCTAATTCGAGCGAATTTTAGCACAACAGCTTTTCGCCAGTGTGAGCGTTCTTTTGCGTAACAAAATCTATTATTAAAACTAATTCGCAAAAAAATAAGACTTTTTTTTAGTAAAAAAAATGTTTTCAAAACTTACTTAACTTCGGAATTTTTATTAGTGTACCTTTTCTTTATATGGAAGAAAAAAATCAACTAGAAGAGTTTGCTATCGTTATCCATTCTTAACAAACTTTTGCAAGAACTTTGAGAAGAAAGCTTCGGTATTTTTTTAATTTCCGCAATTTTTACCTTTTTCGCGAATTTAATCAATTTTTTTTTTAAATAACAGGTTAAAATAAATTTAAACGTAAATTTTGATCAAAAAACCCCCTGCTCGCCAGGGTTTGACTGGGACTTACCAAATCTAAAAAATTTGGGACTCAAAGGCAATGGAAGATTTTAAACCAGATAAAGTTTAACACGTTTAAAGGGTTTTCTCTGAGGAGTTTTAAGGTGAAAGAAATATAGGGTTTTCAAACAAGATGTGTTATTTTGAATCACCCGGTATTTCGGTAGCTGTCACTTTTGAAGCTTTTATTCTTTGACATTTGACAAGTAGAAACTACGCCATTACTAAAAATGGAACGATACATGCTTCAACAACGATCGAAATTATTAAAATTCACTACAAAAATGGTGAAAATCTTGCAGTCACAGTTCGCAAAACTTAAGCATTTTTGGGTCGTCGTGAAGCACCGTGTCGGATCGCAATACAGAAATTGGTTGAAAAATTCAAGCTGATAAACCCGTGCACGTCGCTCATGAACAACTGAGAATATTGCTGCTGTAGCCCAAAGTGTTGAAGAAAGCCCAGATTTGTCCATTCCTCGTCGTTCTTTGGAATTGGGCATTCCACAAAAGTCATTACACCGTATTTTGCATAAAGACTTGGGTCTTAAGGCTTATAAAGTTCAATTAACACAAGAACTCAAGCCGACCGATCATCAACAACGTCGTGTCTTTGCTGATTGGGTCCTTGAAATGCATGAAAATGATCCGGAATTCCATAGAAAAATCATCTTGACTGATATGGCCCATTTCCACCTCGGTGGCTCGTCAACAAGCAAAACTGTCGCATCTGGGGCTCGGAAAACCCAAGAGTTATTTTTGAAACGCCTCTCCATCCTCAACGTGTGACTGTTTGGTGCGGTTTATGGTCCAGCGGGGTCATTGGACCTTACTTTTTTGAAAATAAGTTTGGATCAACAGTTCCGGTGAATGGATTGCGCTATCGAGAGACGATCAATGATTTTTTATGGTCGGAGTTGGATGGTATTGATCTGGACAACGTTTACTTTCAACAAGACGGCGCTACGTGCCACACAAGCAACGAAACCGTTGCTCTTTAACGGGAAAAGTTTCCGGACCGTGTTATCTCTCCAAGAGGTGATCACAATTGGCCACCGAGATCTTGTGATTAAACACTTTGCGACTTCTTCCTTTGGGGCCACGTGAAAGATAAGGTCTACGCCAACAGCCCAGCGTCAATTCAAGACCTCAAAGACAGAATCCGTGAGGCTATCGAGGACATAGGGAGCCACTTTGCGATTTGGTTATGGAAAATTTCATGAAAAGGATATAGTCCTGTAAGCGTGGTCGTGGTGGCCATTTTGCTGATGTTGATTTTCATTATTAACGGCATACCTTCCTCTTTATTATGAAATAAACATCCGATCATTTATCTCAAAAAATGGCATTTTTCTTTGAATACCAAAATAACACCTCTTATTGGAAAACCCTTTATCTGTAAAGTTTGCCTTGAGCTTAGTTTTAAAACTTTCACTCCGATAGAGACTTAATTGTGACAAGCTGTCAATAGCTGATTGCTGCGATACATAAGTGTTTCGTTTAATTTTTGTTTTTTTAACAGAACATCCGTGAAAACCTTGACTCCTTGAACTCCTTTGTTTGCTAAAGCTGCTTAAAATGCAGCTTTGCTGTGCAAAATTATTATTTTATAATTTTGGTAAACTTATGTAGGAATATGCAATTGCCAAGAAACTAATAATATATAAGACGATGCCATATGCTACAGCCCCCTCTAACCACACCACTGCTCTCTTCTTCCCAGTTGTCGCACTCAATTAGTGTGCGCGTTTTGTGCGCGTTTCTCTCGCGGCGTAGGCAGTCCAGTGAAGTTCAGACTATAGGGACAACAAGACAGACAACCAACGCTGCGGCTACGTGTCGGCAAAACCTTTTTGATGCCAATGTGGGCAACAGCATTAAGCCCGTCTTGGCCAAGACGTTTGTCTGTGCATTTTACGAGCTTTATGCGATTTTCATGTTGCCTGCCAGTTGACCATTTCAGTGCCGCATTTTCCCTCCATTTACTTTGGCTAGTTACATGCCACAAAGTGCAAGTATAATGCCACAAATTAAATACAAGTCAAGTCTAATAAGCCGCAAAAAGGTTTAAGGCTCAACTGCGTGGAAAAAAACATGGCTAATTTGTGGCTGTCAACACTCGGCTTTTGTTTAGAATTTTTTTATAGTATTTTTGTACATACATATATTCAGGCATTCAATATGGACAAAAAGTCGCACAAATACTTTAAGTAGCTTAAACTAATAAAAATATAAAGTCAGCTGCTCTATAAAAATTTTATATAGCTGCATAATTTCATATATAAATATTTTTATGGCATATTTGTCTATTCAAATGCAAATCTTTTAACAAAAATAAGTTCAGTTGCTTAAAATTTGGCAGCTTCCTGTTGTCCAACATTAATTCGAGTTTTTTATGGCATTAAGCTCCTTTTTGCAACTCTATTAACCATGGCCAGCAGCCATTTAAATCGACGCTGTCGACAATGACTAACTAAGCGCGGCACACTCTAATCCGAAGCAATTAATTACATGAAAGTTACACTGGCGCAAAACAACTTAATTCAACATAAATAATTGTAGAAAATGCCGCATGAATTAGTCTTCATTATGTCTATAAATCTTGGCCACAAGCTAGACACAAAACCAAAAGCTGGTCAACAACATATGCTAACTAGATAAGGGAAAATCTAAGCGAGGCAGCAAAGAAGTTTAGATGCTCTAAGCTTACAAGAGTTGGCTGCAGAATTGTTGTAAAAAACAATGCTTATAAGAACTGAAATAAAAATCAAGTGAAACACTTGGTTAGTCGAAGTTTAAGAAAAGAGGCAAGTTTGGTTGCTCTTATGTAAAAAATTACTTGAGAATTTTTCCAAAAAATATTCAAAACTATTTGGAACTAATATTAGAGAGAAGCAGTATAGTAGAGGAAAGTGGGGCGAATTCGGAAGTGGGGTGTATCCGGAGATGCGTTCTTACAGATTTCTGCGTTGACATTTGACTATTTTTAAATAAACGCCATGACCGACGGCAGTTTTTGATAATACTCCGACTCGAGTATTTTTCTGTTCAGTATAATTTTTCTAAAAAAATTTCTACTTAAATGTTATGTTTTCAAATGTATGTATATCCATAATATTATTTCGATTCTATATTTAAGAAATGCTAAAGGGTTTGTTTCGTTTTTTGCAAGCCACCAGAATGACGCTATTTCGTTTCGAAAATTTCGATTTGGGGTGCATCCGGAAGTGTCGAAAAGAGCCAAATAATTATTTTGAGTATTATTTCAGCACGGATTTCTAAAAAAAAAAGCGAAACAAATGCTGAAGGCAGTAAGGCACTAGTTCAGACAATTTCCCTTTTTTTAAAAACCCATTTTTCAGGCCATTTTACCAGGCAAAAATTTTTTTTATTCCCCATTAATTTATTTCAATGTATTGTTCAACCTTTTTTTTGCCAAAAACAAAGAAATAAAATATTTGCGATGAAATTTTATGGCGGTTTTTATAATTTTTGGACCCCCGGATTCACCCCAAAAAAATCGAAAATCGCGAATTTGTCATTCTTTGCTCGAAGATCAATCTACCTGACAAATAATCTTCGTATCGATCTGAAATTTTGGCATAATGTAGCTTATTCAATACCCTGAACGACACAACTTTCAATTTTGAAAACAATTGTCACTCCAAAAAATCTTCGAAAACACTTTCCGAATTCACCTCACTTTCCTCTACAATATCTATTTAAAACTCCAACGAAAATTGATGCTTTGCTGGTAAGCAGCGGCGGATCCACGGGGGAGGTTTTCGGCTCCGGTTGTTTATCCCAAATATGAAGTCGTAGTTACTTTGTTTGTTCGAGGGGAGATCTGAGTCCCTTAAAATTCTAAGCGAATGCGAACCAGATAAATGGAATTTTATATTGGTGTCCTGCTAACTAGGCCAAAGACTGTTTCTTTACGATAAATATTTTGACACTCATGTACTTGGAAGCAAATTATCCAAAAAAAAAAAGAATCTTTAAGCAAAAGTTTTGGAGATGAAATAGTTTCAATAAGCCTCGCTAAATAAGAAGTTCCAAATTAACCTACTCACAGTAAATATATGTGTACTTCTTAGCGTTAAAAGAAAAACAGCACAGAATTACAAAAGGCGGAACAATTCTTGCCAATTCCGAATTTCGATTCCCATACTATGTCTTTTAACTCGCCTTCAGTAACTCGTAGATTGTATAGGGTGGGCCATACGTTGGTTTGATTGTTAATTACATTTTATTTGTATATTTTCCAACAAATACGAAAAATAATATCGTTATAAATGGCCGCCGCGGCTGACTCTACAGACCCGTATGCGAACAACGTAACTTTCGATAACTTTTTTTTGACAAAAAATCATCATCCCATAAATTAAACAAATAAACGACGCTGATAATGGTCCGTTGGCTTCAATTGTTGCGTCATTTGAATCTTTTAAGCGTGTAAATGCAGATTCGCATACAAAACTCGACTCAAAGGTGTAATTCAGCGATTCGTCGATACTCAACTATGTTTTTTTCAGACAACGACCATTTCTAGTACGCATTCACCACTTTAACGCGTTGTTCGGTTTTTAAACGATCCATGGCTAACATTGATGATGATGATGCTAAAATTGAATATTGAATTTACTATTGGACGTGTATGTTTCGATATGAGTGCTTAACAACCAAACCAACAGATGGCCCACCCTATGCGATTTGGATACAATGGAGTCTCTGATTACCAGGCTGGAAGGCCATTTCTACTCAACCGAGTTTGGCTACTGACTTCGGAAAAAGATCTACCATGTTGATTTAAGTGCGAAGACACTTTAATCATTTTATTTTCATTGTTATATATCTTTAAAAATTAGAATTATAAATAAGATTTTTTGTCACGAGTGCTCGACTAGAGACTGTGATTAGTTTTTTTTCTATGTTATACCGCTACATTTGTTTATTTATGTATCTATCAAACTTGTTTGTTAAAAATCTACCATGTTAATTTAAAAGCGAAAACCAATTTATTTTTATATGTGGATTTAAAAATGCAATTTATGGTTATAATTACCCTTCAATTATTTTTGCAAGCCTAATGGCGATATTTCTCAAACCAGCAGTTTGAACGAAAAATTGGAATCAAAATCCGGAGCAGTCTTGTGGCTAATTTCTGATGTCTCCTTAATATTGCGAGCCACAAACTTGGTAGCCAATTGAATATGCCCTAAACTGTTTGCAAAGCAACAAAAACATACAGTAGCAGTCTTGTCCGCATTTATTGCCAATTCCTATAGACTTGCAACTTGGCGCATGCGCAATTTTCTTATCAGCATGAGACGACTGTTTCAATTGCGATATCGAATGTGAATTGGCCATTTCTGATTGTCAATTGCCAATGTCCAATTGGCTAAATTGATGATATGCGAGTGGTCTAAGCTGGTTATGGCCAGCGAGCGGTTACCCCTTTTAAGGCAGCACATAAGTATTATGACCATAAAGGAGCCAGGCCTATGACAACTTAATGATGAACGAGCCAAGTTGTGCGACTTTCTGGTGGCATTTTTTTCATGGGAAACCAAGACAAGTGAGACTACGCCAGGAAGACCGTCAAGTGCGGCGGCCAGACGTTGTAAGGAGAGATCAGACGGTGCCAAAAAAAAAAAAAAAAAAAAAATCCGAAATCAAATTTGCATTGAAAACAATGTCGTTGGCTGCAGCGTTATCGTCGTCGTCGTCGTCGAAGAGAACGTGACATTAACAAGCCACAAAAGGAAGCACCAGAAACTGTGATATGGCAAAATTTTAATTAAAAGTTTAGTAGAGCGCGAGACACACGCCAACGACAACCGCAGCAACAACAACCACAGCCAGTGCCACAACCAGTGCAACAACAACGACAACAACAACAACAACAACAACAACAACAACAACGACAACACCAACAACTAAGATCTGATACAGTCGAGTTAAAAGTCCGACCTCGGGATGCCCTGCAACCTGTTTCCAAAGACGATAAAATTACAACTGTTACAAGCTCAAACTGCTTGAACGCAGTGAAACAAGCAGTTCAAAATTGGAAAATTATCTCTGGTTGGACGACAGTTGAAACTGCTTGTATGCAGCATAACAAGCAGTTTCAAATTAAAAATTAACTTTGGGTAGTAAATTTTATATGAATTAGTTGTCACTGAAAGCTTTAAAAGTCTGCGTCAATTATTTAGTAATATGATAAGGTTGATGGCCTACGTTGCTCTGGCTATAAACCTTTTATAACTTAGAATTAACTTCTACTTCATAAATATATAAATAATAAATAATAATAACAATGATAAGTCGTGTATATAGCACCATTCATAACTCAAGAACGCCTAGGACGATTTTTATAACCCTTGATATGCTGGATTTATCTCAGAGTAACTAACGAAAGATCGGAAAATTTACCCGGAAAAGTAAGGAAATCGTGGACTCACTGGATGTCCTGAAATAAAACGAGGCTGAGCCCCCTTATCTGAATATACAAAATTTTTTAACATATCTTTTGTTTTTTTTTAACAGATTCTGTTCCTTTTTCATCACGCATGTTTATGCCTATGATGAAGGTACATAAGGTGTTCAAAAAAAAGATTTAATAGCATTAATTCCTCCATAAAGAGTTCCAGTCAAACTTAGCAGCTTACTGCGACGGTTTAATAGCTCCATCCGAAAAACGGGCGAATAAAAAGATTTAATATCATGTCTGAAATTTTGGTGGAAGAAAAAGAGAGACAACTAGCATCATCTGTACCCAGCCTAAGCGCATCTATCGGTAAAACTTAGTGTCTCTCTAATTTCCGAGACCTATGCGTTGGAATATTACCGAGTCAATTCTGATTATTTTGATATAAGGATCCTAAGCTGCAAATGGCCAAAACTTGGTCTTGCATCAACACCCTCTGTCAACACCTTCTAGCAACACCCTCTAAAAACCGTAGAGATCGACGTATAACATATTTAGAACCTTTTAATCTACAAAAATGTGCGCTTTTTGAAAAAATTACATAAATAAATAAAAAGAACCTACGTTCCCTCCCCCAACTGTTACACACATTGCCCAATCCTGTAACACCCCTTACCCCATGTTTTCAGGGTATTATAACAAGCGTTCTGATTGCTGCAACCGCAAAAAGGTTGCTGAGGTAGAATGCCGGCCCGGCAGACTATGGCTACAAGTGTCACGAACATTGTGTGGCACACACACACGCACACACACACACACTCTTGGTGTGGCAGGGCGGCATACGGGCAACAACATGGCTAACAAGCCGTGTCCGTTGCAATGTTGCCCCCACCATTCACGTCTTTCAGCAACAACACACGCAAATACAACAGTGTAGCACAAACGTAGACGAGGTGTTAAAGTAAATATGCAAGCACTTACAACAAATTTAACAAGCTGTTGCCGGCAATAATTGAAAAATCATGTTGCTACACAAATGTTGCATTGGCAACATGTTGCCAATATGCCACATGCATTAGAGTAAATAGTCAAAAACGTGCCAAGCCAGACCAAGCCAAGCAAAACAATTTCAATGACCATAAACTTTTTTTACATTTTTTTTTTTTTTTGAACTGCTTGCAACAAGATGCGGCAAAGCCAAAGCCAGCTTCCGCCAACTCATAGCAAATGCAACAATCACAACAAACAATGACGCAGCAGCGTTGTGGCAAAGACAAATGCCGCCGTCAGACTTGGTTGTTGTTGTGGCTGTTGTTGCAACTGCCGCTGCTGCTGTTGCTGCAGACGCTGCAATTGCCACTGATCGCGTCGATTCAATTAGTAATTCTAAAAAGCGGCAAGCGATGTGTTTTGCATCTTAATGAGTAGCCGCCACAGCAGCAGTTGCCGCTCATTTTGCTGAGTTTTTCTTATTATTTGTTGTTCTTGCAGCAATAACATTTGTTCATAAGCAATAAGATATTAACTAGTTTATACGCAACGAGACTAAGATTACAGAACTCGTGAGTTCAAAATGTTCTGTTTGTAATGAATTTTGCTTTTGTGTTGCCAGTTTGTTAAAAGTAGCCATGTTTAAACATTTTGCGTTGCCATATCATTGATACAGCAGACGTCGAAAGAGGGCTCCAGCTAGCGTCGGGATAAAGCAAGCGCCGACATTAGCTGGTTAAAAGCCTGTATGCAGTAGTCGAAGTTTTGGTCTTCCGAACAAAAACGAACAAAATGGTTGTTGGGCTCCAAACACCTACTGAAGCAGTACACAGCGGTTCAAAATGAACCAGACAAAACAGTATTGCCACATGATATTGTGCAATTTATTGAACAGAACGAAAATCTGTTCCATGAAAAAATTGTTTAACTTCATTTTCGGATTAAGCGTGCCATTTTACTACGGCAATGACTAAGACATGTTGAGGAGCTTTCTTCGATCGAAGATTAAAAATTGTGTACGGAGTGAGTTTTCGAACATCAGAATCCCACAACGCAATTGATGGGTACTACATAGCAATATTCTAAGAACACGATTTTTGATAAAAAGTTTAAAACATCGCAAAACAATGTTCCTTATAATGTGCAGTTTAACTTAATTACAAAAGTATTAGATATTGTTAGCTAATCAAAATAAAAACGGGTCATTTCAGTTGTTGGAAAGCTAAAGTCATTTGAGCTCAGTCAACAGGTAATTAGCCTCAAAAATTTCAAAATCCTGAATTGATTTATGTTTGGTAAATTTGCAAAAAAGACAGATTTCCAAAATGTAAAAATAAAATCTGAATTATTTAGTTTGCAATTTCAAAAGAAAATCGCCTTATGAAAAAAATTTATAAATATTCTTTTTTCCCCCAAATTTTTTAAAATTGCTAACTCCACAACTGAGACCTATGGGTTGCTTTTTAAATTTTTGATGCGTACTAACTCTAAATTCGAACCATGACTAAAAATCAAAATTTTTCACTTAGAGCAAGTAACTGGAAGCGTATCGAAATATACAATCTTTTGGTCAAAACATCCTAATTTGACATTTTAAAACCGAAACCATATGCCTAAGCATATTTTTATTTTACCAAAAACATTTTTAAGCAACTTTGATTTTAAGAAAATCGAAAATCGCAAAACGAAAGCCACAAATCAAATATCGCAATTTTCCATGTAGGCATAAACACAACGACCATCCCAGAGCGAGTGAGAAAGATTGATTCCGAGGTTGCTGGCCAAGTTTTTCCAGTCGCTTCTGTTGTTGCTGCTGCTGCTGCTGCTGCAATTTTCATGCCCAAATGCAGTTGCATCAAGCGCATTGCCTATTTTTGTCATTGTCAACATGGACTACATGGTCTACGCGTATATAAACGCTCTGTCGACCCGCCGGGCAAGATGTTTGCGCGTTCGGCTTTAAGCCTTTTTTCCACAGAAAATGTAATTACGGTGATTTAATTTTTTTTTTTTCCTTACTTGCTTTTGCCTTTCTGTGCGCATCTATTGCAAGTGCCTCCATTTGTGGTACGTGTATGTCTGACAAACATGACAAACTTGGCTCAAATTAATTCTTTAGGCCAAATCACGCACACAGCAGCTAATCAAAGTTTAATCAATGCGGCATTTTTATGCAACATTTCTGCAGTTTTTTATGCTTTCCATAGAGAGCATGATGGGAAAATATTTTCGCTGAGCAAAACATTTCCAGAGGAAATGCAATAAGACCAAAGTAAAGTAATCGAACTAAAACGGTTTGTTTGTAAAGTTAAAAGGATAAACGAGTTAAAATTAAGACGTTTAGGGAAAAAATACATTTGCCAGATGTTCAGCTTTTGGTTAAAAAACAAAATAGCCGCAAATTTTTTAGACAAATTTTTAAGATGCTTTTTTAAAACTAGTTTGGCCTTAAGGACTTCATTATAAATATCAAATTTTAATTGAGTTTTGCCACATCAACGGATGGCTTTTGCATTCAAATATACTTTCTTGCAATAAAAATCCACAAACCACAAAATTTTTACATCGGCAGATTTGTTAGCAACAATTGATGTCACTTTTTGGAGAAGAGATTTAAAAAAAGGGCGCTTCTTAGCAAGACTGCTAAAACGCGCCAATATATAACAGTGTGTACATATTTTTTCTTTTTGGAAAACTAAACAGCTGTTTGTAAACAAAAGCCGAAGCATTTTTTATTTAATTATTAAAGTTTGAATTTCTTTGCAGTGGAAAATCAGTAAATATAAGTAAAGGGTCATTAATCTTGAGGTTTTTGCAATAGGGTTTTTTTTATAAATCACGCGTGAGTACTGTCAAGTTGCCATGTGTTTTTATTCAGTTTACATTGCCATTTCATCATGGAAAGACTCACACCCGAACAACGTTTACAAATCGTACAATTATTTTACGAAAATACGCGTTTTGTATAGAATGTTCACCAATTCGGTGAACAATTAATTTCACGGTCCGGACCGGTGTATTGGCCACCAAGATCGTGTGATATCACACCGTTGGACTTTTTCTTTTGGGCCTACGTGAAGTCTAAAGTGTTTGTGGATAAGCCAGCTACGATGGAAGCATTAGAGGCCAACATTACCCGTGTTATCCGATTATGCTCGAACGCGTCTTCGAAAATTGGAACCTCCAAACGAGCTACGTCGCAGTTGCGGGCAACATTTCGAAAGGGATTATCTTTAAAAAGTGCATGGCAAGAATGATTCTTTATATTGATAATACAGATTTTCCGATTCATTCGAAAATTTTGTGTTTTTATTTTGCATTTAAAAAAAAACTTAAGATTGATGACCCTTTATATTGTACAGATAAATATCCAAAACCTTGACTTTTATGCTTTTAGGCATTTTTCTCACTAAAACATTCTTAACAAAAACAAAGAACGTCATATGACAATCGTAATCAACTGATTGTTGTTGGCCACGTTGTCAGTCTGGCACTGCATTTATGCATCTTTGTTAGGGTTGCTGATGTCGTTAGTCGGGCACTTCTGCATTTCTGCACGAAAATGTGAAAACCTTAGTTTTATTCAGTAGCATGCCAAAAACACCAAAACTAGGTTTTCCCTGGGTTGATTTGAAATATTTGAGAATCCATGCGTCAAAAGTAAATTGTTTTAAGGAGCAGAGTCGCGAAGTTAACTAGTTGTCTAAATCAGTTATTTAAGTACCTATAGATCCAATATCTAGATATTTTCACGCAAACTTAATTTCACAAATGTAAGTTTTGAAATTTTTACCAAATTTGGAGAAGCCTCTATTTTGATAATGACATATGGTAGTGAGAATTTTGGAAGGCTTTTTATGTTTGCGAAAGGGCAAGGAACTAGAAGTTTTCTAAGTGAAAAGGAACTAAACGAACTACAGTCGAGCTTGACTATCACCTTTTACGATTTTTTTCAAGTTCATTGCTCATATGGGTTTGAACCGTTCTTTTAACGAATTTTTTCTTTCTTTCTTTTTGTTAATTAAGAAAAATTAAAAAACGTTTTCCCAAAAATAAAACTATTTTATTTTTAATAAACGTTAAAGAATTTAAAAAAATTTCCGTATAAAGAATTTTCTATACTAAACTGAATCTATATCCATGAAAGAGACTTTTATGATAAATTTTTAAATATACGTATTTTATATTTAACATATAACAACATGACGCCTTATGCTCCAAATAGGAGTTAAAGGAACATATATATAAAACAATATAAAACAATTAAGAAAGATATCCCGATTACTAGCTATTTATAGGCATTATCGGGTATTCACGTTAGCTGTTGAGTTGAGGACTTTTGCAGCAACAAAAAGTACAAGGCCAGGTTGTAACTCTCAACTGAAGTTTTCCTAAGCCCAGACCCTCTTCTAGTTTCTAGCTATTGAGTCGAAGTAAAAGTGTTGCCAAGTACGCTGTTTGCAGGATTTTCAACGCTCCGACATTTAGGTATTTTTTTGTAATAAAAAAAGAGACAACAAGAGTAAACTTTTAATAAATTTAACTAGATTCACTTTTTGTGCATATTCTTCACTTAATTTAGTAAATTAAGCAATCAACTCAACTTATAAGCTAACAAAAAGTGCGTTCACGCTTTAGTCAGTTTACTCAACTAAACAGTAAATACTTTTCTTTTTTAGTTTGCATGAAAAGTTTTTGCATTTTAAATATACAGTACGCCCTCGCAGAACGCAACCCTCGATACACGCAACTCCTGGATGAAAGCAACACCTTAATTCTTCACTTAGCAGACTCTGTTAAAGCAACTTGAAAAAAAATAGCCTTAGTTAACGCAACTTTCTATGCAAAAGTCATTTTTTTTTTGCTTTGACTCTTTTTAACAAAATTTAGTTTTGGGATTCCCCACTTAAGCATACGAACGAATAATGCAAACAAATTTGGTGAAATGTGTTAACGCATTTTTAAATGTAATTCACTTCGGGATCGGTTGTGTTTTGTGTGCTGCAAAAATGCCAGTTTTTAAAAGTGTTCCTAAGCCCAAAAATGCGAAATTCTTAATAAACTTGATAAAGGCATTTCAATTAAATATATATATATGCGATGAATATAATGTGAATAAATCTACAATACAACAATTAATCTTGTTTAAAGAAGAATAAAAATGACCTCAACACTCTGAAAATCTTTTCTTTAAATTAAAATGTTAAGAAAGGGCACTTAATCAGTATTCTGACCTTATGAAAATTTAAACTCAGTTTTCGCACCAACCTCAATGTTCGCAACTTACTCAATTTCTATTAGTTGCGTTCTGCGAGGGCGTACTGTAGTTACGTTTCAAATTTCAAAATGTTCAAGAATATTAGGAATGACTAGATCTTAACTAAAAGCAAAACTTGCACCTAAGCAGAATAGACCAGAATGAGCTATATTTACGAAACGAACTTAATTTAAAAAAAAAAGTCGGTTTTTTATATTGAAGACATATAGGCATAGCTGGATTACTAGAAATTTGTATTGTGTTGAAAAACGTAGTGTTTATTATCAAATAAATAAACAAACTTTTTAAAACCAAAACTTGCCTTAAACATAATTTTAAAAACCACAACAGCAGGATTTGAATCAGCAATAGTTGTGAGCAAAGCATTAAAAAAATGCGCCTGGTTTCCTTGGAAAATATTTACAATATAATGCCATCCCTTACTTTTTTAACATTTTGCAGCCATGATTTACAACACAAGAAGTAATCCTTATTATTACATTTCTATTATTACTCATCATTTTTCCTTTATTACCCTTTAGCTAAATTTCTTCAAAACAAACAAGCAACAGCTGTTTGCAACCTGCCACAATTCAATGAAAACGTAATATGCCTCAAACCTTGCTATAGACTGGTCAACTGTCGTGCAACCCCAACTGCAGAAAGGTATAATATAAAGCGCTGCCTAAAAGTATGCAACAAACTCAACAAATTCAAGCAATCTGGCCAATTGAAATATTCAACAAATCACAGCAAATGGTTGATAAGAATTGTTTACAAACAATTTTTAAGTAACAATAAAATCTACATAAATATTATTTAACACGTATTTATGTAATTTAGCAGCTCACATAAACACGTTTTTTTGCTCACATAATTAATTGTGCATTTTTGTAAATGGCCACTGCGGTTACAGCATTTACAGCTCTTATGTTCAGTACTGAAAAACAAGCTGCTGCTTTTGTTAAAGTGTTTTATAGTCTAGAAAATAAAGTTTTCTATTTTAATTATGGCACACAAATGCTTAATTTGATTATAAAATACAATTTTGCGCATCGAATAACAAAACAAACCGCACAAACACATATCCACACATACACCGCAATGCAACACACACACACACAACACCAGCAAACAAAACATTGCCACAGGCTTGCAACAAAAACATTGTGTTTTTAAGGGTTTTAAGCATTTCTAAGCACTTTAATTTATGTTTCTGTTTAACATCGTGTACTGCTTTCAACACTCACCAGCTTTAAAATACACAATAAACACAAAAACACTGAAAATTAACGAAAAATTCGCGCGTACGCGATTTACACAAAACATTGCTGCTGCTGCCATTTTTTGTAACTAGGCTTGACAGGTGGCTGAAGTAATTCTCTTGTTTTTGCATGCAGCAAGCGACATACTGTCTTCTATAGTTTATGTATTTTATTTTGTGCTTATTAAATAGTCATATTTTATGTACAACTTTTAATTTAATTGTAAACTTAATTAAATAAACAAATGCAGCGTTTAGCGCAGCTGTTGGCAACTCTAAGCAACAGCGTTGAACTTCGTGCCGATAAGAAATATCGATAGCTCGTCAGCAACTCGTTTAGCGCGCCAATGTTATGGTTTTGAACTGTTTGATTGTTTGTTGTTAATTTATGCTGATTTAGTTCCGCACAGTTTTTTTTAATTTATGCATTTATGGCTGCATATGTAAATACAACAACTAAAATCAATTATTTTAATTACACTTCTTATTAACTTAGCAATTTCTACAAATAACAACAAAAAAATAAAAACGCCGCATATGTATGTATATTAAACCGCAATGTTTTAATTGTACATGCCCTAATAAAATATTAACCTATGCAGTGCATATTAAATTTAATGTCGATTAAACCTGTTGATATGAAATGCGGCGCTGCTGGTTAACTCAAAGTTCATACACCAGATTTGACTAGCGTGTATGCTACTATATTGAATCATTTAAAAACTAATATAATATTCCATATACTATAATCATAATCGTAAGCTATTATCAGCTTAGTGGAAAATACTGGCCATTCAGTGAGTCGGTAAAGCTTAATCAGTCAGCATCACAGCGTATTTTGAAATTACCAAAACATCCATAATGTTAACTTTAATATTAACAGCCTTATTGGCGTTTATATTCGGAATACTGATAGTTCGGCTGAATAAGGAATATGCAGTGCTTGCCGTTTGTAAACGTGTCAAATCTTTAGATGGTAGTGCGCTGGACTCCCATGTGGCCGTACTGCCCGGTAAAACAATTTTTGGCAACAATTTTGATCTACTAGCAATGACACCCTGTAAGTGAAGTCCCACTAAAGTTTTCTGCAGCTTATTAATCCTTCAGTACAGCCACTGTTTTTAATTTTGTGCGAGCCGCCAAAGTTGAGTCCAAAGGGCGGGATTACTTGTGGTACTTTCTGCTTGCTCCTATGTATAATGTTATAAGCGCCGAGACAGCCGAAGAGATATTCCAAAGCACCAAGCTGATAACAAAGAATGTTGTGTATGATCTAATAACGCCGTTTTTGGGTGACGGTCTGCTTATTAGCACAGGTAATTAATGCCAGTTTTTTGTCTCTACTATATTAGACTAATGGATCATTATTTTAGATCGAAAATGGCACTCTAGACGCAAGCTATTAACGCCAGCTTTCCATTTCAATGTGCTGCAAACATTTTTAGAGATATTCAAGTAAGTGGAAAGTAAATTTAAAGTTACGACTTGTTTGAAAACTTGGATTTTTTTAAGGGAGGAGTGCAAAAAGTTTGTCAATGTTCTAGAGCAAAATGTGGACAGCGAGCTGACTCTGAAGCAGGTAATACCTCAGTTTACGCTCAACAGTGTGTGTGGTAGGTCATAGCAGCTCTATTGACTACTTTTAACTAACTGTTCGTATCTACATATATAGAAACCGCTTTGGGCGTCAAACTAGACGACATGGCTGAGGGCACATGTTATCGTGAGGCTATACATGCAATCGAATCCGTTATGGTAGAGCGTGTTTGTAATCCCTTACTATATCTGGCACCCTATTTTTATCTATTCGGATCTTATAGAAAGCACAAGGATAATCTGAAGATAGCGCATGAATTTTCTAGCAATATAATCAAGCGCAAGCGTCAAACGTATCAGCAAAAAGTGTCCGAAGATGAGACGGGTAAAAAGAATCGTTTTGCAATGCTGCACACACTGCTAACTGCAGAGGCTGAGGGTCTTATCGATCATCAGGGCATTTGTGATGAGGTCAATACATTCATGTTTGAGGGCTATGATACAACATCTACGTGTCTGATTTTTACAATTATGATGTTAGCTTTGCATCAGAATGTGCAGCAGCGTTGCTTTAGTGAACTGGAACATCTAGGCAACATTGAAGATATCACTGTGTTTGATTTCAATGAGCTAGTCTATTTGGAGTGTGTAATCAAAGAATCTTTGCGTCTGTTCCCCTCTGTGCCTTTTATTGGTCGCAAGGTTGTGGAGGAAACTGAGGTTAATGGCATGATTATGCCACCTAATACGCAGATTAATATTCACATTTATGATATAATGCGCGATCCTAAGCACTTTCCTAATCCAACTGAATTTCAACCGGAACGTTTCTTGCCGGAAAACTCTATAAATAGGCATCCATTTGCTTTTGTGCCTTTCAGTGCCGGTCAGCGCAACTGTATAGGTCAAAAATTTGCTATTTTAGAGATCAAAGTGCTGCTGACTGCTTTGCTACGAAATTTCAAGCTGTTTCCGGTTACACGCTTGGAGGACATTATATTTGAGTACGGAATTGTACTGCGCACACAACAAAATATTAAGGTGCGACTGGAAAGGCGTTAAGTTTAATAAGAAATAAAACCTGGAAGCGGTATGTTCATTAAAAATTGCGTTATTTTTTTCAATAAATATACATCAACTAATTAGCAGCAAAAATAATTTCAAATTATTAGCATATTGAGCTCTCTCGATAACAGTAGCGCATGCAATCGATTGTTTTAAAAAGCATCGAACGCAAACATTTCGATACCAAGTACATTTGCTTTGTAGTTGCTGTTTTGCGCACTATGCGCCAATGTTTTTAAATAACTTTTTATTTGTCATTTATTTGAACACGCGTATAATTAAATAATTGTTGTACATTTGGTTTTGTTTATACTTTTAAAAAGTACATTTCTATTTTGTTCGTAAATAGTATTTTTTAAGCATTGACAACACAGATTCGTGTATAAATTTTTATAAAAAAAAATTTAAATTAAATCAAAAGTATTTTAAATTAGTGTGTAAATAGAAAATAACATTTAACAAAAAGTTCGCAAAAGCAATTGAGAGTATTGATGTCTTAATTCAAATCAAATTAAATACATAAATGATATTACTTTATGAATACAGCTTTACACAGGTCTTTTTTCGTTACGATTCGTTTAAATTTCACTACCAATAAAATCAACAACAATTCCGATGCATTTGAATATATGCATGTTTACACACAATTTGATATACTTATATGTTAACATATACTCAGACGCATAACAAATGTAAAATACTGATGTCTAATATATAAATACGTTAACTATTTCTGTAGTCAATTAGTAAGGTCAACATTGCAGTAGTACATACATATGATATATGTAAATAGTTTTGCTTAGTTATTAATTTAGTTAAGTCGATTATGCATATGTTTAAAAATCGGTACATAAGTGTAGATTGTTTCTGCTGTGCGAACGCACAGATTGCAATGTGAGGCTTGGTGCATTATTATTTTAGCGCTGTGCCGTTTCTCTCGTGTTTAACAACATTAATTCGAATAGACAAAAATTGCACAGAGACGCGCGCACACTCGGATACGCATATAAACTGGTATACATAAATACATATAGTATGTAAATTAAATTTCTATATAACATATATATATAACGATGGTCTAATGCCACAGCAACTAAGAGTATGATTAAGAAGTTAGCTTGAATAATTGTTGCTGTTACATTGTATCTATTAAGGCATGCCTGGTAAAACGCCGGCTAAGGCGGTACCAACTATGCGCTGCTGCTGTTGCTGCTGCTGCTGTTGTTGGTGTATTAAATTGACACGTGCACGTTGCTGCTCCAAACGCTGCACCGTGGCAGTCAAATGCGAATTCTCTACATAGAGATCCTTGACAAGTATGTCGGCATTTTGTAGACGTTGCGTCTGATCGGCTAGCATGACGCTTTGCGTCTCGATGCGGCCATGTAAATCGTTGAGATCCACTTGATGCTGTCGCCATGATTCTGTGAAGATAAACAATGCAGGCATTTAGGCGTTTATCCCAGATTTAGCTATTTTTATACTTACGCTGCATTAGGGACTCTGTATATTGCTGCTGTTGTTTGACCACATTCTGCAAATGACGATTGCGCAGCTCCAATTGATTTAGACGCTGCTGCAGTGTCGGATGCGTTGTGCGCTGTGCATGATACAAATTCTTATTAAGTTACATACTTAACACCCAAAGATTTAAACACTCACCGCATAGGCCTTTTCGAGCACCGGTCGCGCTTCCTGCAACTGTTGCAGTTCCATTACCAAACCGTCACGTTGCAGGCTCAAGTCCTTGATTTGTTCTTTAAGCGACAATTCAAAGAACTTAAGGCGCTTCAGCTCCTCCTTCAGTACGCTCGGACTGTTGCATTTCTCATGGCTAAGGCAAGATGTTTTTGTTGTCGATACAATGCTATGTGTATCAAAACTTTTATTAGAAGCCGTCGATGAAGTCTCACAATCGGCAATTTCACCCTCGGATTGTCCTTGTTGTGGACTCTTTGCTCGCAGGGGCTTACTTATAGGCTGGGGTGCTACTGCTGCTGTTGAATTGTTGGCCGTGGCGCTGGCTGTGGGTGACGCTGTTGAAGACGGACTATCGAAGGGTGTGGTACTAAAGATGGAGGTTTCGGAAGTGCTTAAGTTGTTGCTGTGAATGTTTATAAAAAATCAAATAAATAAAAGATTTTAATGACGATAAAATTGGAACTTGTCAGAAACGCTAACCAACATGCAATGCTTACAAAAATTTATTCACAACAGCTTTTTTCTGCAAGCTAACAGATATTTAACAGTCACTCAACAGAAATTATGTTATTAATTACACAGCCACACAAAAAAAAGTCGCGTTGAATCCTTAACCTAGGTTAGGGTAGAACATGGGCACGTTGCACCAATTCTGTTAGCGGATTTGGATTCAGCTCGAAATAAGTTTTTATATTGTACATAAGATTTTATGTTAAAAAAAAGTAAAATTTTTCGAGTTTTCTACTTTTTTTGTTTAAATAAATTACAGTGTTAAAATTTCTAACAATTTTGGAAGGACATTCTAATGATATATATAATGATAAAAAAAAAATGTTTGTAACGTCCGCAATAAATATGTAATTCAGTTTTTTTAATATTTTAAAGAACCTCGAAACTCATTTCAGAAGACCCAATTTTGAATTCTGTAATATTTTTTTCCTTTTAGGTATTAAGATTTAATTTGGTTCGCAAAGGGCGCAAACAATTTTATTCCCAAAAAAAGTTAGTTGAAAATTTAAAATTGTTTGCTCTTTTTTAAATTTTTAATATCATACAATTGCGTACATTGCTAGAAATGGGCAAACAAACACGCAAGTAACCCAAGATATCTCAAAGAAATCTAGACCTCCCACATAGAAACAAAGGGAAAATTACACAACATAAGCTCAAAGCTTAACAGACATTTAACAGATATGCATAACTGAACAGAATATGTAAATCTTGCTCCCAAGCTCGCAAAATCTGAACGAATAGTTGAATCTTTTGATGAACTTTTTGGTATGCTCTCTTCCTAATGTGTATTTTCGTTACCAGTCATAGAACACAACAGAAAACACAAATCTTAAGGCCGAAATCAAATTGACAAAAAAAAACACCAGCTGAATAAACAACTAGGTGTGCTATAGCTCTTATCATAATGTGTATTTTCTTTGCTAGACTTTTTGTGATATTGATTATGTGAAATTGCGCACAAACACGCAACAAATCCATTTAACTATGACCTCCCCAATGCAGAAACAGAGATACAACGACATAACATAAGCTCCAAAGTCTTAAGACATTTAATAGCTATGCAGAACACAATATACAAATGTTAAGTTGCTGAATTTGTTGAAAAACTAATGCTCTTTTGAATGAACCCAACAGTTATCAAAAATTCTTAAGACCTCCCATGCAGAAACAGAGACACAACCGCATAATATAAGCTAGGAGCTTAACAGATATTTAACAAGCATACAGAACATAGCATACGAATGTTAGTGAGCTCCCAAAAACACGCAACGAAAACAACATAAGTCAAAACATCCCATACAAAAACAAAATAGCAGCCACAAAACATACGCTCAAAGCTTAACAGACATTCAAACAGAACAGAATCCATTAGCTCAAATCTTAACAGACACTTAACAGTCACTCAATGCAACTTTCAACATACATTTAACAGACACTCCACAAACATACAAATCTTTTAAAAAATAATCATAATTAATTTATTTAACATTCAGACATACACTTAACTACTACACATACATTAAATCTATTATTGGCAAACATTTTATAGCCCCATGGGTAACAATTTATGGCACATAAACTTAGAAGTAAATCTTATAAATCTGTATGCCTATATAGCCCACTTTCATGGGCCTACTCACCGGCTATTAGCCTTGTGCGTTGGCGATACGCCAATTAAAGCCACCGCTGTGGCTTCATCGGCGACGCCACCAAACGTCTTGGCCGGCTCTTGTATGGTACTCTGATGCCACAGATAGCTTATAGGTGAGCTAGCTGGACTCTGACCCGCTTCGGCGCTCAGCTGTGCCAATGCCTTCTGAATTTAGCTCTGTGGCGCCAGTCAGTATTTCAACGCTTTCACCCAAACGCGTACGCAAATCTTCAATTTCGCTTTGCAGCATGCATATCTGCTTCGATTTCTCATCCAGCATGCGCATCGAGTTTTCACGCAGCTCAATTGCTTCGGCTTCCAACTCTATGTACTGCTGTTCCAAATTATCGCGCTCTTCTATGGGTGAGAGGCGTCCATCCTTGCTAAATTGTTCCTCGTACTCGCGCACCTTTTCCATTAGCTCTGTAAATTTCTTATCGCTTTCCATTTGCTCATCTTCATAGATTTGACGTTCCTTTTCAAACAATTGGCGCTCCTCACCCAGCTTTGACTGCCAGTAATCTTCGCAGTCCTCATAGGCACGCTGCATTTGCTCCAGGCTAGTCTCAAGCTCCTTGCAACGCGTTTCGGGCGTGCTGGAGCGACTGCTGCCTGCGGGCTTGGCTGCGGCATCTGTATCCGCCGCTGCTTTAAGCTCCTGCTCTAGCTCTTGAATGCGTCGCTTTAGATTTGCCACCTCTTCTTCGTGACTGTTGGAACGCTTTAACTCCGAGTTGAGTGCCAGCCAATCGCCACTATTATCACTCAACTCGCTGGCACCAGACTCATCACCGCATTTACGTTGCTTGCCCAAACGCGGACTCTCCTCGGTTATGTGTGTTTTGCTGGGCGAGTCTCCACGTCGCTTGGTTGCCGAACCAGTTGAAGATGTTTCTAGCTCATCGCCGCTTATAGGCGTCTGTTTTTTGTTTCTGAACTTTGTGCGCGTCAACTCCACATTTAGATTCTCGATTTCTATGGTCAACTCATCAGTCTTATCTCGCAGCTTTGCATTTTCGATTTGCAAAGCTCCCAGTTTCTCCAATAGCTGCAGCATTTCGTCCTTGTCATCGCTGATGGCAGCATTTAAGCTGGACTCATCCCTGCTATTCGGTCTCAAGCCATCGCAGGCGGCCAGTTCATTGTTGAGCTTTATATTCTGCTCCAACAATTCTGTTATATGCGTCTGCGACTTTTGCTGTTCAGTCATCAGCTCGGAGTTCTCATTGCGTAGCAGCTCCAACTCGGTCTTAAACTTGATTTCTTCCAGCTCAAAGTTTTTCAACTTTGCCTCCAATTTCGAGGTCATGCTGTTCCAGTTATCACGATCATTGCTCATGCGCAAGGTCAGTTCGCGCACCATACTAGCATGACGCTGTTCTAGCTGCTGCACCTGCTTCTTGGAATTATCCTCCAGTGTGGCATGACGCTCATCTATTTCCACAGCCAGCAATGCTACACGTTGGTTGGCCGCCTTATTATCCGCGCGCAGCTTTAGATTCTCCTCATGCTGCTGTCTGAAGGCCTGACGCAGTGCGCCCAACTCGGCCGATTGCAGCGCCACAAGTGCTCTTAACATATTTGAGTGCGGATCGTGTTCTAAACCGCGCAGCTCCTCTTCAAGCACTTTGGTCAACTGCATAACATTCACCTCGTCCTCATAAAAGCCAAGTGCATGCAACAGACGATGACTATTCACAATATTGGCTAGTTCCCAGATCTCAACGATGCTGTGCGCGCTAAAAGTCTCCAGCTGCTGTGGCGTCACCATATCTGTAAGTTAGCAAGTGGGTTAGGATTGGAAAAGGGGTTTATTTTAAAATGTATGGATACAGTAGTTTTGGTTGTAGCCCAAGATACCAGTTTATAGATATTACATACATGGGTGAGTACAATGGGTGTAAGCGAAAGCGCTGATATATATAAATATTTTTTTTTGTGTATTTAGATTACATAAGATTTCTGGAAGATTGAGTATGTGCTGCTACATAGAGTGCGTGCCGAATCTAGTCACAGTTACATTACATATAATCATCGATCAACTATAAAGACTCTTCACTCAGGAACCAGTTGATATTGGGCTAGGTTTGGTTTCCCTGCGAAATGTGTTCTTCTATTTAGAGAAAGCTGGTTTAAAATGTGGTTTGCAGTATTTAGTAATTTCTCTTTGCCGGTTTGAGTTCTGGTTCGTCTAGACTCAATTTCTGAGTGATTCTCCGGATGTTACAAATGCATATATATGATTCTTAATTCTGTAAATACTGCATCCTGCCTAGCTTTTGTAGTGTTGGGTATATCTAGAAAACCGGCCCTATCTTTATAGTTAACCGATGTTTTAATACTTTAAACTACATTTATGTTTCTTGATTTTTGTGGGGGGTGTTTGTTCGTGGTATGTTTTGCAGTTGTTAAGAACGCACAAACCTTTGCAACACAAACGGCCGCCATCGTAGTATCCGGCGCTATAGTGCTCTGGCAGTGGCGGGTGATGGCCTAAGAGGTGTGTACCAACAATTTGAAGTGTATATTAAAACGAGTTACAATTTGGGCTGATTTAAGGTGTCGCTTTGTTAGACGCGGCCTTAACTTGGGCTAACCGTAGCTAGAGTAGGCACTCTAATCCGGTAGTACTTATAATTTAAGAGACTTACCCAAGGACTCCACGCTGCTGAGATGCTCCTGTGTAGTGTGCTGTTTGAGCTTCAGTGTTGAGTCTTGTGCGTTACCTTTCGTTGTTGTACTTGCCAAGGGCTGCATGGTTTCCGTTGTAGCTGCTGTCGATGTTTTGGGTGCTTGCATTTTGGACTGTAGATTTTTGCGTGCTGGCAAGGAGGCGCAGCGTTTAAGTTTGCTGCCACTTGTATGGACGGAACGCAAACGTCTGCTGCCGGGGAGATCAGTTTGGGAGGTCGAGCGATGCACCTTAAGTTAAAAAGAGTTATGATTTAATAAAGCAAAATGGAAAAATAGCTAGCTGCCCAATCATGCTTACTTGCGTGCTCAGCTCGGCGCAGCCATTGAAACCTAACTGCTGCTGCTGCTGATCTTCATCTGTGTTATCTGAATCGGTAACAGATAGCTCATAGAGTTCTTGCTGCGGCCGCGAACGACGTCCATATTTTTTAGTGCCAACTATAAGCTTAGGTGAGACCTCACGATCGGAAGATTCGGGCGGACTTTCAATGTATGCGCTGGTTATGGGCTCATCCGTAATGACCAAGGAGCGCTCTGTGGGAATTTAAATTATATTAGTTATTAGCAGTTGTTATTTGTTAATAATATAGTGTAAAGTACCAAAACGAGCAGCTAATTTTTCAATGATTGGGTCGCTGCAGACCTTGTAATAGAAACGCGTGCCCATTGTGTCACTTTTAAAGTATTAATATAACTAAAAGGCCGCTTTGAATGGCAGGCTTATTTAACGCATATTTAAGGACGGGAAATACCAGGTAGTCAAGCGTAACCGCTATAAATTGTTACGTCTTATGTGTTTTATGACCAGCAGACGCAGCTGTGCGACTCGCTACCTAACGCTAATCCTTCCAATAAAAACTGTTGTCAGCCTTACCTTTAAATCCTGTTGAGCTTAAGGCTGTGTGCGAGGAAGAACCACCGTCAAAGTCTGTGCCCAAAAAATTCAGTAGAGCCTCCTTGAATTGCTCAAAAGAAACACCTAATTTGTGGCTGCCATTGGCTGCTAGACTGGAAATCAAAGCAGAGCCTTTGTCTTGCAGCTCCAAAAGTGTGCAGAGACGTGTAAGGGAGGCCTCGTCGAGTAAGCCACGCTGCGATTCGCAGCTCTGGAACATTTGATAAAGTTTCTGCTCATACGGATCAGCCGACACTTCCATTATCTGCACGAAAAAAGCGTCTGCAGTTTGTGGCCTTATATTAACAGTTTGGTGAAATCGATAAAACGCTGCTCTATTGTATTGCACGGGGACTCCACGGTGGGTCTTTATAAGCAAAGCGCGTAGTTTAGCGTTGAGCGTAACGTAATTATGTTAAAATTGATATGCACATGAAATTAAACACTTAAATAACACTAAGTAATAGTTATAGCACTAGTTTAGCAAAAACTTTTGTATATAAATAAGTTTTTGTTGATTTGTTAAAAATAATAATGCAGACTTTAGTTTAATGCAGTGGCGCCGTCTATTGGGGAGTATTAGAAACAAGCATTGTAAGGTTGCATTATGACAGCTGTATCTAGCGATGTTCTTGATATAAGCAATAATCGATGCATCATCGTTGTCGAAAAATTAGCAGCACTAGCTGCGTGCAGCACTGATCGTGTTTCGTGAAAATAATTATTAAAAAGCTGTAACTGCACATTTTAAATTGTATTAAAAATTAATAAAAATATATTTAAACGCTTTTTAACCGAGTGCGTTTATATTTAACAAATTTTTTACAATTTATGCAACTCTGTGTATCGAGTGGCCCGATTGTTGGTTGAGTCGATAGTCACAGGAAGTTTGCTGAAACTGAAGTCAGCTCATCACTAATTTCTACTAAAATTTAGTTAAACTCCGCATAAATTAGAAGCCAACTTTAAAAAAATAAGCTTCTATCATAAAAACCAGTGCAAATAAAGTTAAAAATGACATGTGAAAACCATCAAGCTACTTTTTAGCCATATTTTCCTAATTACGGGCATTCGATACTTTGGCTCGCGTTCGTCAACGGTAGTGACTGCAGTACTTTTTATAATTATTTGTTTTCATTACGAAACTTGTAAATGCGAATGCATTTAAAGCATTAAACCAAGTGCAAAAGTTGCATTAAGTGTTGCCCGTTGTGCGTGTGTGTGTTTGCTAACGCATAACACGGCAGCGCAAGTGCAACATTATTCCTAAGGCAATGAATTCTTATTTGCGTCCGAACCAAAACCAAACAAACAGCGTCAATACCGAACAGATGCATAGCTTCTTCAAAGACAAACAGACTTGGGAGCATGTTATTTCGGTGTTTCAGGGTCCGGATCCGCTGGACCACTGGTACAACTACATTTGTTGGTATGAGAATAACGAAGCCAGCGATCCGGAGCATAAATTTCGTGAAACTTTAGAGCGCTGTCTGACTATTTACGAGCACAATGACTACTACAGGCAAGATCCACGTTTGGTGCGTCTATGGCTAAAGTACATAGCCATGCAACAGGATCCGTTGCATTTCTATCAGGTTTTATTTCAACGCGGCACTGGTCGTCAAGTTGCTGCCTTTTATATAGGCTGGGCTAGCTACTACGAGTCTAGGGAGGATTTTAAAGATGCCGAAGCTGTGTATAATTTGGCTTTCCAGGAAAAAGCTCAAAGTACTGCCGAGCTGCAGCATGCCCATAGTAAGTTTATGTATGCACGTTCGTTGCACTTTCAACAGCAGCAGCAGCAACAATTGCAACAAACTGCACAAGCGCCACCACCGGATCCATTGCAACAGCTGGCTAACTATGCCCAAACACATCATCAGCAGCAGCAGCAACAACAACAACAACAGCGCACAACCGCCGCCCCAAGTGGCTCCACAAAGCTATCCGCCGCTGCAGCATCGCCCACCGCCGGAGCCGCCTCACCAACAATATCAACCCCAACCCACGCAGCATATCTATCATCAAACACAATATCAAGCGCATCCACAAGAGCTGCCACCTCAGCCAGCAGCGCCACAATCTGCCTATCATGCACAGCCACAGCCACACTATCAGCATGTCGAACAGGTAAACTATTACTTGCTTAATTGTCTCTGGTTTATATGACTTAAAACATTGTCTGCTTTTATAGCCGCCTCAGCGTTATGAGCAACAGCTGCCTGCCACTGCCGCTGCACATCATACACACACACAGGCTCCAGTTCAACAGCAATATCCTCATATAGTGCAGCATAGTCAGGTAAGTCATTACTTTTTTTATAATTACCTTTAGTCATCATGTGCACTTTTAGCCAACGCCGCCGGTCGCACATTACGAAACACAGCCATCACAAACGCAGCAGCCGCATCCTCAACAAAACATTGGGAATCACGTACACACTCAACAGCTGCAAAATGGCAATGGTCAGGCTGTGCCAACCCAGCCAACGCGGTCAGAAAGTGCCACAGAGGTGGCCGGTATACGCTTGCCACGCAACTTTCATGCTTACGGTCGCAACAACCAGGAGACCTGGAAGCCGGCGCTGACACTCGAAGAACCAGACGATCCCAGTCGCTTCTGTCACTATGCCAAACAGTTAGTGTATCCAGCAGGCTTGGGCATTGAGTACAGTCCGGAGGAGCTACGAGCGCGCAAATATGCGGGAATCTTAAAGCAAAACCCGCAACCAATCAATGACATAGTACAACAGCAGCAGCTGCAGCAGTTAAAGCCAGAGTCCCCAGCTCTGCAGCATAGTTACACAACAGCTGTACTAGAGCCACAGCAACAACTTTATGATTCCTATGAGTCAGAATCCTCATATTACATGACAGCTGTAGATAGCGCTTTGAATGCGCAAAATAACAGCAGTGGCACTAGCTACAATGGTGGCGAGGAGGAAACCGGTGCAGAGGAAGACGATGATGAAGAAGACGATGACGATGATGATGTGGCTACTGAAAGAGACGTGGTCGACAAGTCATATATCAATGGCATTGGAGTTATAAATGCAAATAACCCATATGGCGTACAGTTCAACGAACAAACACAATTCGAGCAACAAAATCGTTCGATTAAAATTAAATTCAAGAAGGAGCGCACGGCGGGCAATGATACGCTAGAGAGCAGCACCTATAGTGCCTATACAATTGAAAATATCTATCAGCAAGAGCTGCCTGCTTCACCAAAGCTATCTCAGCGCAATGGCCATCATTTTCATCCTTATATGCTGGGTCAGACCTCAACGCCGAAAAGCGAAAGTGGCCCCAATGGCTGTAAGCGTGTACGCAATAAGCTCAAACAGCGCAGCAAATTTCAGTCGGAACTCTGCAGCAATAGCAATTCCTCGTCCTCACATAACGAGTTGGCTTTCAATGGTGAAACGTCTTCTGCTGCTCTGAACGCTGCTCCAGCTCCAGCGGCTGCAGCTGTACGCAATGCTAACTTCAATGACAATGCCAACTTTTCCTTCTCAAGTGCAGCTGCGTTGGAAAATTCCAATAGTTCACTTACTGCAGCCGTCGATCGTCTCAATTTCCGCGATGTCTCGCATGTCTCTAGCCATAACAAAACGCTGCAAGCGCACAACAATAATAATACAAACCAGAACAATAATCATAATGCCACAACAACAAGTAGCATTGCAGACTTTTCCACGTTCCAGGAGAACTCATATTTTGCGACACAGCATGATACCGAGGCCAAAGAGCGTCGTTTGTCCAAGGCGCTTGAAACCATTGATCGTCATATGGCCAAGGAGGCCATAGATCCATTTAATAGCGAGTTATGTCGCGCTTTTCTAGCCATGTTGAACTTCCCCGGCGAAGATGCACATGCTAGTTATAAAATTGTACAAACACCACTGCCAAAAATTTCCAATACACGTACGCTAAACGTGATCGAAGGCGTACAATTTAACATAGACAAGGAGGTGGGCCGTGGTTCCTACGGCTCCGTGTATAAAGCAACCGATGCGAGCACGGGCAATGTGGTGGCACTCAAGTTCCAAAAGCCACCCAATACATGGGAGATCTACATATGTGATCAGGTGGGCACAAATAAATACACACAAACCTACAACTGTAAAAAGCTTTTATGCATGATTGGGAACCAGCTGTTATGGAATCTGGTATTCCATTTGTACTGTTTGTCCAGAACAATGATTAGGCAGAAATATATGATGTTTTACTTGAGCAGAAGGCTTGAGATGTGTTTCAACTATGTTCGCTGCAAGCGGAGATAGTGTATTAGAGTCCACCTAATGATTGGTTACTCAAGTGTTGGAAAATGTGGGCGAAAATACTTGTCCATAGAAGAAAACTTGCTTGCATGATTGGAGGAGCGCTGATTAGAATCGTTATAGTTCGTGAATATAATTTCCGTTGCATTTTAGACAGTTGACAAATTTTTGAAAAATATTCTCGTGCAAGTCCTAGACAAAATGCAACCTGCAATCAGCTGTTTAAGATCAATTGTGCTTACATTTTATGTTTATAACAAATAACCAAACTCACTATTTTATCTTTTTTAAACAGGTGCTCAAACGCATAACACAGCCAGAGGTACTGCCCGGTCTAATGGATATTTCCACTGCTATCATTGCACCCAATGCCAGCCTGATAGCTACTGAATTCTCACCATTCGGCTCACTGCTGGATATTAATAACAAAGTACGCCAGGCTACCACAAAAGTCATGCACGAGTCTCTGGTCATGCACTTCTCCGCGCAAATCTGTAACATTGTGGATCATCTGCACAAGCAGCATATCATACACGCCGACATCAAGCCGGACAACTTTCTGCTTATGCGTGTGCCCAGTTTGGATACAGATTTGCCCTCATTGCGTCTGATTGACTTTGGCTGTGCCATAGACATGTCGCTGTTTCCCGACGCGGAACGCACCAAATTCCGCAAGGTCGTGCAAACCGATGGCTTTACTTGCATTGAAATGCAGGAAGGCCGTCCCTGGTCCTATGAGACTGATCTCTTTTGCATTGCGGGCACGGTGCATGTCATGCTCTTTGGCGAGTATATGCAGCCGCTAAAACGTGGCAGCAGCTGGGATATACGCCAGAAACTGCCGCGCTATCTGAAGAAAAATGTGTGGACCAAATTTTTTGGCGAACTGCTAAACATAAAGCCAAAAAAGTTGCCCAAATTACTGGAGATGCGTCAGATATTTGAGGAGGAATGCTATCGCATGGACTCAGAACTACAGAAACAGATACGCACCTTATCCAACATACTGCATCGCCGATAACCAAACAGCAGCAGGCAGCCTTTTAGGCCTTTTAATTTGTTTGTTTCTTTTAAATTCCAAGTTTTTGTGGTGAGCATTACGCTTTTGCATTAACATTAAATGTTTCATTTGTCCAAACTATGGTTAATTTTCATATTTATTATCATATATTTCGATGCCAAAAAGAAAAGATGCAAATTTAAAACTCTATTAACATTTAATTGATAATTTGTTTATTGTAAAAGGCGCAATCAACTTCATGTAAATAGTCTTAAATTGTGACTAACTTTAGTCGTGAGTCGTAAAGATATAAGTTTACGAGCAGACCAACAAAACACAAATTATAGGTATATAAAAAAAAAGGATTGTAATTATAAATTGTACAGAGAAAAAACGCCAAAACAAAAATCAATAACAAATATATAAAAAAAAGTAAAAGGCGTACAGTTGGTTCAACATTTATTGTATTGTATTATAAAATGCAATGTAAAAAGAAATTAAATTTATAAGCCGTGCATTAATTACCATAATACTGACTAATATAAAGAACTATAATAATAGTGAATAAACTAAAGAAATGTTAATTTGAGAATTACTATAAACATGGAGCTGTTTTTATGTGCTCCGAGCGGAATTTCAGGCAACGTTGGTTACCAATTTATTATGGCTCTGTACCATAATGAAGTCTGAATAAATACGAACATTGCGCATATTAATTATTTTTGTTGTACATGATGGAAGGAGAACATTGAAAACTGTCCTTATGACCAACTATCTAGTCAGTTTCAGCTTTGTTTGCCTGCCGCATAAGCGTAGTCGCTGTTGGATATATTTATCTGTCCGGCCTTATGCTAGGCAAGACCACCATCGTCCAGATAGTATTATTATTCCGCCGAAAAGGAAAGGTCAGACGGGCCTGGGGCCACAGGGACCGATCATGTATTTGGCGCAAGAGTTTTCTACCGGTGCAGTGGGTGCACTCACTTCCTCGTAAATACAAGTTGCATTAATATACCTAAATCTGATTCACAGGGGGATTAACTTGATAAAAATTTGCTGTCGGAAATTAGTCTATAAACTCGATTTTTTTTACTGGCTGTAAGTCATACATACATCATCATCATTTCTTTTATCTCCCACTGGAGCATAGGGTCTCAAAACACAAGCAATATGAATTCATACAATATGAATTTATTCTGAAAGAGTGGTACGTAACTTTTAGTTCAAAGTATATTACTAGCCACTATATTTTCCCATATCTCTGTAAGCATTCTGATAACAATGAGTTCTTTATCTTTTAAGACTATCGACGAAACGATCTAATTTCTGGTATCTAATGATGTATGATGCTCAGACAAGCCATTTGCCATCAATAGTAACAATTGATGATTGCTAGGGATAGGGTTCGAGTGCGGTAGGACTTCCTACTTAAGTGTTACCAAATAGGCGGCGCCGCGGCATTGCAGATGCAGCATAATATTTTCCTCGTTTTTGAAGAAGTAATGAACGCATTTTTCCTTGATTTCTTGCATCAATTTCGTTAGTTGTGTTTGGAAAAGAGGTCCAGTAATGGTTTCACTTGGTTTGAGAAACATAATACACTAAGCCGATACCACGAAATATTCATTATTGTAATATTTCCAATCCCATGCCTTAGTACACTTTCGGCCTCCTACTGTGTTTTTTGCCTTCCAAGTCAGAGTTGCTCGTACTGAAAGCAGTCTCACCAATGCTCCGCCAAGCCATTGATATGTGTCGGCTGTAGATTTCTAGAAATTCAAGAAATAAATGCTTCTTATTAAAACAATGCAGACATAAACACTTATGTAATGGAGAAGTCACAAATATCAGACAACCAAACTTACGATATTGGGTTTTAAGTCTGACAATTTCAACAAAACAGTCTGCTAGCGCCATCTTTTGTCAAACGGCGGAAACACATTTGTAATCTGTATAAGAAAGCGGAATATTGAGCAGTTTGTACATAGGTCTTCTGAATCTTACATCCGATCTGGAATTTTGTATCATAGTATTTGTAGTAACAATGTATGTAACTCTTACATTGCTTCGAACGGATTTGGCGTTCTTGGAAGACTCCAAGATAGAGGTGTTCATAAAAGCGCTTTATGGCTCAATCGCTTACGGATTCCATACTGATAATTTTGATAAGAACATCTACTTGTAGGGTTTGAATGTTTATTTAATTTCAATTGTTGTTGTTAGTTCCTTTATCTCCTTAATGTAATGGCCATAGGGCCTCAATTCCAATTAAGTTTTAGCAATCGAGATAAAAGTAATAACCAGGTAGTGACTACCATTGGTTGCTAAGCGCACTTTTTGTTTCCTTTTTTTTCAAATGCACGGGTCTGGAGGAATGCCCGACAGGTCTTCTCTTGTCCCACTGGGTACAGTGCATAAAAATCCCAATTTTTGACAACTTTTTAATTACAGCTTAACTGCCGCCATATGTAAACATTATTGAAAACTTAAACTAGTCACAACAATAGATGTTCGCGCTGCGCTCATAAAACTCTCGAATTTGAAGCCTATTTTAAGTCCCAAATAGAAAACCAGAACATTTAAAAGTAACATTCCACTTCATCAGCTTAGTTCATTCAATCAGCTCTAATATCACATAATACCCATTTAAACTTTAGTCTAAGACTTTTATTTTTCCCTTTCACTTCTTTTCTAAGTCACTCTCTGAAGTCATTAGAAGCAACAGCTTAGTGGGAAGGGGCTATCTCCACTAACACAATGGCCCAGCTGCTCCAGTTAGTTTGTTTGGCCTGCGGGCCACGTCTAACAAATAATCTTCAAAACTATGTTAGACATAAGAGATCTGAATCTTTTCGAAAAGCAGCTGTAATCGATCGTTTCACTGTTGCCCCACTGAACTAATAAGTTTCATGCATTGTCATTCCAAGCTCGGAGGAGAGTTCTATACAACTTCATTTGTCACTCAATGGCGGCCCCTTTAATTCCATGTAGACAGACGAAGTGTGGGACGGACGAACATATGAACGGATGAATGGACAGACCGTCACTTATGCAAAGAGAAAGAGCGAGTTACGACGCACTGACAATGCTTTGGATAGTTACTTGTTTAAGTGGGACACATTCATTAATTTATGCATGCAGAAATAATACGAGTACACAAACGGATAGACAATATCTAAAGCTAAATATAGGTGAGTTGCAGTTGTATGCGAAATCTAGCTCTGTGTGGCAGAGACGTCGCCGCCGAGGCACTAAGGGGGTCAGCCGCCTGCTTAGTGATTTAGTATGAGTCAGTGTATTAATTTTTTGTAATTTTAAAATGAAGAATGAAAGTTATTGCTAATACTGGTTAGTATTAGCTGTGGCTGCCCTATGTCCTCGATAGCCTCACGAATTCTATCTTTGAGGTCTTGAATCGACGCTGGGCTGTTGGCGTAGACCTTATCTTTCACGTGGCCCCAAAGGAAGAAGTCGCAAGGTGTTAAATTACAAGATCTCGGTGGTCAATTGTGGTCATTCGAGAGATAACACGGTCCGGAAACTTTTCCCGTAAAAGAGCAATGGTTTCGTTGCTTGTGTGGCACGTAGCGCCGTCTTGTTGAAAGTAAACGTTGTCCAGATCAATACCATCCAACTCCGACCATAAAAAATCATTGATCGTCTCTCGATAGCGCAATCCATTCACCGTAACTGTTGATCCAACCTCATTTTTGGAAAAAGTAATGTCCAATGACCCCGCCGGAACATAAACCGCACCAAACAGTCACACGTTGAGGATGGAGAAGCTTCTCAACAATAACTCTTGGGTTTTCCAAGCCCCAGATAAAACAATTTTGCTTGTTGACGTAGCCACCGAGGTGGAAATGGGCCTCATCAGTCAAGCTGATTTTTCGATGGAATTCCGGATCATTTTCATGCATTTCGAGGACCCAATCAGCAAAGATACGACGTTGTTGATGATCGGTCGGCTTGAGTTCTTGTGTTAACTGAACTTTATAGGCCTTAGGACCCAAATCTTTATGCAAAATACGGTGTAATGACGTTTGTGGAATGCCCAATTCCAAAGAACGACGTAGGAAGAAAACCTGGGTTTTCTTAACACTTTGGGCTACAGCAGCAATATTCTCAGTTGTTCTTGAGCGACGTGCATGGGTTTTATTCTTCACATCACTAACTTGTCCCAACAGCTCGAATTTTTCCACCAATTTCTGTATTGCGGTCCGACAAGGTGCGAACTGTGACTGCAAGATTTTCACCATTTTTGTAGTGAATTTTAATAATTTCAATGCGTTGTTGAAGCGTGTATCGTACCATTTTTAGTAATGGCGTAGTTTCTACTTCTCAAATGTCAAAGAATAAAAGCTTCAAAAGTGACAGCTACCGAAATACCGGGTGATTCAAAATAACACCTCTTGTTGGAAAACCCTATATTTGTGGGGAATGCCGCACTGCGATCTGTAGGATCTATTGTGCTCCCTTCTAGCCCTAGAGCTCCGCAACTAACCCTATACCTGCAACAAACTTTATTATTCGAGATGGGTCTAGTCTGGTGATACATATTGCCTTATTTTTAATGTATATTTTTTTCTAATAAAGGCCTATGCGCAGAATGAAAAATTTTGCAAGGAAATTTCGAATTGATTTGCAAAAAAAAAAAAAATTCGATATCGTTACCAAGTTTTGCGAAAACTGTCCAAGCGTAACTATAAAGAAAAAAGGCATTGTCGACAAGTCGGAATCAGAATCTTAATCCAAAAAAGGCATGATTCTCCAAATTTAAAAATAAAGCTGTTTTTTTTTATATCTGATGATTTTTACAAATACAAAAACGTTCTTTATCACCACGTAAAATTTTGTGACCAATCTATTTGTATCCTTATATTAAGGTATCTTTTTCTCTATAATACAAAATAATGCATTTAAGAATAAAGCTATTTAAATAACTTAGTTTTTCAATGAATTAAAAAAATCGATTTGCGCATTTTTCAAATTTTGTATTTCCGTTTCCTTTGATTTTGAAGATTTTTACGAATATAAAGTCAAGTATTGCAAAAATTTGAAAAAAAAAATTTTCAAATGCACAGTGTTGCCAAAATCAACTAATTTTTTGACCGCAATGATTGAGTGAACCTCTAGTTTCCCTATAAGAACAATTATTTGCTCTTTTCGGAATATTTTTCCCAATGGAAATTTTGTTGTGCTCTCAAAATAAGTTGCTGCATGTTAAGTTTTAGTAACTAGCGCTAAAAAGAACAGCTGTTGATATTTTTTCAAAAATAATTGAGGATACACTGTTTTCTATAAAGCTTTGCATACTAACTTTGCTAGCATTTGCTCTAAATGAAGTTTTGTTTTGTTTTGACGCGTTTTTCGTTGCTGCGTACTGACACTTAAGACAGTACGCAATGTTTTTCTTCTAAAGGCCTATACGCAGTTAGGAAAATTTCGCGCGGAATGACAAAACTACAATAAAAAAAAAAGTCCCATTTGGACTTTTTTTTATATGAAGTTTTGTCATTCCGCGCGAAATTTTTCCCATTTGGGACTTTTTTTTATATGAAGTTTTGTCATTCCGCGCGAAATTTTTCGAGCTGCGTATAGGCCTTAAAAATAAAAGCCTAAAAAAATACTGTCAATATTTTGCTTGAAAATTTGGCACCCCCATTAAAAATTTGTGTTGCAACGTTCCGAGTTGTAAGTTTGCATTAGTAGCTGTGTGGAAATGCAGTCAAAGTCGACATAGAAAAAAAATAGAAAGTTTTTCCAATTGCATAGCCTCATACGACTATGCTAGTTTTTTTTTGCTGCAATTTTCTCTTTGCAATTTGATTAAATAAAATATTGTGTAAAAGTTTTTTTTTTTTTTTTTGCGAACAGCAACAACAACAACAATGAGGCATGCCGGCAGCTGGCAGCGCAACTTTCCAACTTGCCGCAGTCAAAGCAATTGCAGTTTGGCTTCTAACTCGGTTACTAGATGCAATAATAATTGCATTTGTCCCACTTTACTTTCACTTGACGACCGCGCGGCCAAATGGCCAAGCCAGCCAGCAACAACCAAACAAGTTGCAACAATTGCAAACGCGCTGCAACTGCGCTGCAAACAGCGCATATCGCTTCATCCGCCAACAGCAGAAAAGCCGCAACAACAACAACGTTGACTTTGACTTTGTGTTGCATGAAAACTTGCAACTTTTTCCAACAACTAACGCGCTTTGGTGGAAATTGTTGGCTATTGGCAAAGGAAAAGTGGGTCAAGCGCAGCATTGTTGCCATTATTGTCATGTTGGTTGCATTGTCGTTGTAATTGTTGTTTGTTGGTTGCATTTACTTGTTGCATGCATTGTTTTTTTTTTTTTTTTTGTCTGTGTGCACCTAATTGACAAATTTTCTAAAAAGATATTTACACGCTTTTGGCTTTTGATTTATGAAAATGGGTTACAAACAAACAAAACCAAAAAAAAAAACAGCTTTATAAAGATGCTTAGTTGGAAAAGTGCCCTTCCAACCGGATTTCCAAAAAACTGTAGTTACCTCTTAAAATCGAATTTTGTTCCCAAAAAAAAATTCCTTTCAAACAAATTTTAACGAAAGTCAGCCTTTCTTCAAAAAAAAAAAAGACTGCTGCAAATCTCTTATAACAACTTTCGCGGTTTTTTTTTCAAAAAATGTCATATTAACTGATTTTTTAGTAAACTGCAATCAGACGGTCTTGCAAAAAAAGGGGAAATTTCATTAAATATCTTACAGTGCGCTAGAAATCTATTATAAAAGCTTTCCAATTTTTTTGAGTAATGTTCCAGCAATTTCAACGGAATTTCAACCCAAAAGCAATCAGTCAGAGTCCGTTTTGAAGCGAATTTCCCTTCAAAACCAATTCAATAAAAAAAAAACTCTTGTTCAAAAATTTCCCTAATAATTTTCGCGAGTTTTAGTTGCAACAGAAATGCCTTTCAGTCCAATTTTTAAGCAAACTGCATTCGGTCGATCTGGTAATTATAACTTTAAGTCCAATTTGTGACTGCGAAAAAAGGGGGAAATTTCTTAAAATATCTTAAAGAACGTTTGAAGATATATCATAAGAGCTTTTTATTTTTCAAGTAGTGCAGCAGGCATCCCTTTCAAATGAATTTTAACTGAACTGCAATTAGTCAAAAAACCTCTTTAAGCCGAATATGCTTCCAAAACAAAACTTCAAAATTATGTTTTTACACGGTTTTGAATTAAGACGGTCTACAAAAACATTTTTTAACACAATTTTATTCGATTTAGCACAATTAAAAAAAGCTTTTTGATTATAGGGGTCTAAAGTCCCAAATGGGAAGTTTTTTTATATGAAGTTTTGTCGGAATGCCTGCAGACGAATGCTGAGATCGCATACCCACACCTCAGGAGGAGCATAAGCGAGTCCGAAAAGGGGTAAACAAGGGTTTGGGAGAAGAGAAGTTTTGTCATTCCGCGCGAAATATTTCGAACTGCGTATAGGCCTTAATATTTTAAAGAAAAATATTTTGATTAACATAATCTTTTAGAAATCAATTTTGAAATTTAAGTCACTTAAAACTTTAAATCCCATTTGTGTCTCCGAAATAAGGGGGAAATTTCTTAAAATATCTTAAAGAACGTTGAAGATATTATCATAAAGAGCTTTTTATTTTTCAAGTAGTGCAGCAGACATCCCTTTCAAATGAATTTTAACTGAACTGCAATTAGTCAGAAACCTCTTTAAACCGAATTTGCTCCCAAAACAAAACTTAAATAAACAGATATGTGAGTCTATTATATAGGTAAATTTTTCAAGTTTAGGCCCATACGCATCATGCAAAAATTTCGCACGAAATGTCAAAACTTCATATAAAATAAAAAATATCCCACCATATAAAAAAACCCCAAATGGTGGTACATTTTTTTTATATGAAGTTTTGACATTTCTTGCGAAATTTTTTCCATGCTGCGTATGGGCCTTTAAGTAGAAATTCCATTAAATGAGATCAAGAACTTAAAAGAAACCTTAAATTTCAATAAGCAGATTTTTACAGATATGTTGTCGAAATTCCCTTCAACAAATTTTTCAACCTTGAGGCGTATACGCAGAATGCAAAAAAATTACGCACGGAATGACAAAACCATATAAAAAAAAAAACTTCCATTTGGGATATCCAAAAAACCATATAAAAAAAATCCCATTTGGGATATCCCACTCGGGACTTTTTTTTTATATGGCTTTGTCATTTCGTGCGAAATTTTTTTGCATTCTGCGTATAGGCAGAAACTCAAATCCGATAAGCTGATTTTTTGAAAAATTTAAAAATTTCTTTAAACGAATTTTTTAGCTTTTAAAGAAACCTTGATTTCAGATAAAATTTATCGAGCGGTGTTGTTAAAATTTCTTTAAAAGAGTAATCTTAAAAGAAACCATCAATTTCATTCAGATTTTTCGAACTTAAAAGAATCCTTTAATTTCGAATGGCAGATTTTTCTAGAGATATTGTAGAAATGCCTTTAAACGAAATGCTCACCCTTACAAGAAACCATTAATTTCAAAAAGCAGATTTTTTGAGTGATGTAGAAATTTTTAAAAACTCTTTTTAAACTTAAAAGTAACGTAAGGGTTAAACACAAATCGTAGGTTTTTCAAGAGTGGCTACAGAAATAGCTTTGAATAAATTATTCAACCTTAAACGAAACCTATAATTCCTACACACAGATTTATCGAGCGGTGTTGTTAAAATTTCTTGAAAAGAGTAACCTTAAAAGAAACCATCAATTTCATTCAGATTTTTCGAACTTAAAAGAATCCTTTAATTTCAAATGGAAGATTTTTCTAGAGATATTGTAGAAATGCCTTTAAACGAAATGCTCACCCTTACAAGAAACCTTTAATTTAAAAAAGCAGATTTTTTGAGTGACGTAAAAATTTCCTAAAAATACTTTTTTTTTAACTTAAAAGTAGCGTAAGTTAGTAAAAATACATCTTAAGTTTTTCAAGAGCGGCTATAGAAACAGCTTTAAATAAATTATTCAAGCTTAAGGCCCATATGTAGCATGCAAAAATTCCGCACGAAATGTCAAAACTTCATAAAAAAAAAAAAAATTCCCTTTTTTGGGATATTTTTTTTTATTTGAAGTTTTGACATTTCGTGCGGAATTTTTGCATGCTGCGTATGGACCTTTAAACAAAACCTATTATTCCTATAAACAGATATTTTAAGTGGTGTTGTAAAAATGTCTTTTAACGACTTTCTCAACTTTTTTCCAAAAGTGTTTTATAAAGCGTTTGTAAACGATTGTGACCCACGGATTTTATTAGTATAACTGACATTTTCAATATGAATTTATAAAAATCCCAAATACTTTGAGGACTTTCAAGTTTACCTCCAAACCATGACCATGTTTACATGTTTTTGAGTTTGTTGAATGCGAGTCCAAGGTCCAAAAAAAAACTCCAGCACGTCAGGACCGAAGCCCTGTCGAAACATAACATAAAAAAACATCCTAAAATGAATTATTTTTAAAACTGACGAATTTGGATCGTGAATTGTGATCCAGCGTTCCCAACAGCGTAAGCAACTTCAAACACATGGCCTTAATAAAAAAGATTAACAATTGGTTATGTCAACGCAGCTACAAGAAGAAAATGTATTTCGGAGTTCAGACCCTGAGTACAATCTGACCTAACCTCAAAAAATTTAAATTTTCTTTGTACTTCAAAAGATAAGGGCTAATCAGCTTACATCACTTAGGGAAGACTGGAGGTAGACTTTTTAATGGATTAAAGATTACAAAAAAAATTACAATTGCATTTTTTTTGAGGTAAGGTCAACACAGCTATAAGAAGAAAATGTATTTTCGGAGGTCAGACCCTGATTACAACAAGTGTTTGCTCGAAAAGAATTGGACTTATAGTAACCTAAAAAAAATGTGATTTTCGTTGATCTTGAAAAGATTAGGGATAATCAGTATACAACTGTTGCAGAAGACTAGGATTGGTTAGGGTAAGTTACCTGTAAGGAATGTATGTAACATAGATAAGGAGACCCAAAAATATGGCCAGAAGACCAAAAGAAAATGAAAGACATGTCTTTCGTTTCTTAACCAGCAACTTACTGGTTCAGCGCTGCTCAAAATAAAAAGATTTGACTATCTCGAGCAGACAATTTGCTAAAAATTATGGCTGCTGCACCCAAGGATCTTGAGAAGCCCCATGGCACAGACGCCGCCTCTGTGCACCGCATTCGTATCACCCTAACTTCCAGGAACGTGCGCTCCTTGGAAAATGTGTGCCGTGACTTGATCAACGGTGCCAAAAACCAAAACTTGCGTGTCAAGGGCCCAGTGCGCATGCCAACCAAGGTCCTACGCATCACCACACGTAAGACACCTTGTGGTGAAGGTTCCAAGACCTGGGATCGTTTCCAGATGAGAATCCACAAGCGTATCATTGATTTGCATTCGCCATCTGAGATCGTTAAGAAGATCACCTCTATCAACATCGAACCCGGCGTAGAGGTTGAGGTTACCATTGCCAACTAAAAAGTACCTACGTACATTTTGTACCCAAAATAAATGGCAATACTTTTAGTCTTTCTTTCTGTCTGTCTCTATGAACGCCTAGTTCTTGGAGAGTATAAAAGCAATCATAACCTAAACTCGTAATATTTTTAATTTTTAATTTTGAATAAAGCGCGCTCGATATAAAAATCATACAAAATATGAACAAGCAGTAAAGATCAAAACAAAAACGGCAGCTAACAGCTGACGACACACATTTTCTTTCATTCTCTTCGTTTCGCACACGCACACAACCGCAACTCAAAAGAAGAGACTGAAAACGTCATGATTTTTGCAAGCAAGTACTTTTCAGCAGTATCGAGTGTGCATCTCTATCAGTTTGATACTCCTTGTGCGGGCAAAAAAAAAAGGTCTTAAATACAAAAGGTGTCGCAGGTACCTAAAGCTATGCAACCTTTTTCATTTTTATGAATCATCCCCTTTTTGCCTAATCTGAGAGTGAGACTAAAATTTGCTTCTATTTAGCTGTGCTTCTCTAGAACGTCGCAGTCTCGTTTTGACTGTAAAGGAACACGAACACGCCGTGCATTCAAAGTGAAGAACATTTGTATTTTTATTCGCAATCAGTGACGATAACATAAGTGAAACAATGTCTGTGCAAAATTTGAAATTATTTGAATTGTTTAAAAGTTCTAAAAACACAAGAGAATTCATCTCGGCCGTTTTAATAGAAATTGACGCCGATGTAGACAACATAGAGGAGTTTGATACCCTAAAATCTAGGCTTAAGTCAATTCACGCCAAAATCAAGTCAAAATGGCACAGCTCGCATCGCACACAGAAACATTTTATTAGAAAGAATGAAAACTGGCTAAAGAGAGTTAATCTCATTACGACAGATGCAAGGGATAATGAAAAAAATGAGACGGCAAAGAAACTATTACCCATACCGTTTACAGAGCAAGATGCCTTAGCATTGTTTTTTAATTTGGGACTTACCAAGGAGACATATGCAACTCTGCGCTATAGCTTATTGGAGCGTCGCATGGATGTTCTTCCTTCTTACGAAAAGATAACACAGGCCCAGATGAATCCAGGACCATCAACGCAAATATTAAGTCTTTTAGATATAGACAAGCCCAATGTTAGTAGTTCGCCTAAAGCTAATTAAGTTTATGACAAAATGAAAAACGTATTTTATTTATTAAAAAAAAAAAAATCAAGAATCTTAAAGATAGTTCTGAAATGGGTTGGTAAAGTCTTTGCTTTATAACTTGAAATAGTTGGTTCGAGTTGCAGACAAGAAAATATCCGGAAACCACTCTAAGTTACCTGTAGTATGGTCAGGAGCAGAAAAGAAAGTGATCTAGACTTAGCTGTATGAACGCCTGAATCTTGAAGATAATAAGAGCAAGGATAATCAAACTTGACATTTGTATTCATTAATATATTATCTAGATATAGCTCATAAAAGCTAGAATCAAAGAGTATATACTAAAGAGAGGCGTAAGAACGACCGTTGTCATTTGCGCGCCCTCGTTTTTTGAGCCAGAATGCCGGAATGTTAGGGTCATATTAGCTGGTTGTGTTTGCATATGAGTAAAGCGGATGGAAAAATAACCGAGAGACGCTGTCTGCACTGCTCTAACATACACATACACATGTTGCCTGCAAAACAAATGTTGGCCAGCACAACTTAACAGCCTAGAGCAGTGCAAACATCAGCGCTCGGTTTTTTTCCATCCTCCTTACTCATACGCGAACACAACCAGCTAACATGACCCTAACAGCGTTCAAACGCCAACGGCCGTTCTTACGCCTCTCTCTAATAATATATACTCTTTGTGCTACAATAAACAAACTTGTGATAAGAGCTCTGTTGAAAACTCGCAATTATTTAATTTCAAATTATAAATAAGCCAACTCGATAGGTTTCTGGTAGACATGCAAGTTTCTGGCATCGTGTTTCTGGAAATTCCTATGGACTTCTGATATGTGCAAGCACGTTCTTGAGACCTTTGTAGTCCATGCTGGAATTGTTTGCAACATTTTCTTCTACAGTGAATCATCCCCTTTTTTGCCTGATCTGCGCTAAGTAGGTAGCAACTGAAATTTGTATAAATTTGATTGTGTTCCTCTAGAACATCACAGTCTAGTTTTGACTTTAAAGGAACGCACAGTGCACAAAGTGAAATAACATTATTATAAATCGCAATCCGTGACGATATAAGTGCAAAAATGTCTTTGGAAAATTTGAAATTATATGAATTGTTTAGAAGTTCTAAAAACGCAAAAGAGTTCGTCTCGGCCGTTTTAATGGAACTTGACGCCGATGTGGACAATATAGAGGAGTTCGAGATACTTAAACCCAGACTTAATCTGATTTACGCCCAAATCAAGTCAAACTGGCGAAACTCGCAATATTCACAGGCAAATTTTTGTAGAAAGACTGGAAACTGGTTAAGGAAAGTTACTCTTATTACGACGGATGCAAGGGATCATAAAAAAAAGGAGGCGGCAAAGAAACTATTACCCATACCATTTACAGAGCAGGATGCCTTAGCATTGTTTCGAAAGCTGGGTCTTACCAAGCAGACTTACGCAACTCTACGCAACAGCTTATTGGAGCGTCACGTGGATGTGCTTCCTTCTTACGGAAAGATTACACAAGTCCAGATGAATCCAGGACCAGCAACGCAAATATTAAGTATTTTAAATATAAACAAACCCAATGTTAGTAGTTCGCCTAAAGCTAATTAAGTTTATGACAAAATGAAAAACGTATTTTATTTATTAAAAAAAAAACTAGAATCTGAAAGATAGTTCCGAAATGGGTTGGTAAAGTCTTTGCTTGAAAACTTGAAATAGTTGATTCGAGTTGCAGACAAGACAATAACATATATTTTTAATATTACCGGAAACCACTCAAAGTTACCTGTAGTATGGTCAGGAGCACAGAAGAAATCTAGACATATGTATCTGTCCGTCTGTATGAACGCCTGGATCTGGTTTCAAAACTGAACGTCGCGGAGTCTAAAGAACAAGGTTCGAGGGAATTTTTTTTTCATATTTTATTTTCTTTTTTATCCATCCTAGTGGATTTCTTCCTATTACAGTTTTGTCAAACAATCTATCTGATTTTAATTAGCGGAACTCTATTAAGTCTTCCATATGAATCATCAATATCATCGTTTCCAGTATCTCCCACTGGAGCGTAGGGTCTCAAAGTGCTTTATTGCGCTTGATGTTGATAGGTTTCATGTTGCCTAGCAACTGTCTGGCATCGTGTTTCTGGACGTTCCTATGGGACTTCTTATATGTGCAAGCACGTTTTTGAGACCTTTTGTACCTATATATAGTCCAGGTAGTTGGAATTGTTTGCAACCTTTTCTTCTACAGTGAATCATCCCCTTTTTTGCCTGATCTGCGCTAAGTAGGTAGCAACTGAAATTTGTATAAATTTGATTGTGTTCCTCTAGAACATCACAGTCTAGTTTTGACTTTAAAGGAACGCACAGTGCCCAAAGTGAAATAACATTTTTAAAACTCGCAAATCGTGACTATATAAGTGCAAAAATGTCTTTGGAAAATTTGAAATTATATGAATTGTTTAGAAGTTCTAAAAACGCAAAAGAGTTCGTTTCGGCCGTTTTAATGGAACTTGACGCCGATGTGGATAATATAGAGGAGTTCGAGATACTTAAACCCAGACTTAATCTGATTTACGCCAAAATCAAATCAATGTGGCAAAACTCGCATCGTACAGAGACACAATTTATAAAAAAAAACGAAAAGTGGCTGAAGGGGCGCTCAATCATTACTACGGCTGAAAGGAATCATAAAAAAAAGGAGGCGGCAAAGAAACTATTACCCGTACCATTTACAGAGCAGGATGCCTTAGCATTGTTTCGAAAGCTGCGTCTTACCAAGCAGACTTACGCAACTTTACGCAACAGCTTGTTGGAGCGTCACGTGGATGTGCTTCCTTCTTACGAAAAGATTACACAAGCTCAGATGAATCCAGGACCATCATCACAAAACCTAAATCTTTTAGATATAGACAAATCAGGTGCTAGAGATAAAAGCCGAATAAATTAAGACAAACATAAAAATAAAAGAGTTTTTATTATTTTCATATTTCACCATGGTCCGAGCTGGGTTGGTAGAGTCTTTGCCGTAAAACTTGAAAACTTGGTTTGAGCTAAAAAAGAGACTCTGTTTGTATAAGTCAAAAAATTATGTAACATAGAGAAGAATACTTGGAAAAGCTCCCGAAGTAAACTAAAATATGATCAGCTGACTAAAGGAGACGATATAGACTTCTCTGTATGAACGCCTAGTTCGCAGAGTTTACCTATAAGAGCTAGAGCAACCAAACTTTGGCTTTACTTAGCTCAATATCGATTTAATATTTTATAACTGAAATAGTAGCATTCATTATGGAAATTTTTAACGTTAACGTTTTTTTCATGACATTGTAAAAATGTATCCTTTTAAAATTACATCTTAAAAAACCAAAAACTGTCCATTCAACAATTAGCAATTCCAAAAAGATGGCGTACGTTAAAGTCGGGCGCAGACGACTTTGGGATACCCTGTACCACCACATTTCAATTAAGTCCGAAATATTGCTTAAGACCTCGGCAAATTTGGCTACGATATTTTCATAAACAAACAGAAATCAGTCGAATTTTGCACTAAACTATATGATTTAGTCAACCGATTTTGATCAAATTTAGTACACTGATTGAAAACTATAAAAAACTTCCGACTGCCAAATTTGTTTCCGATATCTTCAAAACCAAACGAAACACGACGAATTTTGTAAAAAAAAAGTTTTTTTGACCGATTGTTTCTATGGGAGCTATATGATATAATCAACCGATTTGATCAAATTTGCTACAGTGCTTGGGAACTCTAAAAAACTTCTTGATGCCAAATTTGGTAACAATATCTTCACAAACAAACGAAACACAACGAATTTAGTACAAAAAACATTTTTTCGACCGATCGATCCTATGGGAGCTATATTATATAGTCAACCGATTTTGATAAAATTTGGTACAGTGCTGGGAGTCTCTAAAAAACTTCCGATTGCCAAATTTGGTTATGATATCATAACGTTAAACAAACGAATTATCCATCTAAAACTTTTGCTTTTTTTCGAGGTCCTCTGAAACACCCCTATGGGTGCTATATAATGTAATCCCGATATCAAAAAAATAAAATAAACTTGTCTCCTATGGATTAATAAGGGATCTAATCTAAAAGTTTGGTTGCTCTAGCTCTTACCGTCTCTGAGATCTAGGCGTTGATACGGACGGACGGATGGACGGACAGACGGACATGGGTATATCGACTTCTCTAGTCACTCTGATCATACTTTAGGTAACTTTGGGGGATCTCCGACGTTTCCTTCTGTACGTTACATACATTTTCGGCTTGCACAAACACAATATACCCTTTGTTGGTACCATAGGTTACAGGGTATAAAAATTGTCTTTCAAGTAGCTTGTTTTTGTGGCAGAAGACCAACATGTCGACATTTCTAGGTTTCAGACAGGTTCTTATGTTCAAAGCTATAAGTCCACTTCTACTGAACATCCATTCTCTCAATTTCAGTAGAAGTGGCAGGAGTGCATAAACATTTGTTGACTAAGTTTTGTACTCCAAAACAGTCGGATCCCTGAAAGTTGAATAATTTTTAGTTAGGTTTTTTAATTGTTTATACTAAACTTAAATTTTGACTGGCCAAATACTGTGGAATGTCTTATATTGCTGTTACCTAATTTTTAGCGATCTTTTTTTTGCAACACGAATTTTATGAAATTCGAAATTTCGGAAACCAAAGTCTTTTACTATCCGGAGACGCTGGACGTCTGTGGCACTAAGGCATTAAGGCTAATGTGATTTTTTTTGTATGGTCCCCATCGGATTTGGTGACTCTAAAACCGTCGGAGGGTCAAAAAAGTTCGACGTGTTCCCACTGGTTTTTTTTGACATGTTGCCAATTATTTGTCCGTTGATTTGTCGAAATAGTATTTTACATACAAAAGTATACTATCGATATATCGAACAAAAACCATCAATAGTATCCTTAAAATGAAACTATCGATAATATACCACCTCTACTATATACCCTTGAGGCCCTTTGCTCCAAGAGGAGTCACACAGGTCACTATATAGCCCTTATTGGACCCATCGATCGAAAAAACGTTTATGGGCCTCGCCCGACTTCGATCCCTATTTTAATTAAAGTGCAGAAGATTTTTGAGAAACAAGACTTAAGGTAACACAAAGAAAAAGTAAGCATCTTTTTTCACCGAACTCGCCTTCCAATTACTACCACTACTATGAATTCTGGACTCCTAAGTGGAGCATAGAGCCCCAACAATCAACTTAAATCTAACTTTGCTATGCGCATAACATTGACGTCCTTCCATGTATAATTGGCTTTTCTCATTTCTGCTTCGATTGTACACCTCCATGTCCTAGCTGGCGCTCCGGGGGGCTCCAGCGGAGAGCCTGTCGGGCGATGTTGTCATTTGGTCGTCTTACCGTGTGGCCGATCCAGAGTTCCATTTGCGGCGTTTGATCTTATACGTTTGCTCGGTGCGTGACCATAAATCGTTGTTTGAAATTCGTTGGGGTAAAAGGATCGAACGCTATCCAACATTTCATTCTGTAATGTAATTTTAGGATCCGTAGTGGCGGCGTATCCGCTGCACATGATTTTCGTTTTCGACCTATTAATTTCCAGTCCAACTGGAACGCGAGCAGTTGTTGATATTTTCGAGATTATCTTGGAGATCGGAGCATTTATGGCATAATAAACATAGATCGTCTGCGTATTCAAGATCTTCCAACTGAGTAAACGGGCTCCATTGTATGCCTTTGCGCCCCGTGAGTGAAGATCTAAGTACCTCGTCTAAAGCCAACACGAAGAGTAAAGGCGATTGCACGCATCCTTGCCGAACTCCAGTTTTAATTGAAAATGGGTCAGAAAGTAGACCAGAATGACTGACCCTACATGTGAAATTATTGTACGTGGCTTTGATCATGTTGACAATCTTTTCTGGCATGCCTCGGTTGAGTAAAGTGCTCCACAGAAAAGGGCGTTTCAGGCTATCAAACGCTTTCTTAAAATCAACGAAGGCTGTCGTAGATTGAGCATTGAAACTCGTTGCATTGCCCAAAGATGGTGCGAACTGTATTTATTAGTTCTGTACAGGAGCGATTTTGTCGAAAACCAAATTGGTTTCCCCGGAGCGTACCTTCCACAGCAAGAAAGATGCGGTTCATAATCAGCGAAGTTAAAATTTTGCTCGGAACCGAAAGAAGTGTTATTCCTCTATAATTGTGGCAATCTGAGGCGTCATCTTTCTTGGGAATCTGAACAAGAATTCCTTCGTTCCAGCATCTCGGAAGTATTTCGGTTCTCCATATCTCCTGTAAGACAGGTAACCAGGTGTTCGCTGCTGTATCAGGATCACACTTTAAAAACTCAGCATGAACATTATCACTCCCAGGGGCTTTGTTGTTCTTAAGTGCCCTAATAATAGCTAGGCTTTTATTTTTCGTCGGCGGGCCAATGTTAACACCGTGGAAGATTGGTGTCTCAGTCGGTGTCTCTGGGTGTTCTTCGAACTCTTCTAAGCCCAGCGGATTGTTAAGAACTTCGCAAAAATGATCAGCCCATCGTCGTAGTTGCTCATCTTTATTGGTGAGAAGTCGACCGTCCTTCGGCCTTTCGCGTGCTGTGTGTCATGTGGCACCGTCTTGTTGAAACCACATGTCAGGCAAGTCCAGCTCTTCCATTTTGGGCAAAAATAGTTTGTAATCATAGCATGGTAGCGCTCGCCATTCACAGTAATGTTCCTGCCTTCGTCGTCTTTGAAAAAGTACGGTTCAATGATGCCACTGGCCCATAATCGACACCAAACAGTGACTTTTTGGGGATGCATTGGCAGTTCACGTATCCATTAAACCAGAAATGAGCTTCGTCGCTGAACACAATTTTCCGATAAAAAAGTGGGTCTTCATCCAACTTTGCCCATTCACCAAAAGTTAGCCGTTGTGGTAGGTCGTGTGGCTTCAATTCTTGCAGCAGCTGTATTTTAAAAGGTTTTACACCCAAATCCTTCCGCAAAATTTTCCACGTAGTGGAGTAACAGAGGCACAATTGCTGCGAACGGTGCCGAATCGATAATTCACGGTCATCAACAACACTGGCGGATACAGCTGCGATATTTTCCTCTGTCCGCACTCTAAAATCCAATAGTCTAATAATGTAAGGTTTTAGTCACAAAATTCCGAATAGCCGCCTCAAAAAGTCGCCCAAACTGACCATAAAATGGAAGGAGTACACGATGCACTTTCTTAACCGAGCATCAATTTTGATAATAAAATTCAATAATCTGCAAGCGTTGTTCGTTTGTAAGTCGATTCATGGCTAAATTATAGACCAAACTGAAAATTTTTGAAAGAAACAGAAGACACAAAAAACAGCTGAGCTGACAAAAACAGTGTTGCCAAAAAGAAAGTTGCTAAAAAATCACCTTTTATAAGAGATCGATTTGAAAAGTGATCCGCTTTTCGCTTATTATTTTTTTGAACGAAAAGATCTCAGTGTAGAGATTTTTATCTAGAAAAATTGTAGTTTGGTACTAAGCCTAGTGATCACGACATGCTACGGATTTTTGGGCCTCTGATTCAGATTCAGCAAACCTCCATGAAAACCATAAAACTAAAATATATTTTATGTGGGTTTTGTAGTATGTTATATCAGAACCCTAGGGTGCGGATGTGTCTTGGACCTCGGACTAGTATTCAGGGACTGAAAATCCACAAGGGTAACCTAGTCACATGTTAAGTTCAAGACACTTTTTTTTGTGGGCTTGAGTTTTGAAAAAAAAAAAAAAAATCCGGACCCCTTGGTTGCATGGGGAATATCCCCTACGAACTTTCTTCTAGCGGTAGGACTGCCAATAAGTGAAGCACTGCTAGTTTTAGCCATGGTCTGATCCAGGAGCAGGATTCTAGAAGTAAAAAATTTTGAACAAGTTGAAACAAATCTATTGTAAATAAAATTTCAATCCCTTGCTGTTCTATTGACGCAACGAATGGTAGTTAGATTTAGGTTAGGTTTAGGTTTTTGCAAATGTATGTAACGTAGACAATTTGACGACAGAGACCCCCAACGGTGCCTCCAATATAGGCAGTAAGACAAAAGAAATCCGTCCGTCTGTCTGTATGAACGTACATATCTTTGAGACTATAGTAGCTAGAAAAACCAAACTTAAGATTTCGAGTGCTTATATCCAAGATGTTGTGGCCATCGATACTGTAGTGGTAGCGTACCCCCTTTGGTCGGTGGTTCGATACCCCCTCCCGATGGTCAGTGGTGGATACCCCGCAGAGGCACTAGTTCATTTGCCTAGCACTATTAATTCAAGACGCCGCCGTTCGGATTCGGTTTTAAACTATAGGTCCCTTTTCTATTTGATCAGTTTTTAATAGAGCTTCCCATGCTCCACCTAGGGTTCGACTGATAAAATAGTCAAGTCAGGGAATTATATATATTATGTCCCAGATTTATTCCAAAAGACATTACTTAAGCCATCTACTTTCTTTGGAAAATGTAACTATAAATGCTTTATAGCATGTTTATCGTGCCCAATCTCAACACCTGCTGTGAATCAATTGCGACATAACCTCAACACGTCGTTTAACTCATTCGTATAAACATCTCCTAATTTTATCCACTCTCCATTCACACACAACAATTGCATTTCACCCATTGAAATTTCATAATAATGACACAAAACTGCAAATTGTGAGCTAGTCAGTCAGCCAGCTAATATTTAGCCCCAATCCGGGCTAAATATGCGAATGGGAAAAAGAAAAGCGATGCCAGCGCTGAGGCTGCCGCCAACAGTCCATGACAGTTGCAACTTTCTAATCTAATGCTGCAACTGCAGCAGCAGCAGCAGCGCACATGCAATATTGCAAAGCTGCAACGTGCCACAATCGAGTCGTTTCTATCGTTTCTACCACAAAAGCCAGATTACGCTCTCGGTGAAAAACTTCACTGTGTTCACAAACGGATGTGGATGTGGCGCAGCGCTGCCCACTCCCCAAAACCCGCCAACACCGCACTGCTCCATAAATACCCCGCTGTGGCAACATGCAGCTTGCAACGTTGCATTGGATTGGATTGCTTTGGCATTATGTGTGCCAAAATGCAACAAAAACGAATTTCTCCAACGACGACGTCGACGGCAACGATGACGCCAATGATAATGACAACGATAATAATGACAATGATGCAGCTGACGTAGACGCTGACGTTGGCGTTAACGCTGCTTTCCACTGCAAATTACTTAACTATTTTCCCAGTTTCGCTTTGTCTTGCAATTTCTGTTGCATGTTGTTGCATATTAGCCATGCCAACAACAACAAAAACAATTGCAGCAGTGGCAGCGTCAACAACGTCGGCAGTGAAAAGTTGGTCATGACAATCAAATGTTGGCGAAGGGGACCTAACAACAACAACAACATTGCAACTGCAACAACAACTACACTGCACTTTGAGCTACAGATAGCAATATCTGTGAGTGTATCTGTGTGTGTATCTGTATCTGTGTGCATTGAAGCATTTAGCCGCGGGGTTGACGTTTAGCACTCCCTCTCTCTATATTTAGTTCTTATTTATCTAAAAGACATGCACTGAGAGAAATAATTGATATAATAAGGCATGGGCGTGACCGACTTTGGTACACAGAGACTAGAGATGGGATTGGCATGATAATCACGCGAGTTCTGCAACGGCTGCATTATGATCGGTTCAGGAAGGAATTACAATGTATATGGGATGGGCCGGTTTTTTAATGCCGAGCTCTAAAACAATTTTTGGTATTTTTCCAAAATATTTTTCGGTTTTTTAATGCCGAGCTCAAAAACAATTTTTGGTATTTTTCCAAAATATTTTTCTATAATATTTATTTAAATACATTAGATAGGATTTAAAAATTGCTTCTAACTTAAAATCTTGTTTAAGCTAATTAGTGAAAATTTACTAAGGGGTGTGGCTGTATTTACAAAAGTCTATAAGGATTGGGCCGTGCATATATTGTATGTTATTGCATGATATGCATATGAGGAAGTCAAATATTCTTCGATTTCCGCAACATTTCGTCAAATATTCCCCAAAAAAAGGCTCAACCCAAAAAATAAATTTCAAAAAACAGAGCTCGATACCCAAAAATCATACCCACTTACCATAGTTAAAGAAACAAAGAGTTTTTTTTTATTGCAATGCCTAAATCCATTTTTAAATATTTTGTGAAAAACCTATTTTGAAAAAGTTGTAAGCTCGTAATTCCTTTTTTTTCTTCGGCAAAGTTTCTTGGGAATGACCCAAAATAGCGTTGAACATTTGTAGGTTTTTTCAGCCCTCTGCAATTTGACCCAACCTAATGCATATAGTATTTGGGTTCTTGTTTGTTGATTTATTATAATTATTATGTATTACAAAACGTTTTTTGTGATAAATATTGGTTTTTCTAGAAAGGATAGGAAATTCGGCAGATTTGGGGATCAAAAAAGAAGTCAAGTGCGGATCCAGGATTTGATCTAATTTGTATTTCACTACAAAGTGTTCAACTTTTGGTGGTGGGTCCGGACCCGAAAACCCCCGTGGTTCCGCTACTGAAAGAAGTTTATACGTAAAATTTAAACACCGTATTTATTGTACCGATTTCTTGTACCAGAACTATTTCCAATCTACATTCGAGAGTTCCCAAAACTTTTGGATTTTACAGATTTCAATTTTTCACTTATCTATCTCTTTGATGAGCAACCAACGACAACGAAAAAGGTTCAAAAACTTTTTTTTAAAGCATTTTACAACTTTTTTTCAGTTTCAAAAACAAACTTGAGGAATAAATTTCTATACCTATCTGAACAAATGAAAATTATAATTTTTGGAAAAGATTTTTTTTTGTATTATAAAAACCATTAAAATATAAATATTTGATGTTTTTTATAATAATAATCGATTGTCCAAAAATAAATAAGTTTATTTAGATTGTTTTTGTTGAAAGTTTCTATTAATTCAAGACACAAAAAGTAATTAATAGAGATCCCCAATGATCCGCCCAGGGGCGACTGACAAAATAGTCAGTCAGGGAAATTATAATTTAGATTATTTTTACTAAAAATAAATAAAATAAAATAATAAAACAAATTTCATGAATGAATTTCTAAACCTAGCTAAAAATAAAAACATAGTTTTTGGAATGTTTTTTTTTTATAATATAAAAACCATAAAAATATTAATATTTTATGTATTTAATAAAAAAATAGTAAATTATTTTATCTAGACTATTTTTTATTGATTTTATTTTTTATTGATTTTATTTTTTATTGATTTAGATTATTCTTAATAGATTTAAGAATGTTGCATTACATGTATATCAAATAAAAGAAATCAATTTTTAGAACCATGTTTTTTTTAAAGCTTAAAGTAAGATGATAGAACAAAAGTTATGTAACGAACTGAGGTATACTGCGTGAGAATACCTGGAAGACTACAAATAATAATATGTACTTTTCTAAAAATTATTTATTAATTTATTTTTTAATTTGAAAGTCGCCGTGTACCAGAATGTTTTACATGAACTTGTTGTTCTTGCGTACTAGCGCCAGCTTGGACGGTGCTTAGTCGAGACAATTTTTTTTTACTTTCTTACTACTTGGTATATGATTTTTGCTAATATTATTATTTGTATATACATTTTTTTTGTTTAAAAAATTATATTTTTTTATACACGAATGTTCCGATAAGTAAAGATAAGTAAAGAAAAAGAAAATTTTAAATTTTGGATTCGCTTCCAAAAGCGGTCAAAATAGAAGCTTACGCAGTCATGCTAAGCTAAGGACATTAGTGAAAATCTTTTCATTATTTACCTTGACCTTGTGTGAAAAGGTCCTAGTCTTGTGCCAAAACTCAGTCTTAAACCGACGTGTTGATTTTCTTGTTCTGCTCCCAAATACGGCAGCTAATGCGCAGCAAGAGCAGCATAGACATCATCGAGAGAGCTGCTCCAAGTCAAAGAACGTGCCGTGATAAGTACCGTCGCTTCACAGACGGTGACCATGACTCCACGTTCAGGAAGACGAAAACCTTCGAAGACGCTGAATTGGAGGCATTGCTCGATGAGGATTCCCGTTAAAGCATGAAATAGTCCTAGCTTCAGCAATAGTAGTTACCCGCCAAGCCTGTCAAATTCATGCGTTGGACCCAATCCAAACAAGGAACTTGGGTTCCTTAAGGCTGTGAACAACGGCTCCATGCGACAAAGATCTCAGAGTTTTCTTCATCGCATCGCAGGTGGAAAAATATCATTACAGCAACCCAAAGCGAAAAATTATTAGGGGAACCCGGTCATCTTCCACGTAACTGCTCGGCCGAATATTAACCAAGGTAATGCTGTTAATTTGTTAAGACAGTTTTTTAAACATATTGTTAGTTCTCGAAACAAGGCGAAACCAAGATTCGGGAACGTAAGCTCAATTGATGCGATAGCCAGCCTTAAATAAAAACAAAAACGAGCAGAGGCACGAAAAAGGATTTTACTGCATGACAACGCTCGGCCTCACATTACCAGAACCTGTTAAAACCTACTTGGGAAAGTTAAAAAATCCTACCCCACCCGCTATATTCCCCAGATTTTTGCGGTCGATTATTACTGGTTCCGCTCGATACCTAGCTGAGCAGCAGTTCCACTCATGTGAAGATATCGCAAAATGGCTTGATTCGTGGATAGCCTCAAAAAACGAACACTTCTACCATCAAGGCATTCGAGCTCTGCCTGAAAGATGCGAAAAAGTTGTAGCTAGCGATGGGCAATACTTTGAATGAGTCATTGGTAACCATTTTTTTTATAATAAACTTACATTTTCATCAAAAAAACCGGGAGAACTAATATAAAAAAACTTGAATTCCCAAAAAGATTGTATTTTTGAAAATTTCAAAAAATAAAATAAATATGAATATTTGAACTGTAAACAATTATATTTATTTTGTACTTTAATTATACATATATATGATATGTGTATATAGTATAATAAATAAAAATACGAAATTAAACTTTTATAATTTTTTTACACTATTTTTCATATATATAATATTTATTATACTACTTTATATAAAATTCTTAATTAATGTTTTATGCACTAGTTTTAATTTTTACATTTTACTCCTTAAATAATAAATTAAACTTACAATAAAAAGCATCGTTACTGACAGCGCCCCCATGATCGCAACTTTGTTCTTTAAGAATGTTGATTTTTGTTCCTAATTTTTTTTTCCAGTGTACCGGTTGAACCTAGTTGCCATGACTTGAGTTGGGCGCATTTTTACTTGAGTTGAAGGGAGTTTCTGTCTCATTGCCAGACAAATCAACTGTACTTTGTACACTTGAAGTTCTCTGAATTAAAATGCTGTGTTAAAAGCAATTTCAATTCTTTATTGCTTCTGTAAACAGGAACTCGGTTTATAAAAATGACATTGTGGAAATATCGAGAACAAGCAATAAACGAATGATTGTAATAAACTCAACAGGAGAATACACAGATCTCATAGCTAGGTTAGGTTAGTTTAGGCTGTTCGGCACAAGGGCGAGATCATCCGAAAGCCTTGCGGCTCATTGTGATGCCTAATTAAGATAGATAGAGAAGGTTATAACTGAGAAAGAGAGTAAGTTCTGTACGTGCTTAATCTGTTTTTGTGTTCTGTTAACTGAACCATTTCAAGGATTCGATAAAAAGAGCTAGGTCCGCTATGGGCAGGTTTGCCAGACTGCCCAGGTCTTCAAAGAAGGGTTTGCCCAGGTACTGGGTGCGTTTCCTAAGAAGTGCAGGGCAGTCACACAGCAGATGTTGGATGCTTTCTATCTCCTCCTCATCTCCGCAGCTCCGACAGAAATCGTTGTGAGGGACATGCAGCCGCTCAGCCAGAAAGCCTATGGCGCAGTGCCCCGTTACAACCCCTGTCACCCTCCTAGTCCTGCTCTTGTGGAATCGCAGGAGCTCGGAAGTTCGCTTTGGGTTGTATCTTGGCCAGAGTGCTCGGGAGATGTGACAGCCGGACACAGTGTCCCATTGTCGTTCCGTCTCGGATCTGGCTATCCTTGTGATCTCTGAAACCACATACTGTAGAGGTCTTGCTATATCTGTAACAGATGATGCAATAGGTAGCGCTGATCCTTTTCTGGCACACTCGTCTGTTCCCTCTTTCCAGGTATCCCAGAGTGACCAGGTACCCAGCAGAGGGTGATCGAGTGATGCTGGATGCGGTTCAGCGCTGCCACGGTGTTACTAATAAGTTTACTTTTATAGTTTGCGATGACAGAGCCTTGATAGCGGCTTGGCTGTCGACAAAAATAGACACGTTCTTCGAACTGTCATCCAAAGTTTGTATCAGTTTTGCCGCTTAGAGCTAAGGAAGCAGCCTTTTTGGACATAGTCGAACAAGTGTTGCTTTCATCGGAATTCTATTGTACTAAAAAGTTACGAAACTAGTGCTGGAGAAAACATCGATGTTATATCGATACATCGATGTATCGAAGTTTAAAATATCTATATATCGATGTTGGACAACAGAGATGTTTCTCCAGCACTGCTGCACTCGTCAAATGGGTGTTTAGTAGTGTTTGGTGGATTGGGGTTCAGTGTCGGGCCCACGTTGCTCCAGCCCGTTTAGCCCCCCTCTAGACGCATAAATCTTAAAAACCCAAAATATTTTTCTAAAAGCCAACTCATATAAAAATCTTTCAAAACGTTTTAGTTTCTGTAAATACTTCTTCTAATATGCCTATAATCTAAGTGAACATTTATGTGAGCCTATTGAACAAAATATGTTGACCTTTTCAAAATGCAACCCCAGCTTTACCCTACCATTTTGCTTAAAACAAACAACATCCCCAAGGTATTTACGCCTCCGCTTTAAATTTTTGTTTTCCAATTTTTCCAATTTTCAAGCTTTATATCCAAATTTTCCTGTACAGGCATTGCCCAGCTATGTTTGCTCCACTTAACCATCTTGACGCTCTAAATTTATCCAGATTACAAATAAAAGTTAAGAGCCTGTTTTTGACGGTCAATGCCATGGCCAAGCTGTATGTCCTGTGACCTCGAAGAGTCAACAACCAAATCGTTAAGTCAATGCCGCCAAATGGCCATATAAATTACAAAAAATATCCCAGTGCCTGCTCTCGTAATGCGCACAAGTTCGATGCACCGTTGTTGTTACTTTTTTTTTTCTTTTAGCCAGGCTTTCATAATTTGTTTTTTTTTTGGCAGACAGGACGCGGACCAACGACCGGGCTGGCCGCTGTCAATGCACCTACACATGGCAGTTTATTGCCGTCTGTTGAACTTGCCCCAGCCAAACCGTTAGTTCTTGCAGAGCGTCGAGACGCTTCCGTCGAGGAACCCAAAAAAGTAAAATAAAAAACCCAAAGGTTATTATAACAATAAACACATGGCTGCAAAGGAGCAGCAGGAGCGACAGGGACTGCGGTAAATGTTTGCATGTCTGGCCTCCCACCACTTTCGGCAAGTCTAATAACCTTTCCCTTTCACTTGGCGGTCTCTTAGGGTCTGTGGCACGCAGCAGACGCATCAAAAGTCGTGTTGGGTGTTTACAGCACTTCTTCCTGCCTGCCGCGCCTGGTCTGCGCTACTGCACCCTTATGTAAGTTTACGCAAAGCTAATGAAATTTGCCGTCTGTGTACTTGCCACTTAAATGCGCTACACTCGGCTGCAACGACTGCTCAAATCAAGCATACGCAGCGTTATCCTGCAAGGTGCAGCTAATAAGCGCTACACTCTGGAGCGCAGCGTGCGCCGCTGAGAACGTGAGCAATAACAGACAGACAGAAGGTCTCTCGAATGCTCTCGCACAGGAATAAAGAACCCGGCAAGTGAACGAACTGTGTGTGGAGGGATGTGGAGCGAGTGTTGGCATGTAGTGTTGTGGTGTGCTCTCTGCCAAATGTCATTGCACGCCGTCGACGCCAGGCAAAGACTTAACCTTGAAATGTTTGGTTTTTCAGGCAAAAGCAAAAGGCAAAGCGGCAAAATGAAGGAGAGCAAAAATAAAAAAAGGACGCGAGCGTGAGAGACAGAGCTAAAGAGAGTGACTAAACTTTGCTATTATTTGGATTGAGTCATGTTGGAGTTGGAGTTGGAGTTGCGGCATTGCGAGTTAGTGACCTGTCTTGGTATGCAGACACGAACTATTAAGGGCTTAAGGCCTTTTATGCAGTCTAAAGAAGATTTCTGGAAATTTTGATTAATCATAAATTGAGAGTGTAACCTTAAGAGTTACTTAAGATAGTGCCTAGTATTGTATTTAATTTATAAATGCAATTATTTTCAGGCTTCTTATGTCTGGAAGCTGAATAGCTCTGTTTCTTTAGGCAAACAACTGCTAATTTAAAAGTTATCTAACAAATTTCAGCATAGATCACTCATGTTGCATCAAAGAATAGGGGTTAAAGGATTTATTTACTATATTATATAGTTAGTAATAATTTTTTTTTTTCGAAATATAGGCAATTCTGGATTGTTCTCAACGATTTAAGTTGTTTAATGGAACTTAGACTTAAATGTTAGAATAATTTTCAAGTAATAACGTCATCGTCACGTAACGAAATGAGAGTAAGAATATCGAGTCCTTAGTCGAGACAAATTTTTTTTTGAATATTGAGTCCTTAGTCGAGACAAATTTTTTTTATTATTCGGTATATCATTGTTTTTGTTTTTTTGAATTCCCATAAATTTATTATTTTGCATAACATTTTCTAAGCATATATTTTTAGAATAATTTAAATTAATAAATTTAATAATACTTTTTATTTAATTTGTTTTTATATTTTTAGTAAGTATATCTTCTTCTCCCAAACCCTTGTTTACCCCTTTTCGGACTCGCTTATGCTCCTCCTGAGGTGTGGGTATGATTTTTAGTAAGTATATAAATAAATATAAAAATAATATGTATGTCATTAAATTAATATTTTCCAAAAAATTTGTATTATTAAACATTAAATGAAACATAAAACCACATAATTTGGTATTACATAATTCCTTTTGAAATAGTTTAAGTGTGAGGTCTTTCAATTCTGGCGGGCCTTGTCCATCAGGACAGAAGGAGTGCATAGATTTATATTTTTCAAAAAATATATTATATTTCAAAAAAGATGTATGCTTAAGGTAACATGCCTCGATTTTGTATTATTTTAGTTGTATCTAACATAAAAAAGTAATCTAAATAGCTTGTCATATGTTCGAAAATATTTTCGGCTTACGCTATTTTTAATTTCTTTCCCAGAATTAGACTTTACAGAGTTCCAGAGAAATTGGACAGCACCCCAAAGTATACTTCCAAGGATATTTATTATAACGACTTGCAAACTTCAGCAGTTGCCCTTTAAGCCAAAAAAATAATATATTTTGTTTAAAAAAACCTAAGGGGTCTTGTCGTGAGCTTTCCACCATAAAAGTGTCTCCCATAGATCACCTTAATAAATGAGAACTTGGTCTGTGTTACAACTATTTGAACTAAGCATAAAAGCCGCCAAGCGCATAGCGCAGCATATCAATTGACTTGGCCAAAATAAAAAGAGAAAGCGGGCCCCTCCGTTAAAGAACACTAAACAACGGTAAGATGGGAACAACAAAAACAACAACAACATTGAGAGCATAACAACGTTAGCGACGGGCAGCATAAAATTACGAACAAAGCAACAACAAACCCAACGGCAAAGAATAAAACTGGGTCGACACACTACGCCGACTGAGTTACAAGCACCCAGTCCGAACATCTCCTTCCCTTCTCTTTTTTTTTTTTTTTTTTTTTTTTTTTTTTTTTTTTTTTTTTTTTTTATATTTTTTTTTTTTTTTTTTTTTTTTTTTTTTTTTTTTTTTTTTTTTTTTTTTTTTTTTTTTTTTTTTTTTTTTTTTTTTTTTTTTTTTTTTTTTTTTTTTTTTTTTTTTTTTTTTTATTAATAAAAAAATTAAAAATATATAAAAAAATTTTATTAAAAAAAAAAATATTTAAATTAATTTTAAAATAAATATAAAATTTTTTTTTTTTTAATTTTATAAAAAATTTTAATAAAAAATTTTTATTTTTTTAAATAAATAAAATAATAATATAAATTTTTTTTTTTTTTTTTTTTTTTTTTAATTAAATTAAATTTAAATTAAAAAAAATTTTAAAAAATTTAAATTAAATTTTTAATTATTTTTTTTTTTTTTTTTTTTTTTTTTTTTTTTTTTTTTTTTTTTTTTTAAATTTTTAATAAAAATTTAAATTTATTTTTTTTTTTTTTTTTTTTTTTTTTTTTTTATAAAAAAAAAAAAAAAAAAAAAAAAAATATTTTTTTTTTTTTTTTTTTTTTTTTTTAAAAAAAAAAAAAAAAAAAAAAAAAAAATATTAATATTTTTTTTTTTTTTTTTTTTTTTTTTTTTTTTAATAATTTTTTTTTTTTTTTTTTTTTTTTTTTTTATATATTTATTTTTTTTTTTTTTTTTTTTTAAATAATAAAAAAAAAATAAATTAATAAAAAATTTAATAAAAAAAAATAGTCACACTATTTTACATTCGTAAATTTTGCATGCTGCGCATGGGCTTTATGGCATGACAAAACTGTCCGGCAGGAAATTTTTTAACTTGGGCTCTAAATATTTGCAGCATCGTAAGTAAAAGCAAGTCTATTAAGGAAAAACTGGAAGGTATTCGAAAAAAATAATGCCAACAATTTGAGAAATTAAAGGTTTAAACAAAAAAACATGATGTTGTTCAATTGAAAGCTTGTGCTTTTTAAGCTTAACTAGTCCGCTCCTTGTCTATAAAACCTTCCATATAAACAAAAAATTTAAGTTTTATTTCGACTTACAATAACTGAAGCGGCTGAAGCGAAATTTTATTAAAACAATTTGAAACTAAATTAAGGAGAATTCCACAAAAATTCACATTGTATTTAGAGTTTGATCTTTTAGTATATTTAAATAAAAATACGTTATATAAAATTATAACGTTATATTATAATTATATATAATTATAGTTATATATAATTATTATTGAAAATTGTTGTTGATCAAAATTTTTGTTTTTTTAAACAGAGATCTGCTTCCCGTTTATTGCCATGATATTGGAAACGTTAAATCTACAAAATTTAACTATATCACGAATATATTTGGTACGAAAACGCCAACAAAAATTAAAAAAAAAATAAAAATTTCATGTTTTATGATGGCCATGTGCATATATTGACACCTTCGCTATTAAAATTTGTTGAAGGCTAAAATATATGTATATGTATGTAATTTATTTATATGTATATGCAAATAATTTCTTTTGAAAAATCCTACAGTTTTTGCACATACAATAATTAATTTAGCCCACTGTTCGACTGACAGTTGTGAAATAAATTTACAGGGTGACACGTTAAGGGTAAGGGGTGCAGTAGTTGATGTTAAAATGAATTAAGCTTAAGCTGCGCTTTAAGATTGGCAGCTGCTGCGCTTGCTCAATAAGCCGACTCGAAGCAAGGCTCTCTTTAGCGCGTATGCGCTCTTTTCCTTTTGTCACGCTCTCTCAGAACACTGAGCGCATTGTGAGTGCTGAGGCTGGCAGCAACTGCAGCAGGTCACAAGAATTTCAGTTTCAATTCTTATTCTTACGTCAAATTGTTTGGTCTGGTCAGCACAAGGCAAATGCAAATAAAATTAAAGCAAGCGTTAAAGCATAATGATAACGAAATAAACGTTTTAGTCGTAACAAGAAAAATGTGCAATTCGAAGGTTCTAGAAAACGAAAAGTGAAATTTCGTGGAACTGTACAAAATAACAACAAAAAAAAAGAAAAAGCTAAGCAAAAACGGCGGCAATTTCATAACTGCTACGCCGCTGCCGCCTGATTCTTTGGTAATTTGTGTCGCAATTAATGAAATATAATTTAAAAGAGACGCAAATAAACTGCATATAATATACAAAAACAAAAATCAACAACAAATAACACATGAGCACGCCGGAAAATAAGCAATAAGCGCACACTAAATAACAAAAAGGCGCGACCAAAACAAAAAACCAAAAATAATAAAAAGTACAACAACAAGAAAGCAAAAAAAAAAAGCTTAGCAGCACATTTCGGCATTACGCTCAATACGCTCAACCGTGCTCAATTAGCCGTTAGCTGCTGCTCAACAGCGCTCAAACGCTCTCTCACTCTCCGTGAGTCACAATTTGCTGTGTGTGTGTGCCCTTAGCATTTGACTAGTGTTTGTGGGTCAGCGCGGATTGTGCGGGCACGTTAGTTCATATATATTTCATTCATAAACTATAAAGTTTGCGTGCGCTGCTGCTTCAGATACAGATACAAAAACAATAACTGCTTATATATAAGCGTGACAACACTTAGAACGTTTTTTTTTACGATTACGCGCAATTTCTCACGCGGAAGTTAAATGCGCGACATAAAAGTCCCCCAACAACAACAACAACAGCAGAAACTACGTAGACGACAGTGAACGCGTTGGCGGCCATTTATGTAACGGAAAAGTTGTTCCTTTGTTTCAATCTATGTATTGCATATAACGGATATTTACACGCACGCTTTAACACAGACACACAGATACAACTACAGACATTGAGTGCAAGTGTTCTCACACTGACACTCAACATAGAGACACAGAGTATAATTGTGTCTCGTCCATCAGACGTTGCAATTTTTTTATGTTTCGTATTTAAACGGGTAAGTTCACGCGCACATAAGCGTATTACTATATATATGTATGTATATATCTGCATTTATTCTTTTATACATAACACGATATTTGTCACTTTTACATATATCTGTCGAACAACAAAGAAGATACAAATTGCACTACTCATGCACACTGTATGCCAATAAGTATTTACATAGTATACATGTACATATGTGCATTTATAACAATGTTGTGTATTTATCATAAGGCGCTTCCATAAAATAGCCTTAATGTTATATATGGAACTGGCCTGTTTTCTGTTTACGATCAGAAATGCTTAAACTTATACAAATTTATACGTCAGATCTGATACAGAGCGCTTAAACGGAAATTGACTGTATAATCTAAGGATGTATGATAATGAGTGAACTTGAGGAAATCTAGTTTCTTTTAAAAATATGTGTGTTTTTTAGTTACATTAAGATCGTTATATAAAAACTAGCCTGCTTTTGGTTTACGATCAGAAATATTTTAGCTTATACAAACTTATCCTTTAGAACTGATATAGTTTGCTTGACCGGATATATGTAAGTCTAATCTTGTAAATGGTAGGGATGTATATATGTAGTCATATACGTTGAGATAATGAGTAGACTTGATAAAATCTTATATCTTTCGTTAATATGTTGAGTCTTTAGTTCGTTAGCTTACTTTAACTAGTTTCGCGTTGGTCTTTCAGATACAAAGTATACTTTTTTTTTTTTTAGTATTCTGAGAGCCCTAAGAATTATTTATTTTTATATCATGCTTATAAGAGTTTCTTCAATTCGATACATCGATGCATCGATATAACATCGATGTTTTCTCCAGCACTACTACTCAGCTTCATATTAATCAATCTGTAGTCAATGTGCAGATTATTATTTTAGGTTACGATCTTTAGGCTCGATTCAGCTCTTATTTTTATTGTTAGTATAATTTACCTATATTACATTATTGAAGGAAACATCAAACTTATTCTGACAAAGCTGCACTCATTTTAATTGGCTTTAACGAGCTCTATAAAAATATGTGCACATATCGAATTGCCAAAGGTACAGGTTGGCCGACCAATCCCAACATGCTTAAAGTTCAAAGAACTTTCGCCAAATGTGTATCTTGCATCATCCTTTAATTTATATGCCAATTAAGACAGAATATAAAACCATGACTAACCGGAAATTCCATAAAACTTGGCTAGATCGAATGTAGGCGACCCCAGTCAGACATTTAGTGCTAACTAATAAAGAAAAAAAAAAAATGCTATTGTTCCAAAATCAGCTTATCTCAGCTGTTGCAAAATTCAACCTTGATGTCCGTATAGCAAACAACGCTTATCGGTGCTTAACTTTATATAATTTATTTATGGAAAGTCTTGAATTGGATGGCAAATGATTGCAGCGAAACGATTGTATCTAAAAATTGATTTAATAAACATTGAAACAAAGGGTAAAAGCTAAACAATTGCATTTCTATATTAACATATAGAAATGGCGGTTATACTAGGCGTAGTTAGCTTTTTTTGAAAAGGGATATGACTTGGTATGACGTGTCGCCAAATTTTGGCGGAAGTTCCAGCTTGTATTATTTGAACTGCCTTTTGCGGAAAAAAGAAATATAAAACTTTAATACTGTAATCTTGTACTTGGATATATTTATTTTTCTCAAATTAAAGAGTATTACATTTTTAAGTGTACAAGCTTAAACTTCAAGCTTTACTCAAAAGCTGAAAAATTAACACAAGCTTTCCATTTATCAAAACAAGTCTGTGTATCTTTTTAGCGAGTACATTTTATTCATGTAACTTTTGTGACTCAAAATCTTGAGTACAAAATGAGTAAAGAGAAGTTTTCCATTTGATGTAAATGAGTATGAGTGTTTTTTGAGTTTTGTGTGTGTGTCCTATAACACTAGTTTACACGAAAAATAAACCTTCGTAAAAAAGTGTTTTTTTAAAGTAATTTGAGGTCGAGAAACACGAAAATGGCAACCTTTTTTTTTCTTAAGCACCGTTTTCGAGATATTTTCAAAAAACATGTTTTTGGGCACTTTTTTCTGTTACCCCTAAATATCTCGTGAATTAAATCTTGTACCGACATGAAAGACGATTAGATCAAAAGGTATTGATGTGCTCTTTACATCGAACCAAAGTCGGAAAAAGTGTAATTTTTGACCATTTTTCAAAATTACAAATTTTCAATTTGATTTTTTTATCGAAAAAAAATTTTAAAAATTATGTTAATTATGTTGGCTTGTAACTTCTTTAATTTTTACTTAACCTGTACACATTTATATATCACTGTAAAGAACACATCAATACCTTTCGATCTAATAGTCTTTTATGTCGATACGAAATTTTGTTCATAAGATATTGACGAATAACTGAAATGAGTGCCCAAAAGCATGTTTTTCGAAAATATCACGAAAATGGTGCTTAAGAAAAAAAAAAGGTTGCCATTTTCGTGTTTCTCGACCTCAAATTACCCTAAAAAACACTTTTTTGCGATGGTTCACTCGATGACCCATAAATTTGTAAACTAGTGTAATAGGTTCCTAGTTGGAGCAAAGGGCTTTAAAACGATAATAAGCCGTGAAATCGAACAATTTCATTCGAATTCGTTTTTGCGTGCTGCGGATAACGATTTTTTTTGTCAATAAGTTCCCTTTTTTTTTCGATAAATTCGTAAATTTTCCTAATTTTTTTTCGATAAATTCTCCTGCTAAGCATATCAAAGAATATTTAAAAAATTATTTCAGTATAAAATTCTTGATTTTTTAAAACTTTTTTGGCGATTCGTTTCAATTGCTCTTGCAACAAAACATTCGTTTTCAAACCACGTGAACAATTTGTTTTGGTGGTATTGGGAGTACCAAACATTCGTTTTTAAAACAAATCCGAATAAATTGTTGGGACTCGTTTTCCGGAGCATGGCTGAATCATGTTTTAATCGTAATTATCGTTAAGTCACGAGTATGCAGCTCTCTAAAATATATCTATAAATAAAAGGCATAACTAAAAAAAAAGTGTTTTTTGATTTTTTTAAAACTTCCATATAGGTTTATCTCGTTTTTAGGTTTTATACAACGTAGTATTACGTATTTCTATACTTCTTCGGCATTTTCATTTTGCATCCTTTGAACTGACTTTTATGAAGAATAAAAAAAACAAATAGAAAATTTGGTTATTGTTTTATTTGGGTATACACATTCTTCACAAATTACTGCAAGATCTAGAAAAGAAAAGTGAGTTTTCCGATTTTTTTGTTGGATTTTTTCGAATATCTTCATTTTTTTAAGCATATTTATTTTTCCTGTCTGCGCAAAATTGTCTTTAGATTAGTTTTCATTTAAATTGGAGGAAGCTTTTTCAATCTTTCCTACACGTACATAACATGTATGGCAAGATCCATAGCTTGAAAAAATTTAAAACAAATTTTCAAAAATCGCAACTCAGCTAGAACCAAGTCTAAATCGGCCTTTTTTTAATTTTTTATTAAGTTCCTCTGTTTGTCTTTGTGGACTTGGCAGATAATTGCCCTGGCTCAAATCTGGAATCTTTTTATTTTTCAGTAGACAAGCTGTCTTGGACTTTATTTTAAAGATATTCAGTAAATTAGACCCGTATAGCTGGGACACGAACCACACATGATACCAAAAAATTAATTGTATATAAAACATTTTAATCGGATAGTTTCCCAGCAGGGTGTTGCCCTTTACTCTATCTCACATTGGGATTGACTCCTTAAATCCCCACAAACAGCGCCATAGTCTGTCTTACTTACTATATATAGACATACAGTTATCGTTGGCACATAATGCAATACACTTGCAAGCATATATACATAATTATGTGATAAGCCAAAATGCATTCGTAATCGCAAGCAAGCAACTGACCGACCATGGCGATAAGTCACACAAAAAACCCACCAAACAAAGCAGTTCTTAAAGCATGTACATATGTATCAAAGTACTGGGTCTTACGGGCCTGTTGGTGGGGTTATACGCTATATGGTGGCTAACTGACTATCTTGTTTGTTTCAGTTACAGTCTCAAGGTCTTGCGACAGACATCACAGCCATATGAAATGTTGTGTGGGGTCAGGCAAATACAAAAAAATAAAAAAAACCAGCAACTGCAACGAGTTACCTCTTATAACTCCCAAAGCTAAGTACACATATGAGCATATGTGTGTGCGTGTGTGAGTTAGTTGAGTTCAGTTTTTGTATGCGTGTGTGTGTATCTGGGTTTGTGGCTATCTGTTTTGCAAACACTCAGAGCGCATGCCAGAGCCAAGCCCGATCGACAGTAGGTTCAAGGCCAGTGTCTGAAAGGTTCAAAATGTTTGCAGAGTGAATATGTGTGTGTGTAAGTGAGTAAGTTAGTGAGTGCCAGGCAGTAGGCGCAACAAGAGGAGCGCTAACAAAAGGAGCGCGTCAGAACAGTGAGAGAGAGAATTTGTATGTTTACTATATACCACGCCCACATGCATGGTAGAATAAACAAGGTATGCTATTCACTGCACTGAAACCTTATTTTTAGTCTGAGCGAAAAAGTGAGAGCGAAACCACCCCCATTGCTGTTGTTGTGCGTAGGCAAGCATATTAAAAATTTTTTTTTTTGTGCTGCTGGTTGCAACTAGAAGGGCTTATTTTTTACCGCTGCACAAAATTACGGTAAATGCTGAAAAACTATGCGCGGAAACAACCTTTCTCGTGAAAAATATCAACGAAACTAAAATAAGGTTTGAGTTGCGAAAATTTTTCGGGAATAGCATACCTTGTTTATTCTACCATGCCCACATGCATAAAAGCGAAACTTATCGCTCCTCTGCCGCTGCTGCTAAACTGAACGTGCCGCTTATGTAATACAATCCTGCATGGGGGCGCTTGTTGACGCACACAAAGTACGCAGATAAAGCAATACATACGCACATGCAGATACATAATTGCGTTGTAAATAGGCAAGTGTGTGTGTGTGTGTGTGTTTTGTAAATGACAAGACAACATTCTAGATTACATAAAGCAATAAGAATGACTGTGAGCCGGTTGTGCAGCGGCAGCAGCAGCGCCTAGAATGAGATCAGAGGCAGAGCCACAAACCAAAAGACAAGTTATGCAGGGTTTACACTACGTCACCAAAAGAGCACATAATATTTTGGTTTCCTAATAGACTTTGACAGCTGGGCTCCCACACAGGGTCCTTTTGTTAAACTGAATGATTTAGCGAGATTCAGCTGCTTCTCGATTTACATAACTTAAATTATTTCATGACTAGTAAATGTTTTGCTTATTTGGCTAAACTGTTATCATACACTGCGCTACAAAAATTAAAAACACAAGCACATATTTGTTTGGTTGCTCTAATACAGACAGCTGGGAACCCCCAAAATATTTTTAGTTTAGTTTAATGAAAATGTCGAATACTACAAGGTGGCGCAAAAGAAATCACCCTATTGGAAGATGCTCTCATTTTTGTAAATGGCCGCCAATATCAAATCTGTTTTGACATTTGTGGACTAGACAGATACAGAATACAAGTGAATAAGCCATGGAGCGATACACTCCCCAAGAACGCGGAATAATTGTGTCTATTTTTTTTGCGTAACAATTCGTCTGTGGTGTTGGCGCAGCGCGAATTCCGTCGCCGATTTCCCGGCCGTCCGACACCAACTGCGCAAACACTGCGCCGTTTAGCCACTAATCTTGAAGAGTATGGGATCACACGAGACATTGCCAAGAGTGGCCGGCCCCGGAGCCGTTCTGCCGAAAATATCGCCGCTGTAGCCGAGGACGTCGAAGTGAGCCCCGAAACATCGACCAGACGACGTGCCACGCAATTGGGCCTCAGCCGGCGGTCCCTGCAACGAATTTTGGTCATTTTTGGTCAATTTTGGAATTTCATTTAGAAAAAAAATAAGAGCCAAACAACATCGGATGACTTCTTTTGCGCCACCTTGTATATAGCTAAGAACTTCTATGGACTACTGGCTGTACTTTTTAATTGAGTAGAGTTGGGCATCACTGGCATTTCGAAGAAATTCGTTCCTCGAAGTTACAACCATCTCTGATCATTAGATTTATTTCGGAAGTAGGACTGGCTGGGAAGCTTTATTTTTTGTAAGGTGACACAATAGATGGCAATGCAGCACTTTCTTATACTGAATAAAATAAATAAAATTCAGAACTTGGTCAAAAGCGAGCATATTGAGAGTAAGATTCTTATTTCAAGGGTTCATTTTTTTATTATAAAAATTTGAGAATGTTTAGAATGATTGTATAGACAATTGCGCTCGATTGTAGATAGCGTTTAAGCTAGAAATTCTTAATTTGATAATATTTAAATTAATTTTAAGAATTAACTGCCGGTAGCTACTAAGACAGAAGTTTTTGAGAAAATTATATATGTTTAATTTTTTTAAGAAGTGCTTTCAAAGAGCATTACTAACTCATTGTATGATTTGCTAGCTTTAATGCTGTGATTTTGATTCTTAATTTAAGGATTCTTATTAAGAGCAAAATCGTATTTTAAATTAATATCAGCACAAATAATACCCTGTACCATAGGTACAAAGAGTATACTAGATTTCTGCAATGCATGTAACGGACAGAAGGAGGCGTTGTAGACCCCAAGTCCGATCCGTCCGTCCTACCGTCTGTATGAACACCTAGATTTCTGAGACTATAAGAGCAAGAGACACACTTTACCATATTTCCTTAGAACATGAAGATTGTTGAATCATGTCAATATCTTCCCCCGTTCCCCCGCAGTAGATTTCGGTTTGCGGTTTTTAGCCACACCGTTTAATATTTTTATTTTAAAAGTTAACAGAGCGATGCGTTGTGGTGACATGCATCTGTGTGTCAAAAATAAACAAAATCGGACAAATAGAACGAAAGTTATAGCCAAAAATGTAAAAATTTCATCTCCCCTTGCCCATAAACTGCGTCAATATTTGACTCTACGTAATTATGGTAACAAGTGACCTAGAATCACAATTTTTGGTGTGCTGATTCATGTGGCTCTAATGAACAAATCCACATCCAAATTTTATCGATGCGGCCCCCCACCGCCCGCAATCGATTTACTGTGTTTTCTTCCACACCCCATATAGTACTTTAAATAACTTTTTTGACGTAACTTTCGATTTTCATCAAAATTGGTAAAAAAAAATTTACGGAATTGGTTAAATATCGAATTTCACTAAAAAAAAAAAAATTTCGATTGAAAAGTTCGTATAGTAGAAAGAATATGCAGGAATAAAATTTTTCGAAATAAAGGGTACAGGATATTACACTGCACGGCACCACCTCGACTATATCACTTTTTTTTCTAAGTGCATGGTAATAAATATTTTAAATGGCTGTGCTCAATTAAATTTTTTGTTGCAAAATTTTTCAATTGTTATTTTAAGTGCAGTCTGTTCTTAGAACTTTTTTCTTGGAAAATATATATTTTTTTATTTTATTATTATACCGTGCACACTTTTGTTTTATTCGTAAACTACTAATAAAGTAAAGGAAGTTCAATTCTCAGAAAGTTTTTTCAATATTACAATGATCCCAGCAAATTGGTGTTTGTGATCACTTTGAATTTGTTGCTCTTTAAAAAGCTTAAACCATGCCCATTGGTTTAGCACACCAGCATAAGAGAGTTGTCTAAGCTGATAGATTGGCCAAAACTCTAAGTCTAGGAATTACAAGTCTATCAAATCTTACTAAGCGTCGCCTTAACTTTTAGAAAAATTCATTCTGAAAGTCCAGATTTCTAAGTGTTTGGCTGAGGCAGCTTCGTTGCTACTCTCCAAAAAAAACTTAATCAGGAGACATCGTATAGGAATAAGGCCTGAAATTTGGAAATTTCAACTTTGTCGAAACCAATTTGAAAAATTCAAAGTTCTAAGTTTTTTTAGCCCCCTTTAATTGAGAGATACACTAAACATGCAACAATGAAGCTGTTAAGTCATTATTTGTGATTATTCAACTTTGCTTTTGACAAGTTATTATTATTTTATGTAACATTTTTTTAATTTTGTAACAGTCTAACAAAAATTTTTGTCGTAAAGTCAAAAATAAACAGACTTTATTTTTATGAGCCAATAAAATTATAAAGTGCAAAATGATTTTTCGTTTAGTCTGGAACATATGTACATAGTTGTTGTGTACGGACTTGTTGATTTGTTTACTTGTTGCGCATATCTGGGTCCAACGGCATTAGTTAAAAAATTACTTGCTAACTAAAACTTAAAGTCTAAAATGAAATTGGAATTACGTAAATGGCAATAAAATTATCTATTAAATAAAACTTAAATGAAGGTCAAGGGTCAATCATAATTAAAATACAAAAGCTCGTTTTTGCACTCAAAACAGCCTGCCAAAAAATCCCTTTAGCTATTAAGCACATTTTAAAGCTCAAACTCTTTGCTCATTGCACTAAAATATAAAGACAAAGAAAAAATCTTTTTCATATGACAACTTTTAATATTATTTGATGAACCAGTGTAAACATGGCATTACACTCGCACTCACTCACACACACACACACATATTGCGTATGCATGCAACGCCATTTTGGCGAGTGAGCGCAAGAACTTTATTTTGTGTGTGTGTTTTTTTTTTTTTTTTGCAAGCAGCGAGAGCAGCGCGCCTTTGTCTGTGTCGTTGGCCGGCTGTTGCTGCATGTATGCGTGTGCGTGCGTGTGAGTGCGGCCGCAGAGTTAATGCACTCCAAGAGAAGTTCAAGGCTGAACAAATCAGTCGTTGTTCGTTCAGTTCGTTCATATGGATAAGTCGTTTGTGTGTGTTTTCGACGTCGGTGGCGGCGGCGGTGGCGATGCGTGTGTATGTGTGTGTGTATGCGTATTCCAATAAGATCATTTTAACTGCGGCGCAAAAAACAACAAAACAAAACAGGAGTTAAAAAAAATAAAAACAAAAATTATATTATTGTATAAATTAGCAGAAAAATGCGCAGCTGCAGCAGCAGCGGGGAAGGCAGAGTGGGGCGTGCTATGTGCTAGGTCTGCATCTGTTTCGCTCTTCTATGTAAAAATAATGTAATTTATGTACAAAACACACACACACACAGTTATAGCTATAATTACGCATGAGCATGTATGTATGTCAGTGTGCGCCTGTATGCGTGTGGGCGCAATGCAATAAACTGCGCCGATTCCAGAGTCTGACTGCAAAACTGTTTAAATATTTATGCATATATATAAGTATGTATGTATTTACAACCAGACAGATATATCTATAGATACATATTTATATGTAGCTACAGATTGTAGTGGCATAAGTAGGCATGATATGCTAAAAGCGCGATTTGTTTAGAGTGGTGCTTAAAAGTAAAGATCGGTATGAAAATGAAAATTATGTATTATATTAATTGGGTGACACTTGTAAGCTAATGCATTATGCATCTAGGCAAAGGCAGCTAAGGTAGTAGAGTTTTTAACAAATTTAGAACATATTAAATGAGGCATATTGGCATGTATATACCCATTCCACTTAGTCCAAGATTACTCTATGAAAGAAATTTGAAACCAAACCGCGGACTTTTGGTGAGCTTTCAAACAAGTTAGCGTACCCAATCTTAATAAGATTACTTAAAATAGGCAAATTTAAATCACAACTCACTTTTAAGCACCAGCCTAAAACTAAGCAGCTGAACCAAAGCATGTTTAACATATGTAAATAAGTTGTGTAACTACTAGTACCTAATACAAATGCAGCTAACACTTTGCAGTAGCACATACACATATTTTTTTTTACAATATTTTGCTACAATATTTTATATCTGAATCATATATTAAGTACATTTCAATTTATATACTCATAAATAGTAGAACCTGATGTGAAATTTCCATAGCATGTCAGATTTCAATTTTGAGTTACTTAGCCGTATGACATCACATATGTACATGCACTTCCCCATTAGTCAGCAAAATGTAGCTTAATTAAGCTGATGAGTAAAAATTTTGTTGAAGCATGATTATCTAGAACAATATTTAAGCCACTTTACATAGTATATACAATAACTACTTATGTATATATACTTAGCTGCATCTAAATATTTAATCATTTTGGTTGCCTTGTGTTATTGTTGTTATTGTAATAATTGTTTTCTCAAGAAAAACGTTCAAACAACAATAACAATAAACGGCACAGCGGCAGCGAATATATAAACACACAAGACACACACCAATGCACGATAAGGGGGAGTGTATCGGCCGCGCTCATTGCCGTTGTGGCACAGTGGGCGACATTATCAATATAGGCTTACTAAAGTGCAATGATGAATGTTGAGGTATAAGCTTTAAGTACAAATAATATTTTAATAGTGTTTTAACTAGAGTTCTCTCTACTTGCAGTATACAAAGTATTAATATATTTAGTAAAGCGTGTTTTTTTTAGAGGTTCACAACTTTGAGTTGGCAACACTGCTTTATCTGATAACCCATTTAACAGCTGATAGTTGCTTTGACTTTGGTTTGACATTTCATTATGGATAGACTTACACCAGAGCAACGTTTGCAAATTGTTGAAATTTTTTATCAAAATAATGGTTTCGTTCGGCAAACTTATTCAAAATTTTTTTCTCCGATGAAGCACATTTTTGGTTGAATGGGTACGTTAATAAGCAGAATTATCGCATTGGGAGTGGCGATAATCCACAAGCTTTTGTTGAAACACCATTACAACCACAGAAATTTACTGTCACTTTTCTAAGTCGATAAACCAGAGACAATTGAACAACTGGATATCAACATTCGAAGAGTAATTGGCAAAATACGGCCGCAAATGCTGCGGAAAGTTTGTGAAATTTGGTGTTCCAGATTGCGCCTTGTCAGTCTGCGAAATCATATTTAAACATTAATATCATAAAATTTTCTATCCAATAAAGCCTGTTTCATTGATATTAAAAATATATTTCTTTGTTTTATTATGATTTAAACTTGTATAACTCTAAAAAAAAACACCCTTTACCTAGTACTTCTTTATAAAAAGGTATAAAAATTGCAAAACAAATTTTTTGCTACACTTCCCTGTTTGCATATGGTCTTCGACATTGGTTCAAAAATTCGAACAAAAACTTGGTACAACTAAAATCTGCTTATTCCAAAAGTTTTTATTAAGTTTCAAATTAGAGCCATTTCTAACTCTTTTATGATGATTTCTTTCAATTGTAAAGGTGTTAAAAAATTATATTATTTGTGTAAGACATTAGTTCCAATTGCAATAGTTTTGGAACCTTTTACTTCGTATTGAGTTTCTTTTTTTTTTTTTAATACATACTTCTTTTCAACTTTGAATGTGTTAACAATATAATATTTGGAATCTTTTAAAAAAGTTGCTCAGCAAATTAAACTTAATAATTCGTTTCGCCTAAAAAAAAGAGTTTTTGGAACACTTTTTCTTTCCTGGTTTTCTTAAACAGTGTTTGTTTTACTAAAAAAATGTTACCCAATATTTATGTTCAAGGTATTTATAATAACAAGTTATAAAAAATTATCCTAAGAAGCGCTTTAAAGATCATTTTGTGGAAAATTCGAACTTTAAATTAAGATCGGTTTTTTTTCTGAGCGTGACAACAAAACACTTAATATCCTATCAATTCGACTAAAAAGCGAGTTTATGGGACTTATTTTTGTCTTTTTAAGTTCCAAATGTTTTGAAATACTTTAACCCAGATTTATTTAAACCACTTTTGATTTCATTTAAAATTTTTTTTTTTATGGGTTTTTTGTAAAATTTTTCGCCCTCTATAATATTATATCTATTTTGTTCAATTATTTTTCTAAAAATGTTATTACTATCTAGAGGCCTATACGCAGTTCGAAAAATTTCGCGCGGAATGACAAAACTTCATATAAAAAAAAAGTCCTAAATGGGATATCCCAAATGGGACCTTTTTATTTAAATGAAGTTTTGTCATTCCGCGCGAAATTTTTCGAACTGCGTAGACCCCTTTAGTAGAAAAGGCTAGAAACCTAATCTCTTCATATTACGTATATTAGATCTCACAATGTACATTTTTTAATTTTTAGAGAATAAATAAAAACAACAAAAAAAAATTATTTTTATCAAAAGAAACTAATATTCTTACGCTTAAAAATGGCTGAGCGATATATTCATATACTTTCGGCGCGGAAATTTTAGGACATAAAAAAATCTTGTCAAAAAAAATTTTATGTATTTTTATTTGGTATCTGTCAGGTGATTGATTCCAATCAATGTACAACAGCACTAGTTTCTAACAGTGCATATTAAATAAATCGGTGGGGGAAGCCCAAAATATGAAATTTTTGCAGACTTCCATGGTTAAACAGTCCATCTAGGTATCTTCGAGATATTTTACTAATTGCGTTCGTAACCGAAAGAATCTTGTGAATTTCTCGTTTGCTTACAATATTTTTATTAGCCAACAAAAAATCTCATACTAAAATGTTTGCATTATGGTTTATAGTTTATCAGTGTCAGATTGTTAATTTGTTCCACTGTGCAATGCTTGCAGCCGCAGCGCAGCAACAAAAAGTTCAGTCATGCTGCATGCGAAGTTCAAGTTTTTGAGCGCAAAAGCTTCAAGTCTAGGGTGCAGCACGCGCCATTGTTGTTTTAGTTGTTTATGTTTATTTGCTGCGCTTGCCTCCTCATTTGCCTCCCTTTGCCTTTGTTTTTGCCTCCTATCAAACTGCCGTCAGGCTATTTACATTAAGGAGAACACAGCTAGGCTGCAACTGCGCATATAGCTTAAAACTTGCTCTCAGCTAAAAGAGCGCATTCGTATGCATTTGCTTTACTCTCGCTTTGATTTTTATTCTCTTATTCTCTTGTCACTCGTTTATTGAATGACCAATCAACCTAGTTGATGATGGGGCCTCTTGTTGCCGCTCTAAATTTAGAATTTTCTTAAGAATTTCTGTTGCGCCGTTGGCATTTTCTGCTATAAAAGGGATATAGGCTACAAACAGCGTTGTGCCAGAAATCTCTAGAGATTTGAAATCTCTAAAAAAGATTTGCAGTTGTGTTAAAGTGTTGGAGATTTAATTTTTAAAGCTGACAATTGTTGATTGTTATATGAGGCATTTAGGGGTTAACGAATAACTCTAGTAAGCATGTAGTTGAGTAAATTTAAGCGAATTTTGGAACATCAACGTTTGAAGAATATTCTTCAACATATACTTTAATAAAAGGATACAGATAGAGTAATATACAGTATGTTAAAAGCGTACTTGTTAGTGTTATTAAGAGTGCTTGAGATAGTTCTATAGCTTGGAGCTTTTGTATGCTTGCTGCTTAGAAGCTTACGCCAAATGCCGCACTTATTTAATTGAATTGTTTATTTACAAAAACAATTAAATAACTGACGCTCGTATTTTGATCCAGTTTATAAAAATATAAATTTTTTGCAAAATTAGCGCGTGATTGATTTTTAATGCGCAAAATAAATAGCAAGACCAAAATAAATAAACACAACCACGATGAGTTCAGAGACGTAAAATTCTTGTGTCGCATTTACAATTTTGGCAAAATTAGGCAAATAAATGGGTGTCTACTAAGCTTATAAAAAATTGGAACGCACAAAGCAATAAGGACTTTTGCTAGCAACTTTGGGCTACAGAAAGTACATCAAATTTCATAATCCTCTAAAGAAACTTTGAAATAGTGCCAGAGCCCACTGGTACGTCTTTAAATTTAAGATACACAATGTCTTTAAATATGTTATGGTAGGGAAGAAATGAAACAGCGATCTAAACGAACTTCCATAAATACTGATAAGCGATAGATTTATAATATATAGGAATATAATATACTAGATCTTCTTATATATGAGAAGTAAGCAAGGACTTTATGTAGGTTTAACACATTGAAGCACAGCCAATTGTGTTAAGACATTGTAAAACTTTTTAAATATACTCTCTAAGCATATTATTATATAATATATTAAAATTATAAAATATCTAAAAAAATAAAAAAAAATAACAATTTTGCAAAATTTGCTTGAAAAAGATTTTCGGCACAACGCTGAATATTTGCCTATGTGTCTGTAACGTTGACTGCGACGCTGACTTTTGCTCTTATTCTTGATTCTTGTTCTTCGTTTATTTCGTAATATTCGTAACATCCGCTGCGAATGTTGCTTCTGCTGCTGCGCTGCCGCTGCTGCTTGTTCTGCAGTTCTCCTTGTTGCGAAATACTGAGCGTTTTTTGTTGTATGCGATCGTAGCTTTGTTGTTGTTGTTTTTATTGTCGCTTGATGACTTTTGTCTTTGTTTGTCGTTGCTGCTGCAGCGGCGACGTCAGCTGCGCTGCTATTGCTTTATCTGTGTTATTTGCATTTGCTGGTTATATAATTTGAATTTACATCAAGGTTTTTTTTTTATATAACGTTAATTTAATATTGTAATCAATTTTTTAAAGACACTTGTTTTTAAAGCGTATACGCAATTTATTAAGTATACGCTATATTTTTATTTGACTGTAATATGTTATTTGACTGCATGTACAAACTCTGCTTAGCCTAGTCGTATCAAAGCTAGATACTGCGTTTTTTTCTGGTCCTTTCAAGCAGCAACTAAGACCCTGATGACTCTTAATTCATACGTACTGCTAAATCATTGAAGGGCTCCTGAAAGTTTTGCTTCGTTCAATCTTGTGCTATTAAAGCTAGGTAGTTCGTACTTTTCCTTGTCCTTCAAGCAGGCCGTAACTTTTAAAAAGCACCTTAGTTCTTGGGGTCTCTTGATTCCATAAGCACTACATAACCGACCGAGTGCAACAACTCAATGTTAGACCGCTTTACTATTCCTTGTAGCGTTAAGCGTCCTTTAACAGCATTTTCTTTCTGTAGTTCCGAGTCAACAGAATGTCATCAAGCCCATCGAGTGGGTTAATCGTTGATGAACGTCTTGTAGAGTAGTTTTTGACTGCTCGATTTTTTTCATTTTGGGGCCACTTTAATTCATTTAGAGTCTAACGTTTAAATGATTGTTACTAGAATTTAAATTTTATATAAGAAATACCAGGGTATATGTGTTATCTAAAGATATACACAGCCATGCTTGAGCAATTATTTCGATGTACAACTGCACAAAAATTTTCCATTGGAATTATCTTCTATTAATGACGCTATTAACGCCCGATTACAAGAAAACACATGAGAAACGAACTTTAGAGAACACAACACATACCTAAGTGACCAATTTTTGTATTTGTTCGACTAAAGTCATTCATATTTTTTTTATTGAGATACCTTTTATAAAGTCATTAGCTGTATGTTTTGCGCTCCAAGAAGTTTAGTAAATTAGGCCAAAAACAGCTTAGAACTTTGTTTAGAGATTTGCGCGATAGTAGGGTTAATTACACAGACCAACATGGTTTAGTTGTTGGAAAGCTATGGGTCATTTCCGAAGTAATTTGCTGCGTAGAATCCGAATCCGGGGCCAGAATTGCTTTATCACGTCAGGATTTTGAGATATTTGAGGTTACTTACCCGAAAAATGGCGTTTTTTCCTATTTTTAAGGCTATGTACTCGTTATTGAATCCTTCAATTTATGGGCTTTCTGCGCAAAACTCACCAAAAATGGAAACAGACAAAATGCGCCAGGAACTTTTCAGTTGTCATCATTGTAACACTTTGTTGGATTTCTGGGCATGAGCAATGAATCTTTGCATCAAAATATTACAACCTGAAGGCCTCATCGCTCTGGCTATTAACTTGCTTTAACAATCATATAAAAAAACAATATAAATAATGAAAAAGATGTTTCAGATTGTACCTTATTTTAAACACTTTTAAGGTGAAGGTACAAAAGAACTTCTGCTTGCAGTGCCCCACCCCTTTGTAAGGAACGAATGCGGGGGAAAAAAAAAGTTGAAGGTAGCACAAAGTGGCAACTATTGGCCAGATAGATTCTAAGCTTACTCTCACGGCTACTATTATTATTTGCTGTAACAATTTGGCTAAGCAAGACAAAGTTCTTGACAATATTAAGTATACGTCACTGGCACTTGCTACACTTCTGGGCGGCCTATTAAAATAGTTTCTAAACTACCTTTATCTTAATTGAAGATCAGCTGCGAAAGTCTAAGTGCAAATAGCTAACGTGTTTTCTATTTGGCAACAATAACAAAAAGTAATTTCGAAAGTTAAACTTGCTCGAATGCATAATTCATTTGACTTTGTGGCTGGCCACTTCGACGTACAGTTGACACATTAGATACAATTGCAAATGGCCGCCAAAAAGAATGAAGACGCGAAAGCTACAATAACAGCTATAACAACAACAACAATAACAACAGCAAACAGAAGTCATCAACATTTTGGCCAACAAAAAAAAAAAAAAAAATGGAAGCGCATTGTGTCAAACTTTTACTCGCAGCAAGTGAGTGTAGAAGAAGAGCAAGGCATATGTACTTGGTCATTGACACTGCACACAGATACACAGATATTAACCAATACATGCATAAAATATACTCAAAATTGTGTGCGTGTGTATGTGTAAAGCTTCTACAAATAAGCAGCAACAGCATGAAGAAGAAGCAGCAGCAGCAGTAGGTGAAGAAGAAGCAGCAGCAGAAGCAGCACAAAATTAATTAAACAATCAATTGGCGTAACACTTTCTCTTCTTGAAAAATAAAATTAAATAAAAGATTTTTATGACCAACATAGTATACAAACAACATGCCACAAAAGAGAGATACGTTATATTGGTCAGGTGTGTGTGTATGTGTGTGCATAAAGAGTTAGTTGGGGGGGGAAGTAGTTTTGATAGCGACTGATTTAATGGTGTAGGCGTGAGTGAACGTTCTATACTGGTCAGCAAACAATGTCTTTAACCAACTTTTGGTTTAACCAAGCTTCATTTTTACCCGCAACGCTCATGATGCAATGCATTTTATAAGGTGCTGCCTGAGAATTGCACGATTTGGACTGTTTAAAAGAGCATTATAATGTTGACGTCACTACTGCAATGGACTGCGTTCTATCAGAAAATAAAAAGGGTTTCTATGTTTTAACACTCATTCTATTAAGAGGCACCTTTCATATTTTAATTTAACATTATTTTCGTAGTCTAATCATTTATCCATAAAACTTTTTTTTGTCTTTTGACACCTCATGGTAGAAATTGTGTTAATATCCATTAACTTGGTTGTGGTGCTTTACAAAAAACTTTGCCGCGTTTTTAGTAATCAAAGTTTAAAAGAAGCTCCATTAATTTTTTCAATAAAAAATTTCTAAAATCGTGGCAAATACGGCCGTTGTTCATAATTTATGGAGAATGCTTCATTTGAAATCAATAAATAACAACCTTTTTTTAAATGATAAAAATTTCGAACCATCTGCTCAAATGGTGATCATTTTTTTTATAAATCGATGTTTGGGACTCTCAGAATTCATTTTTTTAGCCCCAAAAAAGGGTTTTGTTCCAAATAAAAATGTATTTATTTTTTTTTAAGTAGCCTGCAAAAAATAAAACCGATATGTGCAATGATTCTTAAGAAACCTTAGTCAAAATTACCTCAACTTAACACTGTTGATTGAAGCATACATTTTTCGGTTAATTTAGGATAGCTGAGGACTTGTTTCTCGTTTATTTCGAGTGGTGCTTGAGCTCGGGGCCTAGTATCTATAGCTTCAATAATCTTTTATCTTAATTTTAATAGTGTATAAAATACTTATAAGTTAATAAATAAACAACACGTCCATGTTTACACTTTTTTTTTTGCGTTTTGGCTTACCAGTTTTCGGTTTCAAAGACAAATTTGATCAAATATCAAATTGATTAATTATTCCCAATGTCTCGTGGAGAACTTATAACCATTTAAGCAATAGTTTAACTGAACTCGTAAAAAAATTAGGAAGTTATAAGGTCTTTTAAAAGCAAGGCCTAAAACAAAGCCACTATTAAAGTGTGCACCCCGCCTATATAAAAATTGAACCTGTGACGTCGCGCTCTCTCTAAATTTGTTTAGCGCTCAGAGAAGTCAACCTGCGCGACTTGCATTGACCTTATATTTTGCTGATCGTGCCTTCTTAGACTTGGCCCCCGCCGCTGTCAAGCCACGCTTAACTTAAATGTAGAACAAAAACGCTTGCAGCAATAATGTTGCAAAACGACTGCAAACATGTTTGAACCAAACCTGCATGAAAGCTGGCCAGTAGGGTGAGCGTTAAAGAGCAAAAGAATAAGCAAGAAGTTTTTTTTTGCTTTTGTAACCGGTTTCTTGTGCTCTGAATTCAAAAATTCGGCTTTATGTGTGAGAAAGAGAGTGAGAAAGGTGTGTGCGGTAAAGGCTGTCAAAACGATGACGCAGCTTGTTACGTTCTTACGATGATCTTGCTGCTTGCTGCACATGCGCAGCAGTGTACGTATGTGTGTGTGTGTGTGTGTGTTTCTCTCTCACTGTTTATTTGTGTGTGTAAGTGTGTGCATGCTACCAAATCCGTTATCTGACCCAATTCTAAACTGGAAACGAACGAAAAGCCCCAAAACCAAAAGAAGTTAGTATGGAGTCACAGCAGAACATTAAGAAAGCCACTTGTGTGAGTGTATGTGCGTGTACAGTGAATCAAAAAAGATTTGATACAGTTGAATTTTTATATGAAAAGTGTGCTTTAATATTTTACATAAACAATTTTAGACAGACTTTTATGTGAATGGTTCACAAGCCAAATCGATTAACTCTATCAAAAAAATTGTTGAGAAAAATGAGAAATAAATAAATTATTATTCTTTGTCATGTGTCTTTTGTCTTTTATTTGTCATTTTGTCTTTTAGTGGTGTGAATTTTTTAGTTTTGGAGGTTATTATTATGAAAATTTGGCATCTATCAAGGGATCATCCATAAACTACGTGTCGCTTCAGGGGGTGGGGAGTCAGGCGAAGCGTCACGATCATATGGAAAACCTTCAAAAATATTCCATCACTGTGTCACAAGGAGGAGGGGAGGGGTCTATTTTTACGACAATCAGCTTATGATCCCCAAGTACTTTGACTTTTAAATTTCGTAAAATTAAAAAAAGTGAAGTTAATCGATTTGGCAGTTGAGCCATTCATGTAACGGGCTTGCCATTAGTTTGCTCTCAGTAAAACAGTAAACAATTCTATTTCACCAAGACAAGGTTCCGTACTCTTTTTGAAAACAATGCTAGAAATCAGTCTCATAAAGCACTTACAGGAAAAGAAAACAGAATCGTCCCAAAATGCCAAGGGGTTCATTTCAGGAGAATTCACGCAAGGAATGGGTAAACATAATACCTAAGGAGGCACATAACTTAGACTAATAAATTTAGTGTAGACGCAGTAATGCAGGCCAATGTAGGATTTTTTTTCAATCTGTTTGTTCTACAGATAAATTTCTAAATAGCTCGATTTTCCTTTCATTTTATAAAACTTTTTTTTAAATTTTGACTTTGAATTTTCAATATGTTTACGTCTTTACGTTTTTAATTTATATACAATTTTAACTTTTTGCGATCCATATATTACATTCTGACATACTGGAAGTCTTCATCAATGCTTTCATTTCTAGCTCCACTGAATACTCTATATGTGACGTCACATTTCCATTTTCTAGAAGACCTTTGCCTAACTCAAGAAATATGCGCTTTTTTGCAAACGTTGCATTTTCAAAATTTTCTTCTAGTTAATTTTTAAAGTTTAGTGAAAAAAAACATCTTCTTCACCGTGCCAAGACTTTTTTGATTGACTGTAAGTGTTGTGTCTCTTGCGTGAAAGTTTCATAATTACATGGCCATTGGCTCACTGACTGGGCCAGCAGCTGGTCCAAAGTTATGTACAAGTGTGTGTATATGAGAGAGTGTAAGAATGTGTATATGTGTAAGTGTTTGTTAATCGCGCTGCCGGCCTACTTAAGCGGAGAAAGTAAGAACGATACATACATATATGCAATATTTATGTACAGATGTATGTATCCGTGGTTTATAACAATTCTTGGTGCGTTTTCTTTGTATCTTGCTTCGCTGTTTGCTTTCTTGTTGTGTATGTGTGCTTTCTTTATTATCATTCTTGTTGTAATTGATTACATAAGACAAAAATCTTGGCAGCTCTCTTCTTGGTTTGAATATAACTGACTGTTTGACGCTTCGTCATCGACCGAGTCACCACAAAAATGAAGAAATGACGAATCGACAAACTGTCAGTTGATTGTTAATGTTTGTTCTTTCTTCTCTTACGGTTGGTTTTCTGTGTGTAGCAACGGTACTATGGCCTAATAATGTAGCACTCTAAATATGTCTCTAATAATGCTGTTTACCTAATTCTGAAAACTTGTTGTAACTATTGTTTATTCACTTATTTTGTATGCCCGTAATTTCACTGTCTTTTGTTGTTTTTTCTTTGCTCTTTTTCTTTTTTTAACTCGGAAATTAGTGTTTTTTGTTGTCTTGTCTTTTGTTACATAATTGATTTAACTTTAGCCGTCTGTTTTTTAGGTTAAGTTTTTGGTAGAACGTTTGCTTAATTGGGTGAAGATTTTGATGTGGAAATAATGAGCACTTTGGAAATCATTATTTTTTGTTAGCACAGGTCTACAAAAATGGAGCTCTGTCATCATTTTCGAATTATGTTGGATGTACGTATTTTGAGCAGCTAGATGTTTTATAAAACTATATTTCTTTTTCGATTAAAAGGCTTTGAATGCCTCCATAATTGTTTTATAGCTCGTTTTTAACCAAAGAGACATTTTCGTGCTTGCCATTTTTCCAACAGTTTTCCTGAAGTTATCAATATCCAACCGATTTTGGTAATGTGTTCAAAAGAAATCAAATAACTGAATTGAGATGGTACATAATATTGATAATGTGGTTTGGAGCTCAATAGGGAGCACCCCTGCTATTCCTAGAGTTCCTCCGCTAGAACGATTTTCGTAACAAACTGAATTATTTCGCTGGTCCTAGTCCTACTTCCAACACGCCTAGTCAGTGGAAGAACATTTTCCTTTGGCGATTCCTTCTTAATCTTACAGAACCTGCAGTTGTTAGAATCTATGATGCCCGTCTTGCTCAGGCGCTTCCTGAGTGTGCAGTGTTCCGTAAGTAGCCCCATGAATTTTTTTATGCCTAATTTGGATATCTTCTGGCACTTATTCAAGTTCTATGTATAACAATACATACAAATCGAGTTGTTTCTGTCTTGCCGTCTTTCTTCTTTTCTAAGCAGCTGTTAGGTGGTGTGTCGAATTAGCCAGACATGGCACGACCATTACCCTCCTTCACAATGCATCCCACTGTAGAATCAGTTGCCAAATATGGCCTAAAATCGAGCCAAAACGTTCCGCCAGGCTCTATGAACCCAACCGCATACAGTGTTCGGCAGTTGTTAGAGCGATCACCGGTCACCGGTCACTGGCTTGTCGGAGCACATGCGACCAGAATGAAGCAATGACTTCTGCAGAAGCTGCAGAGACGAGGAAGAGGTAGAGACAGTAGAGCACTTCTTCTGTTCTTGTGAAGCTCTACGTAGACGCAGGAAAAAGAACCTGGGAAATTATTTCCTCACTAACCTGGAGAAGCTAGGTCCTATCTGTCCGAGAATGATTGCAGCAACAGGCTGGGATTCCCTTTAAGAACACTTACCTGGAGAAGGGGCTTTAAATTGAGATCCGAGCGGCATCATAATGGGCCAGCTACCGCCATTACCTAACCTAGGTGGTGTGTCTGTCAATGCGACAGAATGGTTCAGGCCCAATTAATGGCTTAGCAGCACCAGTTTTGGCCAGCTTGTCCCCGGGAAAGTTCTTATGTCCTGGTATCCATCTAAGGAAGACTTTATTCCATTGTTTTAGACGGTTGAGCTTGGCTCTGGCTTCCTGAACTAATTTTCAGATAATCTTGCTTAATCCATTGTTATAGACGGTTAAGCTTGGCTCTGGTTTCCTGAAGCAATTTTGAGTTAATCTTCAAGCATTTCGCACCTGACTGTTTTGGCAGTAAAGATATCTATCTGTCTTTGTATTTCCGGACTAGATTGATGTGCACACATTCAAAGCTCCTGACAGTCGCTTATTGGTCCAGCTACTACCAGGCCTGGGCCTTCCTTAGAGAAAGACCCGTCTTTATACCATACAATGATGTTTTTCCAGTGTCTGTCTCGTCGTGTTCCAATTCAATTTGTTACTCATAAAGAGTACTAAAGTTCCTTTCGAAAAGGTACTTACTGTATTGTCATATCTAAAGAGTCATCAATCTTGAGGTTTTTTTTTTTTTTTAAATGTTAAAGAACAATAATTTCAAATGAATCGGAAAACCTTTATTATCAATAGAAAGAACCATCCTTGCCATTCACTCACGTGTGATTTACCAAAAACTCTATTGAAAAACCTCAAGATTGATGACCCTTTATGAGTAAGAGAATTGAGTGTACCACTTTTAACAGTTGTTCGGCATCTCTGGCTCTTATTATGTGTCCTTTGAGATGACATATACAAAGAGATTAATTGATGAAACATGGGAAGAGATGAATTTGAAGGGATTTCTCAGAAATGTTCTAGGCTGATGTCCAGCGTTGCTAATTTTGAGAAATGTATCTTGTTCTGCTAGTTCTTCCGGCAGGAGGGTCGCCCAGAAGTTCTCTAGATTCGAAAATAAAACATTTATATCTTTTGTAGTTTTTTTTAAGAGTTACAAAAATCAGAAGGTCTTAGAACTTTTGTTATGCTTAAACACTTAAAATAATAAGCTTTTCCGCGCTTCGATACTTTTGTATATTTTATTTTTCTACGTGACACCAATGTGTGCCATATTTTTCTCTTGAATCTTGCTTTAATCCAATAAAAGCTCCCACGCAAAAGTCTCAAATTTTTGTTAACTTTTATATTGTTTCGTATGATATAATAATAACAAAAAAAGCCTAAAAAAAAGTTAGCTAATATGCAAAACATGGCGCAGCCTTAAATTCTTCTGTAAACTTAAAACTATGCCAATAGCTACTGTTTTAGCTGGTAATCTTTTGTCTCGAAGACGAATAACTTAAAGAGCTTTTATAATTCTTAGAAAGTTCTTAATTGGAAAATAATGGGCATGACATAATGAGGCAACAAAACCTTAAAAGAAATTTGTTTGTTTAAGGTAATATGCAAATAAGTCTTTAGAATATTCTAATAGTGCAGAACACAAACTAGTTTGGAACTAGTAAAATTCCTGAATGAAACTGCAGTCTTGGAGAAAGACTTCTTAAGCATAACAAAGTTAAAGCTAATAAATATTTAACATAGAGAAAGTTCTAAGCTTAGCTTAAAGTTTGTTTTATTTATTATGACATAATTAAAAAAGAAAGCTTTAAATACATTTAGGTAATCAGCTAATTTGGAAATTCTACAAATTGTTGTAGCTTGTTTTTTGGAAAACATTCTTCAACATTATTTGCTTTTTGTTGGTGTGGCGACATCTGGCGGTAGTACTGGGAGCAGGTGCGGGCAAAGGATTTGCTCATAGGGGCGTTTTTCACCTGGAAGTGTATACTCTTAGCCTATTTTTCGGACCCGAAAACCCGCTGTGGATCCGCCACTGACTGAGAGCAATACATTCTATATTATTTAACTCAATTGAAATTCTTACTTTGTTGCGAATAAAATTGATTTGAAGGCTTTAATTACGATAAATAAATAAATACTTTTTTTATATTTGATCATAAATCTTTTCAAGCTTTATTATTTCAATCGGTCAAGCTGTACAAATTTTACGCCTCTTAAGCACTTGTTGACAAACACCTTAACTTATTAAGTCCTAATGGAAATTTCAAGCTTTAATTGTTTTGTTTATATAGATTCCAGATAATTGCTGTCAAATAAATCGTTTGAAGTAATTTATTTAAAAATTTTTGCATACTGGGTCGTTACTCTTTTTAATGTGTAACGAAATAATTGTTCCAAGTAACGGTTAAATTTCTAAATACACACACACATACACTGGCAGCTTTTTAGCTGACATAAACTGTACCTGTGAGATCGAGGCAGATTTTTATTGACTATCGCGTACGTCTGAACACCTTTTTCTCAGAGACCATAAGAGCTAGTAATAAGAAATTTTACTAAATGATCTGCATTATACGTACGCAGGATAGTTTTGTCAATTCGTCTTTATATCTGTAAAACTTGGCGTTCTATAGCCCACACTATAAAAGTTATTTATCCCAACTCGACTGCTTCACATTTTTGTGTACATTTAGAAACCAAGGCTTGGACTTGATTTTCTAAAAGCAGAAGTAATAAAAATAATTTAATAAATACATTATGTGAAATTCTAATAATAATTTCATTACGAAAAAAGAAAGCTCAGTAATAAATGTGCTACATAGTTGTTGTTGTTGTTGTTGCAGATATCGCAGCTCTTGTTGTTGCTGCGTGCATTGACTTTCCATTCTTGTGGGGCCAGCTAAATACTTGAGCATGTGTATCTGTGTGTGTGTGTGTGTGTGTGTGTGTATCTGTGTTTACTTGCTTTCATTATTCTAATTTTTTTATTTAACCAAAAACGAAATAACAATAATATCAACAGGCAGTGACACTGCGTAGAAGACCAAGTAATGAAAACAAAGTAATAAATGAAATCAAGTTGAATGCACAACACTCAATGTGTCCACAACAACAACAACAATATTACACACATATATATATATACATGTATCTACACAATAGTATTATAAAATTATTATATGACGAATTTCTTTCATACTTATTAACAAAAACAACAACAAGCAGAAGAAGAAGCTGAAGAAAAGGCACAGTAACGACTCAAAACTTGCACGATAAAAAGAAAGCAGCAGAAAGCTCGACGTCGCTGCGTCTGTTTGTAGACATTTCTACAAATGACGCGTGAGTTCTTCTGCTGCTGCGTCTCTCACTTACTCACTTACTCGCTTACTCACTTAAGCGCTCACTCAAAAAAAAGCTCTCAAAAAAAACGAAGCATTACCACACACCAGTGTCTTAGTTAGCGTAGAACTCAAGGGATTAATAGCTCAATAATCGATATTGTTTATTTTAAAGTAATTATTTGCAATATTAAGCCTTTTTGGACAATTTGGCTTAATAATTTAAATAATTAATTAATTAGCTTACAGCTGTTATTCAGCGTCTCTACTTCGTGCATGCAGGTAGCTAAAGAGCTCCTTTCAGGTTTATTTTTGTGCTCCCAAAACGTTTCCATTCAAAACCATACATGTTAGAGCTGCTCCATTCATAGATGTTTCAAAACGGGTAGGATGAGCCCTTACATAGGGCTAACTTCGTTCCATAAGCCAAGAAGTAAACCTGACAAAATGATATAGTACCTAAATATAGCCTTTTTATTGGTTGCTTATATCACAATAAAAACTGTATAATATACCAAAAACTTTGACATGCCAGTATTGTCTCTGCTTCTCAATTACCAACTAGGGCCAAAGTAGCATCGATTGGCAAAAGTAGTTCCCCCATTGGTCTACATTGTTGTTCGTTTGGTAAAGTCACTGACAAAATTAAAAGAATAATTTTTTAACCGCAATAAGAAAGTTTGAAAAAAGCGAGTTAATAACTAGTTGAGGGATTTCTCCCATAATAAACATTAAAAAGCATTGCAAAATTCAAACCTACCACTGAGCTCTAAGCACAAACATCTCTCGTTTTTGCACGATTGCGTTCTTCTCTCCGTGCTTTGCTCTGCGCTGTTTACCAACAAATTTGTTAGAGTTGCCCCCACCTCTAGAGTTATCTACTCCGAAACCGACCCACACCTTTTTAACAGAATTTTGTAGGTTTTAAAATTGCAGACCAATTATTTGTTTTTTAACTGCTTTAAACTAATTTTAAAAGAAATTTTGACTTTTGACAACTTGGAATTGAGTTCTGACAAGCTTAAGTTATTTTTAAAGATTTTTACTTTTATTTAATTTTTATTTTTTCTTTTGGTTTTAAAAAATTTGTATTGCGAATTTTGACTTAGAAATCGTCTGGTTTAAAAAATTGAGAGGGGTGCGATAGAAAGTAATTTTTAAATATTTTTTTTGCAACCAAAATAAAACTGAAACCATAATAATTTTGATTTAGTAAAGCACTGATTTTTGATTTTTTTTTTTGAATGGTTCTTTTTTGCATTTTCAAACCTATGTTAATATCAGTGGCGGATCCACGAGGTGTTTACGGCTCTGGACTCCCTCCCACTGTCAACTACATAATAATTAGTGGTGAAAAAATAATTTGTAACTATGCCTAGAAGAACCCGAACAAACAGGTTAACTCGCGAAAATCAATTTCTCCGATATGCGAACTTGCCGGACTGGACTGCAAGTTTCTAACAGGCGCAAGCGTTAACGAAAGGGTCCTTATACCAAATATAAAACTTTCGCCATAAGATAGTGTCCTTCCTTTTATAATGCAGAGGTACCAATTTCCTATATCCTTGGCCTTTGCAATGACAATAAACAAAAGCCAAGGCAATCATTGAGCAAAGTAGCAATTTATTTGGAGAACCCGGTATTTGCTCATGGTCAGCTCTATGTGGCATTGAGCCGAGCCCGCTCCTTTACTGGAGTAAGAGTATTTATAGAAAAATCACCAAACCAAAGAGTCCTTCCACAGAATGAAGGGTTCACAACTTCAAATATTGTTTATAACGAAAAAATTAAAAAATAGTGTCACGTAATTTGGGTATGGCCTCTTATGCAATTCCTTATCTGGCGATTTTCGCCGCCGGGTTCACTAGTAGATCAAAATAGCTGCTATAGCATTGAAATTAACAATTAAACTAAATTAATTATAAAAATTTTAAAAATCATTCTCTTACGAAGAAACAAATTGTTACACACCTAACTCACATGCTCAGATCGCCTTATTATTTTATTCGTCAGAAACTATAAACTTTACATTGGGGTTAAAAAAATATTTTAATAAACTATTAAAAGATCAAAGTAAACTTGTTATAATGCTGCGTCAACTTTTGCAACCCCCATCACGTTAAGCTAACTACGCCACTGTCACACACACACACACACACATGCGCGCACGCACAGATACACTCACACACTCGCTTTTTTGGCTTTGCAAACGATCATTGAACTTTGGTTGTGAAAATGTAGAGCAAGACCCAAATTTCTACAACGTAAGTGTTTGCGTATACATCTCTCTTTCGCTCTCGCATTTTAGCCACGCACAGACTTTGCTTGCTTTCTTCTTTCATTCTTTCTTGCTGTTTATACTAAGAGATTTCTCAAGTGTTGCCCTATGCTTTGTTTTGTCTTGCTGGCAGTGATAAAACAAAATTTAAAAAAACGTAGAAAAATATTTCAAAAAAAAAGAAAAGAACCAAATAAATTTCGTAGTGCAGCAGCGGGGGCGTGCGGTATGCAGCGAGGTAGGCGCAGCAACTGATAAGCGTAATAAATAAAAACAAACATATGTATATACATATGTACAGCATAATATGTGTGTCATAGACGACGCGCCCATTACGGAACCTCACAAAAGACGCAATACTAGGCTTTAAGAACTTTTTGAATTTTTTTATGTGGAAATATTGAACAATGATTACTTTGAAAAGTAGGGGGTATAGTACACCTTTCACATACATACGTATACGCAACGTATTTTTTCGAGTTGGCGTGAAAGTTATAAGTTGTTGTCTTTTTGGGGCCGCCAGTTTAGTATATTTTGTTGGATTTTTATACCCTGTACCGTATGGTACAAAGGGTATATTGTGTTTGTGCAAGCCGAAAATGTATGTAACGTACAGAAGGAGACGTCGGAGACCCCCCAAAGTTACCTAAAGTATGATCAGTGTGACTCGAGAAGTCGATATACCCATGTCCGTCTGTCCGTCTGTCCGTCTGTCCGTCTGTCTGTCTGTCCGTCTGTCCGTCTGTCCGTATGAACGCCTAGATCTCAGAGCTGGTAAGAGCTAGAGCAACCAAACTTTCAGATAAGATGCCTTGTTAATCCATAGGAGACAAGTTTATTTTATTTTTTTGATATCGGGATTACATTATATAGCTCTCATAGGGGTGTTTCAGAGGACCTCGAAAAAAAGCAAAAGTTTTAGATGGATAATTCGTTTGTTTATGAAGATATCATAACCAAATCTGGCAGTCGGAAGTTTTTAGAGATCCCCAGCACTGTAGCAAATTTTATCAAAATCGGTTGACTATATCATATAGCTCCCATAGGATCGATCGGTCGAAAAATGTTTTTTTACAAAATTCGTTGTGTTTCGTTTGGTTTCGAAGATATCGGAACCAAATTCGGCAAGAGGAAGTTTTTAGAGTTCCCAAGCACTGTTACAAATTTGATCAAAATCGGTTGACTATATCATATAGCTCCCATAGGACCAATCGGTCAAAAAATCGTTTTTCTACAAAATTCGTTGCGTTTCGCTTGTTTGTAAAGATATTGTTAGCAAATTTGGCATTAAGAAGTTTTTAGAGTACCCAAGCACTGCACCAAGTTTGATCAAAATCGGTTGGCTATATCATATAGCTCCCATAGGAACAATCGGTCAAAAAAACGCTTTTTTTACAAAATTCGTTGTGTTTCGTTTGGTTTTGAAGATATCGGAACCAAATTTGGCTGTCGGGAGTTTTTTATAGTTCCCAATCAGTGTACTAAATTTGATCAAAATCGGTTGACTATATCATATAGTCCCCATAGGACCGATCGGTCAAAAAAATAGTTTGGTGCAAAATTCGACTGATTTCTTTTTTTTTATGAAAATATCGTAACCAAATTTGCCGAATAAAATATCTTTTGGAGGTTTTAAGCAATGTGTCGGACTTAATTGCAATGTGGTGGTACAGGGTATACCAAAGTCGTCTGCGCCCGACTTTAACGTACGCCATCTTTTTTTCCATGGTTTGGTCAACGAACAAAATAAGTGTATGATGATGACGGCTCGCGCTCTGAGTAGCTGTATCTGTGTGTTTGTGTGTGCGTGTGCGGCAAGTTCATTCACATTTGCACTCATTACACGGCCAACGCCAACGCGCCAAATACTGCCCGCTCTTTGGCAACCGTCAACGTCTACGTCACCTACAACCATCTCGTTGCGGCCCAATTAGCGTATCCTACGGTGCTAACTCTACAAACTACGGCAAATGTTCACATTTTCATCACGTTGACGCTTACAGGTGTCCCGGCTTTTCAAGCTATTGATTGCCCTGTCATGTTTTGTTGTTTTTTTTTGTAGCCAGCCATTCGGGTTCGAGCCCTATGGCCCAACAATTGTTGTAACAGTGCCTCATGTAATTTGACTTTTTTATGACCGGGTTGAACCCCATACAGGCAACGTGCCTATTCAAAATGGGCCTAGTCATTGCCATTGCCATACAATGTTTATCATCTCATAATGTCTGGTCTGTTTTGTGCGAGGGTTGGCTCTAATGTTGTGAGTTCAGGCAACAAGTGCAAACAATATAAACAAAATCTGTTTTATTAAGAGCTGTGGTCTCACTAAAATCTCTTAGTTTTACTTAATTTTTTTCAGTATTGAAATCTCTTGATTTAAAATGTTATCAGAGATTTATAGCACCCCTCTTGTTATTTTCAAAACTTTTCTTGCTCCAGTTTTTGCAAAGAATTTTTGGCTGCGAGTGAGGTAATAAATAATTCAATAATATTTTTAACATGAAGTACCTTAATGCAGCTTCTGGAGAAAAATTGTCACGTAACGAAATGGACAGCCAAACAACTTTTTTTTCGATATCGCTTCTTATATGTGTATATCTTATATCGCTCGATCTGAATCTATCTTGTTCCTGAAATATCTTGTTTTGTTTGGCTTGCGGATTTTGTTTAAGAGCCTCGACGTGCTGGGTGTTTTTTCAACCTCGAACTCGCAAACAGCGGCCCCAAAAACATGAAGAAAACGTATTCTAAACTCTGTATATAAAAGACGATTTTTTCTTTAGCTTTTGTAGTCGCACTTAGTTATACATACTTTATAAGTCTTATCTATTTCAAAAACAACGAAAACAACCCTCGCACATACTAGTTACCCAAGCGGCTCACTAGCATACTGCACCCTTTCTCTACCCCGCTCTAGCATCTCCCACGGCTAGTTCAGTAGGCCAGTGAGAGAGACTCTTAAATCACTTCGAACTTGCAGTCACGTTTGCTGCCTTGGCCGACTCACGTTTTTACAGCAGGCGCAGTTGCGCCAAATGCGCAACGTGTCGCACTTCAAACAGGTTGCGTCTGGGCTCTACTCTCTTTGGCCCAAGTGCGACGACATACATGTGCGGGCGCCGTGCGGCATATGGTGTTGTCTTGAACTAGGTGAATGTGGAGGCGTTTGTTGCTGACGTCGTTGTTGCTGTTACCGCGGCAATGGCTGTTTTCTCACGTTGCAGCCGCCAAAAGACACTAGAACCCGGCGAACCTGAAAATTGTCCAGAAAAGTCGTTATTGGCCTGTTTTAGCCAGCCTAATGACATGTTGTTTTCGAGGTCAAGTTGTTGGCGTTTCGCGTGGCAAAGTGGCGCGCCAATAAAATTTACTCTATGTGCAATATGATAATATGGGCACATGGAATCAGGTCAACCTTAATGCATCGCTCACGTGCAAAATGCAATTTTAAAAGTTGTGTGCTGTGCTAGGCTATGCCACTGGGGTAACCTGGGCATGCTTTCTGGGACAGGGTATTACCAAATTGACACATTTGCATTTAGCGATGACAGCAATGGCTTTAGGCAACAAAATGGGAATCAGACACCAGTGCCGTAATATACCAATTATGCATTAGAGAATTTGTTGCATAGTTTTGGTTAAATTTGCATATGCAGTCGAAATTGGAGCAAATGGACACTGTTTGCAGTCGGATAACTCGTTACTACAGTAGTCGCCTGATTTTGACGTACACTGATAGAAAAACTGTCTGAAGGTAAGATTTTTTTGGTTACAAAATCATGAAAGGATTTTTAAAATTCTTGAAAGTGTGAATTTTTGTTTAAAATTTAATATGTTTTGGTCTTGCTTTAAGTTCGAAATTTAGTTTTAGGTTTTTGAAAATACTAAATATAAAATTTTGGCTTTAAATTTAAAAGTGTTTGTTCTTGTCTAAGGTTTAAAATTTGATTATGCTAAAAATGTTATTTAAGGAATTTTTGTTTATGCAAAAAAAAAAAAATTTATGAATTTGAAAAATCGCAATTTAAGCATTTTTTTTTTATAAAACTTAGTTTGAAAATGTTTGCTCATGCTTTGAAAATTTTTGCTCTCTTTTGCTCTTGAAGTTTTATGCTCAATATCTTTATTCGAGAATTTTTATCCTAAAGGGGTATACGCAGTCCGAAAAATTTCGCGCGGAATGATACCACTTCATATAAAAAAAATCCCAAATGGGATATCACAAAAATAATTTTTTTTGTATATGAAGTTTTGTCATTCAATCCGCGCGTAATTTTTCGAACTGCGTATAGGCTTTAAGACTAAATCTTATTTCAAGATGATTAGGGCATTTTGGTATTATTTTCAGAATTAAAATCAAGACTGCTAAAAATCTTAGTTTATGATATATTTAGAAGCGCTACTGTCGGAATAGCCCGATTGTAAAGGGTGTTTTTTTTAAAGCATATGAACTAAATCAAATTAATAAATAATATTGTATGCATTTTGAAGAAAAATTCTATGCATTCATATTTTAATAATGATATCTCAGAAATATCACCATGGCTAGCTTTTTAGCAGCGAATCTTGTCAGTCCAAAACATTATTATTATTTAGTCCTTGACATGCAGTATATATCACAATTTAGTAAAAAATAATAAAATATAATACATAATGTATGTCACTCCTGGTCGGAGCATAGAGCGGAGTCCAATACATTATTCATTAACAAAAAAAAAAAAAAGCACCCTATATAATTCTTTGTATCCTTGGCAGCTCACTTTAAAATGTGTCAGAAAGCGACAATATGCAAAAAACTGAATTAAAAATTGTTATGATTTTTTTACAGGGACCCCTAGTTACTAGACAAACACACAGACTTTTTTTGCCTTGCTGATCTAACTTCTAAATGTTATACAAAATATTTTTTTTTTTCACAAACTTAAAATTCTTCTACACTACTATTACATTTTCATTCGTGTTTATTTATAGCTATGTCTAAACATTTCGAAAATATTTTTGTTGACAAGTCGTAGAAAGTCGTCAAAAGTTCCATTTCTAAGAGAAGCGTTTTGTTATCGTAATTGGTCTTTTATCATATATATTTGTATATCAATTCCTAGAAACGTGTTCAGTAGCTTTCATTGGTGTTTCCCTTCTCTAGCTGAAATTTGGATTTGTTTATTTGTTTATTATTATTTACGATTTTTTTTGCTTAATCATGAACTTTAAATAACCTAGGTACGGGTTCTTATCATATCATAGAAGCGTATGTTTTCAAATAGTAGTGCGCATTATACCTATTATGTATATAGAAATTAGGTCGTTTTGATAATAGTTTTTATTTGATCAAGATTTTTATATACGGTAGTCAAAGTAGATTGGGTCCAACGATTTTGTGCACAATAAAATAAGAATTTAAAGTTTTGTTGTTGGTATAGCTTTTATCTAAAGTTTTTTTTTTGTTAGCTATTTGACTTAATAAATTTTTTATTTGTAAGTTTTTAGAGATAACTATGTTTGCTGGAAGGAAAAGTGTACTAAGTTGCACTTTAACTTTTGCAGATTTTCGGCTACACTAAATATTTTATGATCAAGATCTTGGCACAGATAGGTTAGGTTAGGTTGCACCGGTTGACCCCCGGGGGAGTCACACATAGACTAAATTGTCCTTAGTGGTGCGGCTGGTGTACAATGCACGTAAGTCGTCGAGTATGCGCGTGTGCCTGGTGAACGCCAGAAGCTTTTGAGGTGCCCTGTCGGCTGCCTCTTCCAGTGAGGTAAGCCAGGGTTTTTCTAGATATTTGAGTCTCGATTTACAGAGGGCTGGGCAGCGGCAAATGAGGTGCTCTAGAGTGTCTCTGACGTCTGTCTCCCTACATTTCCTGCATTTGTCGTTGTTGGTAATGCCTAGCTTCTTTGCGTGAGTTGCTGTCAGGCAATGACCAGTGAGTATGCCCACCATAAGTCTGCAATCTCTTCTTGGGAGTTCCAGAATATACTGGGCTAGTTTGCTGTTTATTTTCTTGCACATTGTGCGAGCCGTCTTGCAGTTCGTTGTGGTGTACCACCTTCTATCAGATCTAACTGCAGCGTTCTCTTCTGATCGTTCTGTCGTTGATCGTCCTTAGAGGAATCTTCAGATCCTCAAGTGACGGTTGACTCGATCCGGCTCCTTCCTTTGCGAGCTTGTCAGCTTTTTCGTTTCCATCAATGCCCTGGTGGCTGGATACCCAGAAGATGCACACCCCGTTCTGCGTGTTTAGTGCATCTAATGCGTCCCTGGTTCGCACAGATACACTCCGCGACATAAAAATAGAGATGTTCTAGGATGAGCAAACCTCTTTCCAGTAATAAAAGTTGCTTCAAGATTCCTTTCTTATTTTTTTAAATTGCGTTTATAGCTCAAACTTTACAGGTATACCGAACTCAGACACCGTGACGTATACGCGATCACTTGATGTGCAATTATTTTGTTTTTGATCAACAAGATATTTTCCGTATTTCTTTTAAGAGTAAATCTAGAAATCTTTGACCCAACATGTGTTTTAAAAAAACATGTTTTTCGACGAAATTTTGAATATGTTTGAATATACTTACAGGAGTTTTCTGGTTTCCATTAATATTTTTAAATAAAATAAAGAGGTTACAGGACTAGGAAATCTTGCACTATATTAAAAATAGCTTTAATGTCTTTTTAGTTATACCGAACTCAAACAATGAGGCGTATACGGAATGCCTTAGTGGACCAGTATATGAATATTTTTCAAATGAAAGACCCGCTCATCTCCACGCCTAAAATAATGAAGTTCTACGATTTGGAAACCACGCACTATATTAAAAAATGTTCTTTTCCAATTTGTTTCAGCTGCGTACTTAGACAATGTGGCGTATACGCAATGCCTTAATAGACTATAAAATGCTGTTTTTAGCAAATTTTTTTTATCGTAACTCTACAATTTCTTATCCAGTCAAGTGTTAAAAAAGAAATGTTATCCGTTTGGTCTCTACAAAAATTTTAGGTATCTGCGTATATTTTGAAAATGTAATATCTGGCATATAGAGGTCCCACGATTTCCCAGGAAAGCTGTCACTGTATTAAAAGTTGCTTGAAAGTTCTAGCTTCTTCGGATATTGCTGCAACTAAGCAGGAATTCCGAACTCAGACAACGCGACGTATGCGTGATGCCTTGGTATGCAATCACTTTTTATTTTCTTTATCAAAATTTTTCTTATATTTTTTGTAGAGCAGCTCTATAACTCTATCCTTTCATATATTTAACTATACATGTTATTTAAGTTAAAAATTTTGAGTATCCGCTCTTCAGTTTTCTGTGTTCCCCGAACATCGGATCTTAATTTCGCAACACATTTTTCACAAAACAAATAAAGAGGTACTAAAATCCGTGAAGGATGTTTCCAACCAAGTATTGCTCAAAGTTTGCAGGGTGTACCAAACTCTGTCAACGTGGCGCATGCGCGATGTCTTAATGTGCTTAATTAATTTGCTTTATTATGCAATCCAGCATATTATTTTTTTCATTTTCTTCTTCTTAATGCAAAAAAAAAAGAACCCAGCGCAAAAACCATTACTTGACAATTACATAACGCGTAAATGTTAAATAAAATTTACAAAAACAAATAACACAAATTGCCATAATAATAATGCAAGTCAATATTTCAATACAATATAAACAAGGCATTAAAAATTAATTTGAAATGTATGCACATTTCATCATCAACAATGTGTTGGTTTTTTTTTTTTATTTTATTTTATTTTTAATTACAAACTGTAATTGCAACTACAACAACAATACAAAAAACACGTTGACAACAAAAATATAGCATCCAGTACGTTAACTTTGAAAATTGAAATCAAAGCAGTTTAGCTGCAATGCATGTTGTCTCCGTGCAGTGGCGTAGTTAGGGGGGTTCTTAAGGGCATCAATCCCGCGATTGAGTAAGAGAAAGAAGAATTAGAGTTCAAGTTATGGATTTGTTTAAAGATAAACGTGGAGTGCAAAGCAAAGCGGGTGTTTTTTTCGGAGTACCACAAAATCTTTAAAACTCCTAAAAACCAAACTCGTAAGCTTATTGATCAAAAGTCGTACGAAGGCTAAAAAATAAAAACTTAAATAAAATTTTTTGTTGCTTAACTCTAATTTTTAACGCAGAATATTTTAGAAAAACTTTGTTTTCCTTTGTCAAAAAAATATTACGGCTCGAATATAAAAGAATTATTTTTCTGCGGAACATGTTTGAAAAACTTCAAAATTTTTACCTATTATTACTACATAGAATTTTTATTAAAAATGTACTAACTAGACATTTAAAAATGGCGTGCGTTAAAGTCGGGCGCAGACGACTTTGGGATACCCTGTACCACCACATTGAATTATTGCTTAAGACCTCCAAAAGATATTTTATTCGGCAAATTTGGCTACGATATTTTCATAAACAAACAGAAATCAGTCGAATTTTGCACCAAACTATATGATACAGTCAACCGATTTTGATCGAATTTAGTACACTGATTGGAAACTAAAAAACTTCCGACTGCAAAATTTTCCGATATCTTCAAAACCAAACGAAACACGACGAATTTTGTAAAAAAAGCGTTTTTTGACCGATTGTTCCTATGGGAGCTATATGATATACTCAACCGATTTTGATCAAATTTAGTACACTGATTGGAAACTATAAAAAACTTCCGACTGCCAAATTTGTTTCCGATATCTTCAAAACCAAACGAAACACAACGAATTTTGTACAAAAAAGGTTTTTGAACCGATTGGTCCTATGGGAGCTACATATATTATATAGTCAACCGATTTTGATAAAATTTGGTACAGTGCTTGGGAACTCTAAAAAGCTTCCGATTGCCAAATTTGGTTATGATATCTCATAAACAAACGAATTATCCATCTAAAACTTTTGCTTTTTTTCGAGGTCCTCTGAAACAACCCTATAAGTGCTATATAATGTAATCCCGATATCAAAAAAATAAAATAAACTTGTCTCCTATGGATAAATAAGGGATCTAATTTGAAAGTTTGGTTGTTCTAGCTCTTACCAACTCTGAGATCTAGGCGTTCATACGGACAGACGGACAGACGGACATGGGTATATCGACTTCTTTAGTCACTCTGCTCATACTTTAGGTAATTTTGGGGGGTCTCTGACGTCTCCTTCTGTGCGTTACATACATTTTCGGCTTGCACAAACTTAATATACCCTTTGTACCATACGGTACAGGGTATAAAAAGGTTTTTTGGACCGATTGGTCCTATGGAAGCTACATACATATATGATATAGTCAACCGATTTTGATCAAATTTGGTACAGTGCTTGGGAACTCTAAAAAACTTCCGAGTGCCAAATTTGGTTATGATATCTCATAAACAAACGAATTAGCCATCTTAAACATTTGGTTTTTTTCGAGGTCCTTTGAAACACCCCTGTGGCAGCTAATATAATGTAACCCCGATATCGAAAAAATAAAATAAGCTTATCTCCCCGGACATAATCACGCATCTAATCTGAAAACTTGATCGCTCTAGCTCTTACCATCTCTGAGATCTACGCATTCATACAGACAGACGGACAGACGGACATGTTTATATCGACTTCTCTTGTCACCCTGATCATACTTTAGGTAACTTTGAGGGGTCTCCGACGTCTCCTTCTGTATGTTACATACACTTTTGGCTTGCACAAACTTAATATACCCTTTGTGCCATACGGTACAGGGTATAAAAATTGTCTTGTCTTTTTCTTCCCCTTATTATACTTATAAGTATAAGCCCTACCTTGCAAGAAGCTATCTACGTCACGTCTGTCTCGCTTGCACTCTTATAACTAAATAGTTGCAACGAATGGCATATTTTTTTTCCCCCCCTTTTTTTTTACCCCTGACATGCGCATGCTGCTTGCTATGTTACAATAAAGTTAAATAAAATAAAATAAATAAATACAATATTATTAAAACGAAAAAAAGTAAAACGAAAAATAAAATGGAAAACACGTTAATTTCCATTTGGTTAGCGTCGCAAACTCAAGTCGCGAACATGTGAGTCGAATGTCGCGGGAGCGTTGCACTGCCGGTTGCACATTTTCCGACACGTGACCACGTCCAGGCCCGGCATGGCTCCGAGTCAGCGCGCTGCGACGCTGAGCATACGTATGTGTATGTGTGTAGCTATATATAAATAGCCATGGCGTTGCTAACTTGCGCTTTGTATGACCAGTTACAGGGCAAAGTATCCAAGGGGGGCCAGAGCTTGACAAACTGACGATAGCTTCTATTACGTGCTTATTGTTGGTGTGGCTGTGTTTGTTCTTAGCTAAAAAGAGAGACGTGGTGAGTACGCACGCGGCAGGCGTTTCGTAACAGCTTGTCGTCACCGTCGCTGTCAACGTCGCCCTGTAACCAATCATGGAAGTTTGAGCCCATAGCTGATTACCCTACCACTGCTATCAGCATATGGAAGATTTTTAAACAAATTGAGGGGAAAACAATTGTTTAGTTATGAAATTTCTAAAAATTATCCATTTTCAAAATTTTTTTGAAATTAATGTTTTCAAATTTTTGAAACAATTTTGTGAAGCTAATGTTTTCAAATTTTTGAAAATTGTGAAATTTTAATATTTTTAAAATTTCATTTAGCAAATAGTGTTACATCTGCTTTGTTATACATATATATATAGATATTTATTCCTTTTACTGCTGTGAGGAGCATAGGGCCATGTTTTTATGTTTGTTGCAAACGATTGAATTTTTAATTTGAAATTTTCAAAAATGTTTATTTCAAAAAATTTAAATATATATTTTTTCCATTTACTACAGTGAGCAGCATAGGGCCATATTTTGCTATGTTGGTTGCAAATGATTGGATTTTTAATTTAAAATTTTTCGAAATTAACATTTTTGAAAATTTCAAATTTTTATATTAACAAAAAAATTTTTTTTCGTATGATAAATTATAATAAATATTGATTGAATTTTCAGTTTTACATATTTTTTGAAATTCCACATTTTCTAAATTTTTGGACTATCTAAATTTCACAATTTTATACTCGTGAAATATTCGTTAGAAATTTCATATAGAAAAATCAGCTGACATGAGGTCGATTCGATATTAGTTTTTAAGTTTTTGAAATTTTCCATTTTCTAGATTTGTTGAAATTGACTTTTTCAAAATTTAATATTTTTATATATTTTAGAAATTTTGTTTTAACTGATTGGCTTAAATTTTGTTGGGATTGATAGAATTTTTGGTTTTAAAACTTGTAAAATTTTTCATTCGCAAAATTTTTTTCACATTTTGAAGATATTCAAAAAAATTTTGAAACTAACAATTAAAAATTTCACATTATTTTTTTTTCATATATGTATATACATTTTTTTTTGTTTCATTTAAGCTTACATGAATTTGGGATAAACCGATTTTGTAAAATTTTTCATTCGCAAAATTTTTTCACATTTTGAAGATATTCAAAAATTTTTTGAAACTAACATTTAAAAATTTCACATTATTATTTTTTATATATATACATATTTTTTTTTTTGTTTCATTTAGCAAATTAGCTTACATGAATTTTGGGATACTGCATTGGATTGGATTGATTTTTTTGCATTAAAATAAAAAAACAATTTCATTTTTTGAGGTTTCAGATTTTTAGAATTTTTTTTTCAAATTTTTTTGTGGGATATTGGATTGGTTGGATTGGATTTTGTTTGAAAGTTACAGCTAAAAAAATGTTCGAAAGCACCATTTTAAACGTTTTTTTTTTTTAAATTATAAATTTTTATAAATGATTTTTTTTTAATTTCCTTTTTGCAAATCATTGGATAGAATTAATTAGAAATTTAATTTTTGACCCAGATATGTCCAATGTCCTACATATAGGACACCTCGTTTATGATCAATCATACACACCCATTTTTATTCACATTCGTAAATTAAATTTTTTTGACTCAGAAGAGGTAGGTTAAGTATGCAGATAAAAGTTTTTTTAATACTTGTGCTATCGAAGGGAGTTATCGCGAAAATTCGAAATTTTGATATTTAAGAAAGTGAAAATTGAAAAAATACGCTTTGAAAGATGAGCTTATAAAATATAAAATTTTTAACAAAAATTACATTGAAAATTTATGTCCTATATTCAGGACCTTGAGCAACTTCTTGTTGAAGTATACAAACGTTTTATTTAACTGACTTTTCAAAAAAAAAAAGCTAAAAAAATTGTAATAAAGTTGAGGCGTTGCCCGACGGTGTAATACCCTGTACCTTTTTTCTTGAAAAAAGTTTTATTTCTGCATATTCATTCTAAGAACTTTCCAATTGGATTTTTTTGTTTGTTGGTGCTAAACGATATTTATACCTATAAGTTCCGCAAATTTTAACCGATTTTGATGAAAATCGATATTTACGTCAAAGAAGTTATTTAAAGTATATGGGAAAGGATATATGTTGAAGGGTGTGGGAGAATTGCGGCGGGTGGGGGGCCGCATTGACAAAATTTGGATGTGAATTTGTTCATTAGAGCCACATGAATCAGCTTACCAAAATTGGTGATTCTAGATCATTTGTTACTATAATTACGTAAAGTCAAATATTGATGCAGTTTATGGGGAGGGGAGGTGAAATTTTTACATTTTAGACTATAACTTTTGTTGTATTTGTCCAATTTTGTTTATTTTTGACACACAGATGCATGTAACCACAATGCATCGCTCCGTTAAGTTTCAGATGAAAATATTAAACGGTGTAGCTAAAGACTGAGACAATCTACTAAGGGAGATATTGACATGATTTAACAAACTTCATCCTCTGAGGAAATATGCGCATCAGCTGGTCAAGTTTCATATCTCTAGCTCTCATAGTCTCCGAGATCTAGGTGTTCATATAGACGGACAGACGGCCATGGCTCAATCGCTACCCGAGTTTATGAATAAGCATTTTGGTATAAAGGACTTGGGGTCTGCCACGCCTCCTTCTTGCCGTTACATACATTGCACAAATCTAGTATACCCTTTGTACCTATAGGTATAAAAATCGTTTTTTTTTAGCGGCTTACTAACGCATGGGCATATCTGGGCTAATATATATTTTTTTTAATTAGAAATTTTTTGTAAATTAAAATTATTTTTTTTTTTAAATTTAACATTTTTAAATATCAATTTTTTTTTTAAATTTCATTTATTATAGATTGAGTTTTCAGTTTTAAATTTTGTTTACATCATGGTGTTCGATTTGTCAAAGACTTGCCCATAACATCTATACGTGCTTATGCTGTAATGCTCACGTGCATGAGCAAGAGCGAAAATTTAGTACATTATATCCATTCAATAATAGTATATATGTATATACAAAATTGAGCCGTCGATCGTTGCAAAATTCTTTAGTAGAATTCTTAGGTCTGGCAACGACGCACAGTGGCACGGCAGCCGCAAAAGCGTTGCAAAAATCAAAATTTTGATGAATTCTTTTGTTAAAATCAATACATGTATCTTATTTAGAATTTCCCAAGGATCAAGAAAATTAAATTTTTATTCAATTCAGATGAATAGTTTAGTTGTTACAGCCACTCAAAGTTGAGTATATTTTCCACTATAAAAAAAATATAAATTTTTTGAATAAAAGTTCATGTTTAAAACTGTTTTAAAAAAAAACTATGCAACCAACTGCTATTTTCTTGATTTGTATAAAAAGGTATATGGAATTTAAGCATAAAATAGAAAAAAAATTACTTCGTATCTTTTCTGGGTTTTTCAATACATCCGTTTACCTGAACCACTATATTTGGAACACTTTTTCAACTTTGGAAGAAAATAAAAAAACATTAACCCAAATTAACCATTTTCGTTTTAACATAAATACGTTTGTTATCAATGTATTTACCTGCTCTATAAAGATTGTCTGCATAAATTTGCCTGTTTGGCTGTAAGGCCAGTAAAGGCCCTGAAACCCAACTCCAAAATATGCTGACGCAGGTATAAGAAGAAGAATACGCATTAGATGCAGCCACTAAATTTAGAGTTGATTGCTTTTATTTTCACTTAACAATCAAATAAAGCCTACCTGTGACATTTGAAAAAAGGATTAATCATCCCAATTTTTTTGGTGTTTCCAGGTAGTTCTAAAACATATGATGTAATTTAATTTGTACCTGTTACACGGTTTCTGGATGTTGGCTTAAAATTTGTATATATTGCCTGAATACTTCAGAAACATAACATTTTTGTTTTGACTTTATAAGAACACACATTGCAGTGAAAAGTATTTTTAAATATAATTCGCAAGCATTGATTTTATAAGTGTAACGATGTCTTTGGAAAACGTTAAATTATTTGAGTTGTTCAAAAACTCCATAAACGCGAAGGAGTTCGTTTCGGCCATCAGAAAAGAACTTAACGTTGAGGAAGCAAATATAGAGAAGTTTGATCCCCTAAAGAGCAAGCTTAATCTTATTTATGCCAAAATAAAAACAAAGTGGCAAAACTCTCATCGCTGCCAAGGAAATTTTATTTTGCAGCACGAAAACTGGCTAAAAGGATTAACCCTTATTGAAAATTTGTCAGAAGAACCTCAGACGTCTACGCACCGAAACAGAGGAGACCTACAAAATGTTTGGACGAGTGTTCAAATTTTACTAGAAAGAGAAAACTTGCCGATGCCACAGTCGATATAGCCACGGATCATCTATCGGAGGCTCTATCAATAAAGTATAGGAAGGATATAAAATATTTAGGTACATATTTTTCAATGGCAAATGTTGCACAGGCAACAAAATTCAACTTCCACAACATATTGCCTAGCTCACAGATATCGTGTCACAATGCATGGGTACTTGTTTTAAAGCCTGAACATTTTTCTTTCAATTAAAATTTAATTCATAAAAATATTTCAATTGGTTTAGAAAATATGAAAAAAAATATGTATATATTTTTCAATGGCAAATAGTGCAAAAGCAACAAAATCCAACTTCCAAGACATATTGCGCAGCTTTCAGATATCGTATCACCATGTATGAGTACTTATTTAAAAGCCTGATCATTTGTCTTTCAACTACAATTTATTTCATTAAAATATGTCTATTGGTTTAGAAAATATGATTTTTGCAACGTTTTTTCGGCTTCCGTGCCACTGTGCGACGCAGCTTTAACTGCAGCTGCTCCTAAAAAGGAAATTGGACATTATTGATGCTTGCTCTTATTTAATTAGGGTTATCTCTTAAACCCTAAGCCGGATATTCTAATTTTTCTCAAGCACACGTGAGCCGGTTCCACTCACGTGGAGTTTGTGCTCAGTTATGACATATTCTAATGATGGGGTATGGTTTTTAGGACCTTTTTGCAAAGTCACAATAGTCGTTGGGACTGGGGATTTTTTTGTTACGAAAATAGTTCAATAAAGCAGCAACTTTGGGGCACTTTGAAACAACTATAAAACATTTTCGAAACAACCAATGAATAAAGCCTTCAAACGAATATAGAACTATAGAATAAAAGATACTATGCAACTATCAAAGAAGTTTTCGGAATATAAGTAATAAGACAATATACTCTACTATACTAACAAGAGATATGATAAGATCTTACATAATATTATAACCTAGATAAAAATGTTCTAGTTACTAAAATTACGCAATTAAATAAATGAATATCAGCGGAATTTTGTAACTTGATTAATTTTTGAATATTTAAGACCATTTTTTTAAGTATTTGAGCGGTATTGCTATGCAACGTTGTCATCGCTTTTGTTAAGACTATTTTTTGAAAACCTTTCGAACCTAGATATCGTAGTCAACGCAATGAGTCAAAGTTCTTTTAAAGGGTATCTCTTATAAATCGGCATAGTTCAAGTTTTATAGCTAGGATACACCTGAAAAAAATTTTAGAATTTTTTTTTAAATAATATGATAAAGGAAAAATTTAAATTTTATTTTATTTTACGGACTCTGGGCTACAGATGTTAAGAGAAAATAAGAAAATATTAAGATTTTGAAAAAAAAAAAACTTTTATTATAATAAGAAATTATATAAATTGTTGTTACTCAAGTTCTTCAACAACGCACCTCATAAAATTATCGGAGAATGTTTAAAAAAGAATAGGATGCAGAAAAAATTAAAGTTTTTGAAACTGCTAAATTTTAGCACTAGTAAGGACTAGGACTTAGAACTACACTCTAAGGACTCGGGGCCTCAATTGTTTAAAGAAAATAAGAAACAAGGAAAATTTGTCGATTGGTGCTTGGGATCATGTAGAACAATTTTAAAAAAAAAAGTATTATATGAGGTTTCCAATAAGAGATGTTATTTTGGTATTCAAAGAAAAATTCCATTTTTTGAGATAAATGATCGGATGGACATAGGGCAGTTACTTTGCAATTTGGTTATGGAAAATTTCATGAAAAGGATATGGTCCTGTATCCTGGTCGTGGTGGCCACCAAATGGCTTTTCATGAAATTTTCCATAAGCAAATCGCAAAATGGCTGCCCTATGTCCTCGATAGGTCCAATGACACCGCTGGACCATAACCGCACCAAACAGTCACACGTTGAGGATGGAGAGGCGTCTCAACAATAACTCTTGGGTTTTCCGAGCCCCAGATGCGACAATTTTGCTTGTTGACGTAGCCACCGAGCTGGAAATGGGCCTCATCAGTCAAGATGATTTTTCGATGGAAGATTTTCACCATTTTTGTAGTGAATTTTAATAATTTCAATGCGTTGTAGAAGCGTGTATCGTTCCATTTTTATTAATGGCGTAGTTTCTACTTGTCAAATGTCAAAGAATAAAAGCTTCAAAAGTGACAGCTACCGAAATACCGGGTGATTCAAAAAAACACCTCTGGTTGGAAAACCCTATATAAAAAATATAATGATTTGACTCATTATAAAAAATCGGTAAATCACTCGTTTTAAAGTATATAAAAATTATATTATACAAAGAATAAAATTCGCAAATTATCTAAAGATGATAAAATGTTCGTTGGGCAAAAATGCCCAAGTGTTAAATAAAAAGTTATACTAGAAAAAAGTAAAGTAGGGACTTTTGCCCAAGGCTGTGTTGTAAGAAGTGCCAATATATCAGTGTGTACATATTTTTTAATATTTAGTGTGTTCATTTTGTTGAGCCCGATTTCTGCAGGATTTATAAACCTGATTTTAATCAAATTATGCACTTAAATTCTTTAGAAAAGTAAAGCAGTGCTTTTAGGCCACCGAGACAATACTTTTCGCTCGAAGGCGCAGCTTATACATGCTTCCAGTGTGTACACATTTTTTTATTGTTTTAAGTTCTTGTATTTAAAGTATGAAAAATATTTTTTTATTTTGAAGTTATAATTTGTAGCTTCGGAATTTCGAGAATCATCACCTTTCATCATCACCCTTCTTTTCTGTGGAAGACTCTGCCTTTGTCTACCAGTGTGTACATTACATACAGATATTTTTATATTTTTATTTAGCTCTTGAGTTTAAAGCATATAAAAACTGTTTTTTTATATATTGAAGTTGTAATTTGTAGATATATAGAGTGTTTCAACAAAATAAAGGGTCATCAATCTTGAGGTTTTTTTTCAATAGGGTATTTTTGATTCATCACGCGTGAGTGCCATGTGTTTTTTCTGTTTTCATTGTCATTTCATTTGGAAAGACTTACACCCGAACAACGTTTACAAAGCGTACAATTATATTACGAAATTTCGCGTTCTGTAAATAATGTTTTTCGCGCGCTTAGGCCATTTTGTGGAACCAATTCGGTGAACAATTAATTTCACACCGTTACACTTTTTACTTTGGGACTACATGAAGTCTAAAGTGTTTGTGGATAAGCCAGCATTAGAGGTCAACGTTACCCGTGTACCTCCGCATGGACGAGCCACGGCGCAATTGCGGCCAACATTTGAAAGGGATTATTTTTAAAAAGTGAATAGCAAGAACGGTTCTTTTTATTAATAATAAAGATTTTCCGATTCATTTGAAATTTTTGTGCTTTTTTTTATTTTAAAAAAATAACCTCAAGATTGATGACCCTTTAGTAAGCACATGTAAAATAAATCATGGAACGATAAACTCAATTATTTAACGCAATTTATTCATTTAAAAAAAATTAAAATCTCTGCCCTATACTGTGACTAGGAGCGTTATCTTGTATTCATACATAATATCAAGGAAAAAAAAATAAAATCTAATTTTATGATGATCTGAAAAGCCTAGAGAAGTTAAGGAAAAGCCAATGCATACAAAAAAAGTAACAGTTTAGTTGGGTTTGTGAGCTTTTTCAACTCTTTAAAAAAAAAGATGGCGTACGTTAAAGTCGGGCGCGGACGACTTTGGGATACCCTGTACCACCACATTGCAATTAAGTCCGACACATTGCTTAAAACCTCCAAAAGATATTTTTTCTGCAAATTTGGTTACGATATTTTCATAAAAAAAAAGGAATCAGTCGAATTTTGCACCAAAAAATTTTTTTGACCGATCGGTCCTAGGTCCTAGTCAACCGATTTTGATCGAATTTAATACACTGATTGGGAACTACTATAAAAAACTTAAGACTGCCAAATTTGATTCCGATATCTTCAAAACCAAACGAAACACAACGAATTATGTAAAAAAAAACGTTTTTTTGACCGATCGTTCCTATATAGTCAACCGATTTTGATCAAACTTGGTGCAGTGCTTGGGTACTCTAAAAAACTTCTTAATGCCAAATTTGCTAACAATATCTTTACAAACAAACGAAACGCAACGAATTTTGTAGAAAAAACGATTTTATGACCGATTGGTCCTATGGGAGCTATATGATATAGTCAACCGATTTTGATCAAATTTGTAACATTGCTTGGGAACTCTAAAAAACTTACTCTTGCCGAATTTGGTTCCGATATCTTCAAAACCAAACGAAACACAACGAATTTTGTAAAAAAAAACATTTTTACGATCGATCGATCCTATGGGAGCTATATGATATAGTCAACCGATTTTGATAAAATTTGGTACAGTGCTGGGGGTCTCTAAAAAACTTCCGATTGCCAAATTTGGTTATGATATCTTCATAAACAAACGAATTATCCATCTAAAACTTTTGCTTTTTTTCGAGGTCCTCTGAAACACCCCTATGGGAGCTATATAATGTAATCCCGATATCAAAAAAATAAAATAAACTTGTCTCCTATGGATTAACAAGGGATCTTATCTGAAAGTTTGGTTGCTCTAGCTCTTACCATCTCTGAGATCTAGGCGTTCATACGGACAGACGGACAGACGGACAGACAGACAGACGGACAGACGGACATGGGTATATCGACTTCTCGAGTCACACTGATTATACTTTAGGTAACTTTGGGGGGTCTCCGACGTCTCCTTCTGTACGTTACATACATTTTCGGCTTGCACAAACACAATATACCCTTTGTACCATACGGTACAGGGTATAAAGACAATTTTGTGAATAGAATGCCTATTTGTAGAACGGACGTGGTGTATTAATTTTTGTTTCACGTATATTTTCCCAAATTTGTTTTTTTTATTGAAATACGATTTTTGGGTAGTTTTTATCTTTTCTGCTTTAAAATGTAATTTTTGTCACAAAAATTTTTAACAAAAATAAAGCATATGGCATATGAGACTTGAAAACAGCTGATTGTTATTGTGCAGCTTTTTAGTGTGGCAGTTTTGCATATCTGCATCAGTTTGAGGATGACTCATATCTTTAGTCGCGCACTTTTGCATTTCTGCCCGACAACGAGAGCACTTAAAGTATATATTCCAAGATGTACATGCTTTATTTTTAACCATTATAAACCATTACTCCATCTATCTTTCCATTTATGTGTATTTGTTTAATCAACATTTACTTTCAATATAGGCCACAGTATTAATTTTCTCAAAATATACCTCTTATTTTTGTAAATATATGCGGCCTTGGCTTATCCAACCGCACACACTTTATATATATTGTTACCCCATTTTATTCCCTATTTTGATTACCCTTGGTTTGCGCGAACCACTTCCCACGGCTGTATATATTATTGTGACATTTTGTCGTTTCGTTTTGTAATCAGAATATTCGAATTTTTTAATACTAATTCAATAGAACTCTTTGTTTGATAGTAAATAAAAAAAAGCTTACTTACTCTATTTCTGTTTCTAGTTATATTTGTTTATTACCAGGCCAATCGTCACTCAATCAGTTAGTCAGTGAGTCAGTCACTCGGTCAATCTATCAGTTCGTCTATGCGCCAATGTATCGATATGTACTATATATATATAGTATATAGTATACAGAGCCAGTCGCGGAACTTACATAATGTTTCCCGACCTTACTTGATTTGCTTTAGTTGTTGTAGTTTTGTGTTTTTATGCATTTGCTGTAGTTGTTGTAGTTTTATTGTTTTTTCAGTCGCAACAAAGTTGTTAGTCCGTCATATTGATAAGATTAGCAACTGCAATTAGCACAATTAGTAGGAGTTAAGAGGGGGCAGCGGGCTGGGCGGGTTTGAGAAAAACTGCAAACAAAATAGTTTATATAAGCTTATAATTTGTTTTTGTTTAACAATGAATAATGATTGGTATTGTTAACATTGGCGCTGACAGACTGTTTGGAAGCCTTTTAAATGGCTAAGAATTTCAAGTGGAAAGTGTTTGGAAAACTCTTAAAGATAGCCGCAAAGTCCACTGGCATTATTAGTGGTTTATAATGTGACTTTGAAGGTGTGATTATCGTTTACTATTATCAAAGACAATAATAATTGACATTGAATGCGACAGAGGACAGAAGTCTTTTTGCAATGCAAGCAAATAAAACTAATAGGTATTTGATAATTTTAAGGCAAAGCCTCTTGGAAGAGCATTCAGACACTTCCTGAGTTTTTTTTTTTTCGAATAGATTGCACTTTTGAGAGAGTCTCTTAAATTCTTTTAAAAGTGTTTTTTAATAATATACATATACAATGAAATGATGTAATCTATCAGGGGCTGATTAAGAATTTTATTTTGCTTGCTTTATCTTTAATAGTAGTAATATAGTAGTGATAATTTCTAAAGCAGATTTACTTAATACTTACTGCAGAGATAGGCTGAACTCCAATACTACAATCAAAAAAGCACTTTGGCGCCCTCTACCGCCAAAAATATAAACTTTTGGGTATACCTTCCGTTACAAATAAAACTCGAAATTCAATTTCGAACCTTTTTTGCCTTGGTAGTTTTTGTTTACGACTTATAGAATTCTGAATAAACCTGCTGAAACATATGTTGCATTAACATTAAGACCTACGGGGGGAGGAGGTCACCTTTTTGGTTTTAGACTTTTTGGATGGCCCTTAAAACATTAAGCAAGAGAAACACTAGTGTGCCATTTTTTCCTGGTCAAAACCTATTTTTACTGTACTAAAAACGCAAGGACCAAAAATACGTGCTTGAAGAAAACAAAGCGGCTGTTAGATTTTAGGAAAAATGTATGATTTGTAACGCATAATAGATTTTCTAGTTGAATATCTAGCCTTATATATTTTTTGAATAGTCTTCATTCGAATGTTTTGCAGAAAATTTGCATTCATGAACAGAGTCTGAACATAAAGTGAACTAAACCTCTTCCATTTTACAAAAAACAAACAGTTTTAGGACTTAAATAAAATGACAGGTAAACCGATATAATATACCCCTTGGACAGAAACAAATAGTCCTTAAAGAATTTCTTAAGTCCTCTTGCTTTGTATAACCCAACATATTTGACAGCTATCAAGTTTAATTGAAAATCTTTTATCCAAAACTGCAAAATTTCTCTCTATTTGGGCTGCATATCAAATAAGTATAGCGCTGTCTGGCAAACACAGAAAATTGTAACACATTTATGGGGGCCATAGACTAGAAACTTTCTAAACTTGTTATTAAACCAAAATATACCGCAGATTTGCCCAAAATGTAGGGAAAACAAAAAAGAAGAAACAAAATTCCTACTCACTTCAACTTGAAGTGGAAATCTTTTGCTGACAGACAGTTTTTTTGTGCCTAATGACCACTTGACAAGTCAGCTAATCTTAGGACTAGTAGCAATTATTGCAATTTCCAACACACACACACACACAAACACCCAGCACTCACTTATATGAGCAGCTCAGCTGCTAAACGAAAGATGTATTTGTTCTCTGAATATTTTTGTGTAAGGCTTGCGTCACCATAAGGTTACATACTCACTCACATGTTGAGTGTAAGCACTAAGCAGAGTAGCTCACGCGGCCAGCAGATTGTAGCGCAGTACTCCACAATACTACCTCTGTCATATATCGTATATAAAGGTATATGTAATATATATATGCCATGCCCCATACCAGCGCGCCCCTAGCATCCAGCCGGTGCTAGCAATCACGTTCTAGTTTCAATTGTGCAGCTCAAAACGATTTCAGATTCAACGATGATTACTCAACAAAGCAATGTGATCTTTTGCAACGCGCAACAGGAGAGCGCAACCAGTTGTTGCCCACACCACATTGAGCCCCAACCCAAACACCAGTTGCGCAAAATGTAACATGTTGTTGTGCTAGAAAAATTTCACTTTTACCCAATGCTCAAACATGTTCGATGCAGAATCGCGTCATACCAAGTCGCGTGTCGGCTCTGCGTGCGTTGGCAACGTGACCAGGCTGCCAGTATAGAAGCTCCATGGTACGGTGAAATGCTTTTACAAAATTCAATTGCGATTCAGCTGTCGAGCGAAGCGGTTGTGCGCGCTCTTTGAATAAAATAAAATACAAATTTATAGTATACGCTTTCAATACATATACTAAGCAGTTGGAGAACAACGCGACGCGCTGATAATGCTAAATAATATACTGCATATATTTGAACAAAAACAGTGAAAACGTTGGCAAGAACCGTTAAAAGCATTTGGCCAACTTAACGTGCAACAACAAACAAAAAAAAATAAACTAACAAAGAAAGCTAAGAAAGCAAAGAAGAAAGCAAGAAAGAAAGAAAGTTCTTAAAAGCAGTGCGGTTAACTGGTATTTACTACCACATAATAAACTTGTTGTTTATAAACATTAAGGCTTATATATTATGGCATGTGTTGGGCCTTTAAGCCAAAAAGTGTACTAAACAAAAGTGTTGAAACCTTTAAATATGTCGATTGTGTGCACTTTGGAGCAGAAAGTGAACTTTTTTAATGCAGCTGCAACAAGCAACAATTTGTTAATACTTAAGAACAACAATAGTAACCAAACGGATAAACAAAACTATTACAACAATCAGCAGGATACAAGCAACAACAATAATAAGACGCAAAGTATGTTTAGAAACTATATTTTATATAAATTGTTTATAAACATAAAAAAAAAAAATACATAGTATTATTAAAAAAAAAAAACAGCGCAAAATAAAAACAAACGCAAAATATTAAGCATACGCCGCATTGCACTTGAACTATGTAAGCACTTGTGTGCAAGTGTGTGTGAGAGCGCGCGCGTTTTTGTTTGCGTATAAGTGAGAGAGCGCGCTTAGTCATTTTGTTTTTGGGAATTTTTGGTCAAATAACAAAAACAACAACAAGAAGCAGCAACTGCAGCTAAATTTTTTGTAGGGGTTAGAGAGTATGCTTATAAGCGTAGGGGGTGTGTGTTAGGAGGTAGCATTGACGCTGGCAGCGTCTGGCGCGTTTTAATGTATGTGTGTTTATAATATAAAGATGTAGCTATGTGTGTATATTGTGTCTGAGCGCATTGAACTGCAAATGCCAATTCCGATGGTCACGGTGAGGGTTGCGACACAGACACACACACACACGATAGATTCAGACGACAGCAACAAAATTTCGCAGTTGTTTGATTTCTTGTTTACACACACAATTACAGCTATGATATACGTGTCTGTCTGTGTGTGTGTGTTGCCTTCTTTCTTCTCCTTTGTCGTTGTTGTATTTTACGCTGTCGTCTAATTCGTAGATTCTTGCATCATTTGCCGTAATCATTGTGTAAATGACTGTGCTAAAAACGAAAGCAAACGCAAAACATTTCAAGTGGGTTTGAGTCTTTTGGGGTTATAGAAATTTATATATTATTCTATATAGACTGAGTTCAGGTTGCGCTCCCCCAAAGCCAGACAAAGAAAGTTGTAGGAGCGTGCCGACAGTTCTTTATTTCATTTTGTTGGTGCGTAATATTTGCAATCTACTAGTAAGTGCCAGACTGTGGGACTAGCTGGTTTGACTAAAGATAAATAAGAAGTCAAGCACCTTTTTGAATTCTTGTTAATAAATATCTAAACTGATTAGTTGTTGACTGATTATTTGAAAGTTTAAATTTTTGTATACTTAACTGTTAACTAATCTAGTGAAGTATATAATTATTATTGATATTAGTTGTTGGCTGTTGCGAATATGTATTTAGCATTGCGAAAATCACGTCAGTTAAAAAGTAAAGATAAGAAGTTTATTAGACTAAGAATGTGCTAGCACTTCTTTCTTCTTTAATTTGTATTGCACAGCAATTTTTCAAGCTACTGTGGGATAAGCTAGTATTGACAGAAAAGCAGCTTATAAAATTGTGAATATACAAAATGATGTGTTAACCAATTGTTATTCGTTGTTAAATGTAAACTACTAACTAATTTAATTGACAACAAAATAAAAATTTTTTTTGATTTATGCTTGTTTCGAATTTCGATAGTCGTTGTAGAAACGACTGTACTGTTTAGAATATTAAGACGCATAATATTAAAAATAGGCGTTAAAAAATTTAAAAAAAATAATAATGAATATATTTAGCTCAAATTTGTTGGCTCTTCAAAATCTTTATTTTTCAAAAGTAGTTTGAGAAATAAAGGCATAAATTAAAATAAAAGCAGGCGATGTAAGCTTCTTAAATTGGCGTGACGTTACGTATGTACGACAAAATATGACAAAACAGAAGGAAAAGCTAAATTTTTAAAAAGTTTTTTCTTTACACTCACGTAACAATTAAGTAACACTGGGTTTAGAACAAAATATAATAACAATCGGTCTTACCGATTAAAAGATATTAGCAAAAATCTGCCTGTCGTGACGTTACAAAAAAAAAAGTTGGTTTTGAATGAGATTAAAAAATCGTAAATTTCTTTAAAACGTTTGTTTTAAAAACTTGTTTAGTATGATTTAAAAAAATATTATTTAATTTGGAAAATTATTCAGTCAAAAAGCTTTTGCTCTTTTTTATTTTTGTCTGTAAATAAACATTAATTTTGTAAAATGAAAACTAAAATGTTTAATAAATTTTATAAGCATATATACGATGTAAACAGTTTTCTTTAAAAATGTTATGCAGACTTTTTTTCAGATGCTTCTAGAATTTTGAATTTTTATAATAATATATGCTCTTTAATGTCAAAAATATTGGCCACTATACACAATATATTTTAATATATACATATAATAAAGTAAAATTTGCAAACAATTTAATGTCTTCTCGGAAAATTTTTCAAAATATTTGTTTAGAATTCGTAAGTGTGTTTGAGGTTTGCGGCTTAAGAAAGTGATGCAGTTAGTAAGTTTAAATATAAACAAATTTAAGCATCAAGAATGAAAAACATTTTTACCTGGAAAATATAAATTTTATTAATAATAAAAGTGTTTTAAATAAATTTTATGCGGTAGCTAAAGAGAGCTAGCATTCAAGAGCGTCTTTGTTAACAGAGTTCTCTCTTTGTTGTCTGAGTATGTTACAGTATGTTGCTAGACAGATCAGCTTACAGCTTATGTTTATAACATTGTTTTAAATAAACTATGAAAGCTGAAATGTTAAATGTTTACATACATATGCAAAAAATGTATCTTTGATTTCGTTAGAGTATTTTATTAGGTTTTTTGGAGTTATAGCAAATCGTGGGTGTAACTGAAAACTCAAGACGGCTTGGACTAGAATTTTGTTCTAACAATAGTGGCGTGCAGAATATTATTTCCAAGCTGCGCAACGACACTTTTCGATTGTTATCAAAGAAAATGCATTTTAAGTTACCGAAAATAGAGACTTCTCGCTTAACGTAACATCGAGCACACAAACCGAAATTCGCTGCAAAGAGATTTCTGGCGCAGCACTTAACAGCTGATAAGCGCTTTTATGCACTTTTTGCCGTCACCATTCTATTTAAAGATCAAAACTATTTACTTGTGTATTAAATGCTTATTTTATTGTAATGTCAAAGCACCTAATGACGTAAATACAAAAACGAAAATTTAAGTGTAAAACAATAAAATAAATTATACTTTTAGGCTGATGTAACAGCCTCGTAGAAATTTTCAACTTTAAATTGCTGACCATAAATAAATATACATAACAGCAGTAAATAAACCTGCTAGTAATAAACAAAAAATGATGTAACTTTTATATAGTATCTTGAGATTTTTGTATTAGTTATTACGACCAGAACTAATTAAAGCCTTTACAAAGCTGATAACACACAGCACAACAAAATTATACTAGTATGTGTCATAAAATAATTAAAACTGATTAATCACTGCATTTTAATACCTTTATATCAGCGCTGAGCGCAGTATATAAGCACTTTAGCATATTATTATTATTATTACCAAGACCTTTATAAGCGCCCATTAAAGCTGATAACAGACCAATAACAACAACAACAACAAATTGATAACATAATAAATCTATCAAAGCAATTGAACACACACTATCTGTAAATAGCTTTTACAACAATATCAAACTTAAGTTCTAAATAATTTTAACTAACTTTTCTACTTTTTTTTTAACTTTTCTTGCAGTTTCACGAACAGAAGATATTAACGTCAACAACACCTTGCAACAACAACAGTTGCAACAAAAAGTCTTGCAACATTATAGCCAACAAGCGCGTTTTAGCTTTGCCTCAGAGGCTGAGCTTCACGCCAAAGTCTTTCCCTCGGCTACGTCCACGGCAAGACCTGAGGTGCTTAGCGCCACACCCACAAATTGCCAGCAAAACAAAGCCAACAATTTGGTAACCATCATAAAGGCTAATCATCAAGCTAGCACAAACAATCAGTTGCCACTAGGCAACAGTAGCATCATGAACAACGTCAGATTGAACACCATTTCGCCTTCGCTGTCCATGAACGGCAGCTCCAATGAGTCCACAAATTGTAAGTATAAACTTTGAAGCTTAAACTTGTAAGTGTTGCTAAGCGTTTGTTCTTTGCTGCAGTGCATTCAATATCCATGTATGGTGGCTCCATCAGTCCGCAGTCCAATGACAGCGGCATGTCCGATGGTGTGGGCAAGTTTGGGCCCGGCAGCTTTGGCAGCAATGGCTATGGCGACTCCAATATGGGCGGCAAGTCCAATTCACAGAACAGCAATGCACAGTCCGCCATGAGCGCTGCACAAAAGGAGCTGTTCTCTCAACGCAAACAGCGCGAGTTTACGCCAGACAGCAAGAAGGATGAGAGTTATTGGGATCGTCGCAGACGCAACAATGAGGCGGCCAAGCGTAGTCGTGAGAAGCGACGTTATAATGATATGGTCTTGGAACAACGCGTCATAGAGCTGACCAAGGAGAATCATGTGCTCAAGGCGCAGCTGGACGCTATAAGAGACAAATTTAATATCTCCGGCGAGAATCTGGTTAGCGTGGAGAAAATATTGGCCTCGCTGCCCACCAGCGAACAAGTGCTGAGCAATACCAAACGCGCCAAGATGAGCAATGGCTCCGCCTCACACTCACCCTCGGGCAACAGCTCGCCGCGCAACAATACTTCACACAATGGCTATAATGGTAATGCGCCGCTCTCACCTATCATCTATGGACCCAATGGCAACTCGCGCAGCTCAGCTGGCGAGACACATAACGCACAGCTGGTCAAGAGCGTGCATCAGGCGCAGCTGACACAGCATCAAGCGCCGCCATCATTGACGCCCACACATATGCAAGCCGTGCCCGTGCCACATGCCTATCAGCAGCAACAAAGCAACGTTAATATGGAGTGCTCTGCACCGGGCACGCCCAATTCGGTCATAAGCGCCGCAGCCAGCACCACAGTAACCATAGCTATAACGCCGCCACTTGAACAACAGTCGCATCACACACGCCCGCCCACCACAAATGCCATTGCCAATCTGCAGGTGCTGCAGCAAGCGCTTAATCGCAATAATGTGCGTCCCGAGGATTTGGACAGTCTGCGCAAGGTGGTGGCTGTGGGCGCGCTCTACAATGTCGCTGCTACAGTAGGCGGCGCAACACAGCCTGTGCCCAATGATGCTCTCTACTCACCAGCGCATCACAACGGCACGTCCAGCTATGTGGGCATTAATAAGGAGCATCTCGAAGCCGCTGGCTATTTACACAGCGTGGAGGCAGTTAGCTCCAGTGCTGTAGATGCTGTATCCTCCTCCTCGGTTAGCTCTGCAGCGGCCAGCGTGCTAAATTTGTCGCGCCGCGCCTGCTCACCCAGCTATGAGCATATGCTATCGTCCACTACTTCCTCAACGCATCATTCAACACACTCATCCGCCTCCTCTGCGCTGTCTTCAGCCTCTTCCTCAGGCGCTGTGTCGGGCGATGATGAGATGGATATTGTGGATGATAGGCATACACTGCATGTGCCTCTGCCGATGCCACGCCCACTGCACAATAGCCCACAACATGGCAATGATGCCAACAACTGTCTGCCGCTCAAGCTGCGTCACAAGTCGCATTTGGGTGACAAGGATGCGGCGGCTACGGCATTGCTCTCTTTGCAACACATCAAGCAGGAGCCTAGCTGCAATCGTGCCTCACCGACGGCGTGGAATGATGGCGGTGATAACTCCAGCGATGAGCGAGATTCGGGTATTTCTATAGCCAGTGCTGAGTGGACAGCGCAGTTGCAGCGCAAGCTGCTGGCACCCAAGGTAGTGAGCGCAGTGAGCGTATCCAATGCTGAGCGCGATCATATGCTTAAATCACAGCTAGAACGTCTGGAATCGGAGGTGGCAAGCATTAAGAGTCTGATGACTCAAGTAACGGAATAAATGGTATTCCAAAGAGAGCAGGTCATACCGAGGAGAGAGAGCGAAGAGACAGAAAAATTGTAAAGGCAGAGACTTTTGGTACGGCTGATTGAATAAATGTGGATGCTAATGAGTGTGCGATGAGGTTATGATGCTGCTCTTAAAGATTAAACGATTCTAGACGCACTATGAGTATATACCTCCAACTACAACTACTATACATATGTAAAACTATTACTACAGTCCAAAAAAGTGTACAACTACTTACATATATACATATATACTATATACAACTTATGTATAACTCTATATACTATATAACGTTGAGTTTTATAATTGTTTAATCGTACAATGTATGTGTTATATGTGTATGTGTATCTTATGCTATAAATTTTATAGATCTCGTCCAACTTTGAAGCAAGAAAAATTAAAACAAAAAGCAAATTCTTAAGATCTAAATAACTAACAAAGGATATGTAGTAAATATGTACTATATACCAACTTATATAGAGTTTGAACTGTTTTAAATGTTCTATTTTAAAATACTATACAATGTTCTCTAAGTTTCCTTATGTGCGACAGAAATTAAACAAAAAAAAATATATAAAATATATTTATATAAACGTTAAAAAGTATTTGCTATTGTACATAATACAACACATACTAGCAAAATAAGTTTATTCCTATTTAATATATAACCCATAAATACTGTAAATATATACAAAACTAGCACTAAATTAAGTTGAAGCTAAGCTTATTATTATATATCTATATATATATCTATATGATTATTAAAAACAAAAGCAAACGTATAATGCTAAATATAAAACAATACATACATTGTTATAAGAAATGCGTGTAGCACATTCAAAACTTTCTATTAAAAAATAGTAGTAGAAAAAAAGCAAAATTTTTTAAAATAACTATTTGCAATAAATATATTTAAATATTTAATAATTTATATTTTGTCGTTCTCACTTAATTTTTATAATCAAATTTTCTTGCTGCTTTGGTTGCCCGTGTGGGTCACAGCGCTTTAACTACCTAGATGTTGTCCAAGTTTTCGAAACTTGAAAAATTTATACATATATACTTATAAACTGCATGTATACATAATAAATGTGTATGTGTTAGCTTAAGAATTGAATGAAGAGTAAAAGGTTTTCAAAGGCCTTGCCTTGTATTAGTATGTTCTTTGTAATATTTGTGTGAGAAGAAGCTGGCCAGTTTCGCACATTAAATCTATTATATATATATAAATATATTACAAGTTGTATTACACTTAATTTAAAAGAAAAAGAAAAAAAAAAAAAACCTAAAAAATATACAACAAAAAGTACATATGACTATTTCTATGGTATGAAAAAATAAACTGTAAACTAAATTACATTATATCTAATGTTTAAATCGTTTGTGTTGATTAAAAATAAAAAATATTTAAAATGAAAAATATGAACAATTTGTTTTTTATTGTTAATCAAGTCGGAATATTAGGAATTTATTTTTTGTAAATGATACATAATGTTCTAGACACCACTTTCTCAGATTCATCCAGGACCGTCAAGAGGGTGAAAAGGGGGGATCCCCCCGGGGTCATACTTACAGAAATCAATAATTCAAGCTAAAGGTGTAATAGAGGGGTCGGTACATTCCCCACCGGGTCCGATTTTCTCTCTACGGCACTGGATTCATCCATGTGTCCGTAATAAGTGATAATTGGCAGTTGCATTATCTCGTGAATATTGCTGCGGGAGTAGGACTTCCCCATTAAATGTCTCCAATTAGACTTTGACCGACGCGTTATTGATCATGTAGGAGAATAATTTTGGCATGTCTGAAGTACAGGGTAGGCCGGCCATCTGTTGAAACTCAAAACTCGGAACATATCCGTCCAAAGTGAACGTTTTTAGACATATAGTATGTCAGCTCAAAACTACTCAATTTTAGTCATGGATCATTAAACAACCGAACAACGCCTAAAAGTTTTTCTCTGAAAAAAACATATTCAAGGTAAGTGTCGACGAGTCGCCGGAAACATCAACGCGCCATCTTTCGCAAGAATTACACTTTGCTAAGAACACTTTGCATTGAATTTTGCCTGCGGGTCTGTAAACACACGCTTAAAAGATTCAAATAAGCCCACGGACCATTATCATCGTCGCTATTCGTTCAATGGATGCGGGAACAGCCAGGCATACGGGCCTGTAGAGCCAACCGCAGCTCTTTTTAGGCGATATTATTTTTCATACATAAACGATTAGACATTTGCCCAATTTTGTTGGAAAATATACGAAAAAAATGCAATTAACAAACAGACCAACAGATGGCCCACCTTATATTAATTTTTTTTTAAATCAAATACATATATTTTTCTATCAATCGCATTTTTCTAATAATTGATCACCAATCTAGCCTGATTAACTGGAGATATACCGATAGTATATCTTTTCGATAGTATCGATAGTTTCATTGTACGGATACTATCGAATTGTTTTGTTCGATATATCGATAGTATACTTTTGTATGTAAAAAAAACTTTGAGCTTTTGGAAGTTTAGTATAAACAATTAAAAAATGTAACTTAAAATTATTCTACTTTCTGGAATCCAACTGTGTTGGACTACAAAACTTCTACTAAAATTGAGAGGATGGATGTTCAGAGTAGAAGTAGCCTTATAGCTTTGAACATGAGGACCCGACTGAAACCTAGAAATGCCGACATGTTGGTCTTCTGCCACAAAAACATGCTACTTGAAAGATAATTTTTTTATGATTTGTAATTGTTGAATGGACAGTTTTTGGTTTTTTAAAATGTAATTTTAAAAGGATATCTTGTTACAATGTCATGAATAAAACCTTTCCGTTAAACATTTTTAAAATACTCTTTTTGTAAGTATTATAATTTTTCCCATTTCCTTTATGGTACTTATTTAAAGAATGTGCCATATTACACTTTGTTCGATAGAACTACCGATAGTATCGATAGTCTCAACTATCGAAGTCTAAACTATAGAATGGTGGCACTAGCAATAGTATCCCACCTCGGGCATCTTTTGGTGCAGATTCAGATCATATTTTATCGAATCAGATTTTTAAAACTTATCTTTTTTAGCCTTTTTATTGGATTCTCACGGGCCACGTGGTACGCAGGAACGACGAGACACCGACAAAAAAGCTATTTCTGTACAAAGAACTAGGATGCCGAGCTAGAGGCAGACCGAAAAAGCGATGGATCGACTCAGTAGAAGCGGATCAGAATTCAATGAGGGTCCAGAACTACAAGCTAAAGGCGTTAGACGGGGACGCATGGAGAAAGATTGTGAAGGAAGCTTAGGCCCACATCGGGCTGTGATGCTTATAATTATAATAAGATTCTCATAAGGGAGTCATTTTGCCATCATTTTACAGTGCCTTTTGAGTCCATGGGCGTGTTTTTTCCTTAAGCGCTCAGCTCAATCTCATTGATTCTGTTCAGTAGAGAGCTCTCAGATTGACGAAATAGACAGCATGAGTTGTTTTCGAGGAATGTGAGGTTTCGTTGTCGATATTAAAGCATAGCCAGGTTGTCAACATGATTATCATGTTTTTAGGTTATCGTAGTGGATTCTTTTTTTCTTCACCACTGACTATAGGATGCAAGAAACCCTCTTTCGCGTTCAAAGTTCGTATGGAACCCAATTTCCTTGTTCTTGAATAATTTTCAACGATTTTAAACGATGTGAAATTTGTTTTTTGACTCACCAAAAAGTCAAAATTATTTTTGCGTTTGGGTCGATTTGTTTCTAATATTATTTCCGATCACGAATCTTGCTACAATTTCGGACTCCCACAACGTTCTTGGCTATCCAAGTCAAACAGAAGGTTTTTGAACTTTTGAAGTCACTCATGACAACTTTTCTCATTTAAAACTGCCGCACCATATCCTTTTCCAAGTAATTGATGTGCCTCAGCTGCAAATGACTTCAAATTGAAGACATAAATCAAATGTTTGTTTATTTAAGGGATACCTGACCTTAGAGTTAAAGAAAAAAATAATTGAAATAATAAGAAAAAAAAATGTACGGAAAAATGCTTTAACTAATCCATGACTCAAGCCAGATAGGCGGCTCACATTAGTAGCCAGCGACTTGGATTTGCAATACAATGTTGGAAAAGGAAGTGCTAATAAAAAAAAAGTTAAACAATATATTGGGAAAAAAGCCTGTTAAAAAAATTGGTGACTCAAAATTTCGAGTTGGTCAAGAATGCTCGAAGAGCAGAACAATATAAAAGAAGTGATAAAGGACAGATACAGCTCGAAAGAGAGGAAATTAGAAAGGCTGTTGTAGTTTGCGAAACAGACAGGAAAAGGATCATTTATTCATCATAGGATCTACAATATTGTAAGGCTAAGGGGCGAAAACTACAAGTTAGTCTAGAAGGCACGTAAAAGCTATTTTACTAGGATGTTCCATTGAATCATTTAGAACGAGTAATAGAATAGCCCCCATGGCATGTTCCACGGCTATTTAAGGAAGGCAACATCTGTCAGAATAAGATGAAAGTTGTATATTTGGATTCCAATTTAGACCGCAAAATGCAAATTGCTTATTACCGACTCTATTCTGTCATGATACATGGCGGACTCCAAATGCAGGAGCAGTATTCTAAAATAGAATGAAAAAGATTTCGCTTAAAGCAAGAAGTTTGTTCTTTAGACCAACGCTTGATAAATGCGGGAAACCCTCTAGCTTTATTAACGTTGCTATATATAGTTATCTTTGACCTTATGATCAAACACAACACCAAAGTTCGGAAATGCTCAAGATACGTCGAGGAGTGGAGAGGGTCCAAGTGAGACGAAATATCATAATTTTACTTTTTTCCGATTGGACAAAATCTAATTGCTATCAAAATAATGCTGCAGAAGTAAATGCTAATCATAACCGGAGGACGACATAATGACAAATCTTGACATATTACCAAGTTGTGCAACGCTGGTGAGGAGCCTCTAATGCTTCAATTTTATGTTCAATGACGGATTTATGGAAGTGATTTTCTGAAAATATTATTAGGATCGTATTAGAACTGTATAAGTTATAGATTCAATATCCATCAAAATTTAGGGCCTTCGAGAGAAAACTGCAGGCTCAGTGCTAACTATCGAAGAGGCCATGGAGGATCTTATTTTTTAAGAAGAATTTACTTATGTAGTATTTTTTTTTTTTAATCTACGGGACCCTTCAGCTGCTCAGTACAAATCGAAAGCAAAGAGAGGCTGTCCGGACCACAAAGAAGCACTAGCACTTATTCCTAGAAGAGCAGCAGTTCGTACGTTTGTATCTCAACTTTTTTCCCACAAATTTTTATACTTAATGATAAGGATGACGGCGGGTGTGACCAAGCTTGATCACATTAAGAGCAAACACATCCGAGGCAGCCTGATGGTTAAAAAGCCTATCACTGAGACGCTCAAAGTAGGTTCGATGCGTTGGTATTGCCATGCTCAAAGGCGACCGCGAGAACCCCGCTAAGAAGGCAATACTTACCGGAGTTTCAGGTAACGGCCGTAGGGCAGGCAGACCGAAAAATACGTGGATCAGTCAAATGCAAAAACATCAGCAACGAATGGGTCTCAGCGATGACATGATCCAGGATCGAAATGCCTGCAGACGAATGCTGAGATCGCATACCCACACCTCAGGAGGAGCAGAAGCGAGTCCGAAAAGGGGTAAGCAAGGGTTTGGGAGAAGAAGAATTGATATTTTTTTAAATCTATGGGTACCTTCAGGCTCAGCTGAGTCTCCGCTCCGCTGGTCAGTATAAATCTAAAGCAAGAAGAGCAGCAGACCGAAAGCTTGCATCTCAACTTGTTTTAGAAGAATTTTAATGTTTAATATTTTTTTTAATTTACCTGCCCCTCCAAAGAACTTCAGGCCAGAGGGGTCCCCGCTCCGCTGCTCAGTACAAATCTAACGCAACCAGAGGCCTTTAAGCCCACTAAGAAGCACTGCTTCTATGATTAGAAGAGTAGAAGATCGGATGTTTGTATCTCAACTTTTTTCAGAAGAATTCTAATGTTTTTTTTTCAGTTAACCGGCCCCTCCAGAGAACTTCAGGCTCCGAGGGGTGCCAGCTCCGCTGCTCAGTACAAATCTAAAGCAACCAGAGACCTCTAAGCCCACTTAGAAGCACTGCTTCTATCACTAGAAGAACAGAAGACTGGATGTTTGTATCTCAGCCAGGGCCGTAGAGAGAAAATCCGGGTCCGGGGGGGAAAATATACAAGCCATTCTGTTACACCTTTAGCTTGAATCCTTGTGTTCTGTAAGTACGACGAACTTTTTCACTCGAAAAAGACAATGCATCAGGACAGCATTTTTTTAGCAGTATAGCAAATTCCAAAAAAAAAAATTATTACGACAGTAATTACACCGTGTTTCTGTAATCTGTAATGTAAGATGGGTAAGGTTTCTTAGTTCGCTGGTAGGGCTGCTACCTTGCCAAGAGATACACGTTTATATTGCAAGCCGCCTGCTCCAAAACAGAAGCCCGCTGTAGCCGCCGCTAACATGTGGAACAGACGATACTATGTGAATTGTTTTCAGCTTCGGCGCTCACCTACGACCTTACCTGCCAGTAGCTAAGCTACCGCCAGCATCGCTCTTAGGATCATTGTACTTACTGAGCATCCTCATCACGGCAGGATAACAATCCTCGAGGAGGATTCTGGCCCTACGCACCAACCCGAGTTAAAGGAAATAATATATACATATATATATAGTTACACCGGGCCCCTGAGATTCCCATTTAGTCATTTCGTCGGGCCTGATCTCAACTAGAGGGATACAGATAGATGACTATAGTTTTTCCAATGTGCTTTTGCCTTATTTCCAGTTATCATCGATATTTCAGACTGATACTTGTAATTCTTCGCTCCTGTGCTTATCTTAGAGCCGTCCAGCTAAACAGGCCGTGAGCTTGTTCTCTCTTTTGATGTTCTTTAGTCTTCTCACGCTCCGGTAAAATCGTTGCAAACTTGGTGGGTGCAACAATTTTCGACCTACAAAATGTTGGATTCCTCTTCCGTCTTGTCGTTCTAGCAACACCTGCCCTCTGCAATTATTTTTCCAAAAGTGTAACTATATTGGTAAGCTGCACTGTTAAATTCCTAGGTCAAAATTTAAATCGAAATCAAGTAATGACATGTACTACCTCATACTATCCTGTGCCAAAAATACAAACTTTTTCAAATTGCGCTATCCAAAGCGCATGCGTATACGTTATATCAAAGAACACTCATTAAGTATAAGAAGTTTCTTTTATTCGTAAAGATTTTTCATTTGTTGTTTACAACGAAAAAATACAAGTTTAATTTTATTTAGAATAACATCGTTTATCGACTAGTTTAGATCTGTACGCCTTTGGTTTACATTTTCATCGAAATTAAATTAAATATACAATAAATATTTTCATTTTTTTTGTTTCTTTTTTTATAATAAATCTTAAACATCACATGAAAAGTTTTTTGTTTTTGTTTTTACGTGTTAAGTTTAAATATCTTTGTTTTGCTCTTTGGTTTTGTTCGTTCACAAGATAAAACGCTTTGGTTTATCAATTTTTTTATTAGCCTAAGAAAAAATCATCTAGTCCACAAAAAGTTATAGACTAGATATAAGACCTGTTTATAAATTTCATATAATAAGTACCATATGTTGTAGTTGTTGTTTTTTTTTTTGGGGGGTGTTTGTTGGGTTTGGTTGTAAATACATGTTTCATATATGTAAATAATTTTTACTATAAGAAGATTTGTTTTAAATGTTTGTTGTTGTTGTTGTATAACTTTCCAGCTTCTAAGAACTGCAGCTGCGATATTGGTGTAGAGGTCGGTGTATGCATATATATATATATAATATGTTATATACATATATCTTTATAGAGTGGTATATAAGTATAACTATGTAACTGTAAATTGTACTTAGCACTAACTACAAGACATGCCACGCCCACGCGCCCACACGTAAAAATATGTGTGTATTGTGTGGGTTATGTATAATTTCATTTTTGGGATTTCCATTATACAGATTTTAAGATTAAATTTTTTTTTTTTTTTTGGTGATTTTGCAGGAAAAAATCCATAAAAATTCGCCTTCTAACTACATACGTCATAATAATTTTGTTTTTTTTTTATACTTTGGCATTATCTAAGAGAGGTCGAGAGTTTTGCGTTTTTGGAAAACGTTGATTTGGCCTTAAATTTTGGTAATTTGTTTTGGTAGTTTCGGTTGGGTTGGTTAGTTGGTTGTGTTTTTGAGTTAAGTATTGAATACTCTGTACCCTGGGGAAAAAGTTAACATAATGCTCAAAAAGTTATGTTTGTAAGATGGAGACGAAAGTGCCGAATATGCGGTTCTAGTGTGCAACCAGGTGGAGACTATCGTCGGGCCCTATGCTTTTTCCCAAGGAATCTAAATGTTAAAAGGTTTTTTTTTTAAATCTACGTGCCGTTTTGAAAGCTCCAGGCCCGGGGAGGAAACATTCGTCGTCAAGCCTGTAGCACCCAATGACTATTCTATATCCAAACAAAAAAAATCCCATCATTGAACATGAGAATCACTTCCGAGTGTTAGCTAAAGAAGTGACTGAAGGTAATAGACTAAAAAAAATGCTAATCATTATACATTAGACGCACTTTCAGCAGTTAGCTAGAGAAGCGATTAAAAGCAATATGAACCAGCTTACTATGAGTTTCTTCTTCTTCTATGCCTCATTAATAAAGAGTAACTGTTACTGGAGCTAGGGCCTAGTTTTAGCTGCTTTATCAAAGCATCCTGGCTAAGTTTCTGATAATTTCATGGAAAAATTCGTTTTTGATTCATTACACTAGTTTACAAATGTTAGGCTCTTCGAGTGAACCTTGACTGTTGAAATTTTTTAGGGTTCTTTAGAACCTTTTTCGAGATTTTTGCCAAAAACATGTTTTTGTGTACAGTTTTCAGTTATCCGTGAACATCTCGTGAACAAAATGTTTGTATCATCTACAGTTTTTAACCGATTTGAAAGATCTTAGGCTCGAAATGTTCGTAAAAGAATTCTCTTTCTTAAACATTCCTCTTTTTCAAACATTTTTTCTAGTTAATAAAAAGCAAAACGAAAATTTGTAATTTTAAAAAATGGTCGAGCATGTCACCTTTTTACTCAATCTTCACATATCATATATCACCCTAAGGGCCACACCAATGACTCTCGATTCGTTTTCGATTTCCGTATTTTATGTCAGTAAAACATTTTGTTTACGAGATATTCGCGAATAACGAAAAACATGTTACACGAAAAAATCTCGAAATCGGTTCTTAAGAAAAAAAGTGAATGTAGTTTTCGTATTTCTCGACCCAAAATTACCCTAAAAAACAGTTTTATACGAAGGCTCATTTTTCGTGCAAACTCGTGTTATCGATACCATTTTATCAAAAACCCGATACTGGGAGTCCTGTTAAAAGCGACATAAATGAATAAAAATTGAGTAAGATGCTAAACACATCACAGCATCTATCTCTATTAATTTGGTTGTCTGGCTAAACTTCGAGGGTACAGGGTATTTTATAGTCGGTACAACCGGACTCTATCAACTCTTTTCATATATAAATATACATTTGTGTGTGTGTGTGTGTTGGAGAGTGTACTGTCTATGTGCGTGTAAAAGGTACATGAAAAGATTGTTTGACGACTTGGTGCGCTTAAACCCTAAGCAATTCGTACTATACCGATGTAACAGGTGATGCACCCGCAGCTAATGTCGTGGTCGTCGTGGTCGATGCCACTACAGTGCTAACTTCCATGCTCCATGGATGCACCATATCATAGTACTTGCGATAGTCATAGTCGAACAGCTCAAAGTCTAAGCGATATATGTTGAGCAATTGGTCCAATGTTGAGCGTTCCAGATCGGCAAAGTAGCGCTCCACTAGCGCCTCTGTTTTTATGCCACTCTTTGCCTGATTGCCTATTTTGCGCAACTTGCGTTGCGGCAGTTTGCCCAACAGCAGCGATTCCAGGCCCGCCTGCCTTATAATAAACTCCGAGTCCCGCTGAAAGGTCTCCACTTTGCCTATAATGCTAAAGTTGACGCTGCAGGGTGTACAAAAGCTATAGACCGGTGCCCAGTGTTCATCATAGCGTTTTTTAGCCTCATGTTCGGCTATCAGAAAACGCACAAACTCCTCGAAGGTGGGGCCACAGCGCGGCCACGGACCACCCTGATTGCGACGTCTATATTGATGCACAATTTTGGTGCCCAGCGTTTTGTAGAACGAGTTGCGATTGCCTTCCAGCTTGTTGCGATAGGCGCTGACAATGCGCTCGAAGGGATCACGCACAAAAAAAAGGATAATGCGCTGGGCAGTAGCTCTAGCAGCTCCGGCAGTTCGGGACGTGGAAAATGCTTGCGTGCCAGCTCCAATGGTTGCGTTTCTGTGCGCTGCAAGTACTTTAGATCGTAGCCAGCTAAAATGTGCAAACTTTTTAATATAAGCAAATTACTTTAACATGTGCTGCATACTCACCCAATATATTAAAGTAGTACATCCAAGTGCTGCTGGCCGCTTTGAAGACATTGCACCAGACCAGATTATGACCGGGCGAAACAAAGAACTCCCAGGGATTCGGTGGGTATTGTTCTTGCAACTTATAGCGTTCGCAAACTTCTGACAAATGCTCGCGTCTACGCTGCAGCTCACGCTCCGTGGATGTATGCAGCTCCTCGGAGTACTCATAGACGGGATTAAGCGTGCTTGGTGGCGTGGCGGGTACACTGTTACTACGATTGGCTTCGCCAGCTTTGGCGCCATTCAATTGCTGCGCAGCCAGCAAACGCTGACGCTGCATTTGCTGACGCTTTAGCTTAAGCTGCTGCTTGGTAGGTGCGCCATGCTCACCTGACTCCAGCTCATTCTCAGCCGTGACACGCTCCTTGTTCTGCTCATAGGCATTTAGCGATTCCCGAAAGAGAAAGGCAAAGTAGCAGACGCCAACCAGTATGCAGGCGCCAATCTTTAAATAGGTTTGTAGTCGTCTTCCATAGCGTAGCCGCAAGAGCATTGTCGCAATATGTTCAATTTGCTATGACTTTGGTCTGGTGCAGCTTAGCTAGCTACTACATGTTACACGGCTCCTCTAGGCGGGTCGGTTGTGGCTTGGGCTAAGCTGCAATGACAAACAGCAAAAAAACAAAAAATAAAAATGAATTTTTAATGTTAGCTAATTCTCGCTGGGTTTATTGGGTGTGGCTGATGAGGCCTGTGGGTGCCCTAAAAGCCAAATATGGCAGCCACACCCGTCGCATTGGCGCCACTTTGCTTGTAATTTTAGCCACAAAGCAATCAAATAGTAAGGAACAACAAAGCAACCCCTAGTTTGTTATAACAAACAGGCTTCATGTAGCATTTACACTGGCGCCACAAGGAGAGCCGCAAAATTTCGAAGATTCACAGCTGTTTTTAATAAGGTTTGGTTTAACTTGTAGAAAGCTCAATGTGGTGGTGGAAACGAAAAAATAATCGTTACAATTTGGTATGCGTCAAAATCGAGTAAGCAATGTAGAAACAAGAAAGGGTACATGACAAGAAGTATTCTTCATGATATAAGTTAAAATAATTAGGTTTTTTGAATTTATACGCTATGCCTTTTAAGTACAAAGGACATAGTAAGTTTGTGTAAGCCAAAAACGTTTGTAATTTAAGAAAGACGATGTCGGTGACCCCCTAAAGTTACCTAAAGTATGATCAGGGTAACGAGAGAAGCCGGTATAGAGATATCCGTCTGTCTGTCCATGCTTATGAACGTCTATGTCTCAGAGCTGCTAAGAACTAGAGCAACCAAACTTCCGTATTAGAACCCTCATTATATCACTGCAAACAACTGCCATTGGAGTATAACACAGCATCTCGAAAAAAGGGCATAATTTGTTCATTTATAAATTTATGCTAACCAAATTTGGCGTTCAAAAAACTACTATGTACTCAGTGGCGTAACTTTACCATGACCGTGGGGCCCGTGGCGAATCCTTTCGATAGGGACCCTATCCGTAAAAAAAAAACACTTAAGTAGTTACCCAACACTAATAATAATTTTATTTTCAAGGGCATAAGTTTATACATTTACAATAAAGTAACATTTTAATTTCAATAAGAAAATTCTTTTCTCCGAGCTTTCTGATCCGAAAAATTATCTATAACATCATCAAAGTTTAAAGATCCGGCCATAGAGTTTTCAATAGACAGAATAGCCAAGTTACGTAACCTGTCTTTTTCCAAAGAGCTTCTTAAATAGGTTTTTATTAATTTTAGTTTTGAAAATGATCGTTCAGCACTAGCTGTAGTCACAGGAGTTGTAACAAATAAGATTGCATACTTCAGGAAAGCTGCAATGATTTTTTATTATTAATAAATCAGCAAGGTTCATAACACACGAAGTCTTTTCTATTTCGTCTCTAAAAGTGGACCGAAAACTGATAACTTTTCCCTGGAAAATGATTCGGATATGTCGATTTTATATAAATCAACAAATCCTAGAGCTTTTAATAGATCACTGTCATTTAAAATTTGCCAAGTCGAAGGTTGCAAAATACTGAAATTGGAAACAATTTCATTCATCGGAAGGGAACGCGATTTCAGTTGATTAATAATGATGTCCAATACTCGATAAAATATGTTCACTTTGACCAAACTTTCTGGATCTTGAAGACGCTCATCTTCGCATAGTTCGTCAAAATGGCGTTTTACTTTCCTCTGACGAGTTTTAGAAAATTCAGGGTTGATGGACCATTTTTCTTCTACACTATTTGCTTCCATTTTTAAATTTACAAATTCATGTCGATACCTTTTCAATTCTTCTAGACAAATTGTCAAACGTTGTAAGGCATTTGAAAGATCGGTGGCTTTAGACTGAAGTGCTTTAGGGGCTGCACCGATAGTTTGCAGAATTTTGCAATGGAAAACCAATAACATACTAAAATGGTAGTTCTCGATCTTCTTTTTGAGTGAAATAGCTTAATTTCTTTTATCTGATGTGCAATTTAATAGAATTGTTTTTGTTAGCGCTTTCGGACTTCAACAATCCGGACTCTTAAAGCAAAAACAGCATCATAACGTCCTGCCCATCTAGTAGGGCTTAATGTTATTGAAGTTGAAGACTGCCTTTCTTTATTAGATATAACACTTGATAAAATTTTCCATCTTTTGATACTATGCCCAAAAAAATTCTATATTTGTTAAACTGTATCAAAAAAAATTTTGCATACCAATAACTTCTCTTAATGATGCATCATTAGTACTAGATTTAAGTTATGAGCAGCACAGTGAACGTATGCGGCATTTGGTTTGATATCTTTTATAAGTTTTTGAACTCCACCATAAGTTCCTTTCATTGTGTTAGCACCATCATATCATATTTTTAATCATACAATAACGGTAAAGTTCACACATTTGATCAGTTTTTAAAATAAATTTATTTCTGAGTTCGCGGCCTTTTGGGCCGGGGCCCCCTTGAGTCAGGGGCCCGTGGCATTTGACCACCTCTGCCGCCCTATAGTTACGCCATTGTATGTACTACTAGCACTGTACCTTGACTATATCATAGAGCAGTCATAAGACCGTTCGCTCAAAAATCGATTTTAGGGCATAATAAAAAATATAAAGAGATCATAATTAAAATTGGTTATCAAAACCGAATTTTATCAAATTTCAAATTTAAAAATTACAAAATTAGGAAACACGAAGCACAAACTGAACAATTCAACTCATAAACCAACCGAAAGGTTCGCGCTTTAGCCTGTTGAGCTTTTATGCAAATTTTAAACTCCTCAAAACAACAGAAATCGTGAATACCCTTATTGACAAAACTACAAATTTGCCGACTTTCATTACTCAGCTGTTAACAAAATAATGCTGCCCATAACAGTTTTGTTTCAGTGCTACCCATGCATTTGATGAAAAGTAACAAGCCGCAATTTTGTAAGATGAAAAAACAATCAAATACGATCAAGACAATTAAAGGAATGAATCAGCCAAACGACAAGCAGCAGCACCAACAAAAACAACAACAGCAGGTAATCATATTACTATGTTGTCTTCTTCTTGCCACCAGCACAACTTCAAAGCTGGCAGGAGCAACACCTCGGCATTCCCTAAAAACAAAAATACTTATGCCAAGTGCCTAAGCTGCAAGCGTTTGCTTCTCAGTATAATCACTGGTTGCCTTTGACCACGCTCTAATTTAAGTATTTGTACTTAATTCCTCACAGGTTATACGCACTAAAATTTTCGTAGTTAACAATCGCGTAGTTGTGGAGGCGCGCATCAAAATGAATGTACCAAATGTAGTGGCATGGGACTCAAAGAAGCACACAGGCTATGTGGGTCTAAAAAATCAGGGCGCCACTTGCTACATGAACTCGCTACTACAGACTTTATACTTTACCAACTCTCTGCGCTTGGCTGTCTATCGCATGCCAACAGAGGCAGATAATAGCGCCAAATCTGTCGGTCTATCGCTGCAGCAAATTTTTCATGAGCTACAATTCAGTGATCTTCCAGTGTGCACCAAACAGCTAACTAATTCATTTGGATGGCAAACGTTTGATTCTTTGTTGCAACATGATGTGCAGGAATTTCTGCGTGTACTACTCGAGAAGCTGGAATTCAAAATGACCCACACCTCGCTGGAGGGCATTATTCCCGGACTATTTCAGGGTACTATGTCGTCGTATATAGAATGCGAGAATGTGGATTTTAATAGTACTCGGGATGAGACTTTTTATGATGTGCAACTAAACATCAAAGACAAAGCCAACATATACCAGTCATTTCAGGACTATGTGGCCTCGGAAACTTTGGAAGGCGATAACAAATATTTTGCGGGGGTGCACGGTCTGCAGGAAGCAAGCAAGGGTGTCATTTTTAAAAAGCTGCCAAATGTATTGCATTTGCATTTAATGCGCTTTCAATATGACATCATTACCGAAAGCACCTTAAAATGCAATGATCGCTTTGAGTTTTACGAGCAAATTAGTCTAGACAGCTATCTGGCCAAACCTGAAGAAACTCCAGCAGATTATGTATTGCATGCTGTTTTGGTGCACTCTGGCGATAACCGTGGCGGGCATTATGTGGTCTTTATCAATCCGAAGGCTGACGGACAGTGGTTTAAGTTTGATGATGATGTTGTCTCAAAATGCCAAAAACATGAAGCTATTGAGCAAAACTATGGTGGAAACGATAATAAGTTCTTGCAGTGCAGCAATGCCTATATGCTTGTCTACATACGCTGCTCGGAGCTAAAACGCGTGTTGGGCGAAATATCCGAAAATGATATTCCCAGCGAACTGGTTGAGCGTTTGGATCTGGAAAAACGAATTGAAATGGCACGTCGTAAAGAGCGCAGCGACAAGTATCTTCATGTTTCCATAAATGTTATACTCGAAGAGTACTTTGAGGGCGTGCAAACACGCCGCCTTTTCGATCTCGAAAAGGTACATCTGCGTAAATTTCGAATGAATCAAAATCAAACCGTGCGCGAAATGGTGGCCATGTTTGTCAAGAATTTCGGCGTGCCTCGTGATCGTATGCGTATTTGGAATTATAATCTCCAGAAATTTAAATATCTTGATTTTGACGCGGAGTGTCATTGTACCATTGAGCAAATAACAAACTCGAAAAAATCATGGTTTATCTTTTTAGAGCTTGCCAAACCGGATACCATTGGGCCGCTGTTGCCATTTCATCCCGAAAACGATGTGTTACTATTTATAAAATATTATGATGCGCGTAACAAACTTTTATGTTATTTGGGCTGCACACAACAGCCGCGTGGTCGGCGCTTGGTTGAGCTGGTTCCCGAGGTAAATAGCAAATTGGGCTTTAGCCAAACCACAGAGTTGTCAATCTTCGATGAATATGCCAACAAAAAAGTGGACAACGTAAATGAGCCCATTGAGAGCGCGTTGTGCTTAACTCAGGATCATCTACAAGGACATGTACTGATCTTTGAGCGTATGAATGTCGATTGCAAACTAGACTTGCCCACAGTAGAGGATTATTTTACGGATTTGGTCAATCGCGTTGAAATCATATTCAGTGACAAATGTAACACCAACGAAACAGACTTTACTCTTAAGTTGTCTAATCGGAATAATTATCTTCAGATGGCAAATGCCGTGGCAGAGCGGCTTAACAACGATCCTGAATCGTTGCAATTCTATATGTGCATCAACAAATTCAAAGAGATGCCAGGCAGTGTGGTGCCGTACACTTTTAAGGGCACCATTGAAGATCTGATTTCCTATAATAGGCAAAGTACACTGAAAAAAATATTCTATGAAAGACTGCCGCTACGCGTACATGAATTGATAAATAGGAATCCATTTAAATGCATTTGGGTTTCCAATGACCTTAACGAGTATAAAGAGCTAGTCCTCTACATTGGCGAAACTGATACTGTGAAGAATCTGCTCGAACAAGCAGCACAAAAAATAATTTTGGATCAACAAATTTGCAAGAAACTGCGTCTTCTAAAAATGGTCAATAATGTAATATTTTCAATTTACAAAGAAGATGTATTGGTATCATTCTTGCTGAAACCCTTAGCCATCTTTCAGCACGTTAATACCAGTTTTCGCATTGAAGAGGTGCCAGCTGATGAAGCTGAAGTGGCCGAGAATGAAATGCTCATCCCCGTAGCGCACATCAATAAACCAATTAAAAAATCCTTTGGCGTGCCATTTCTTATTAAAGTGCGGGAAGGTGAACTCTATTCTGCTCTGAAACAGCGTATACAAAAACGTCTCAATGTGCCAGACAAAGAATGGAAAAACTACAAATTTACAACCATTGTCGGCAGAAGGACAAAGCAAATCATTGACCATGCCCCTGTTCATCTGGATGCATTTCGCGATGGATCGCACATCTTGGGCCTCGACCATACCTATATGTCGCTCAAGCGCTCCTCTTACGAGAAAGCAATTAAAATATTGTGAACCTGAGCTGGCAATGCAAGTGAAAAACTAAAGACGTGCTAACAAAAATTTTCAAGCACAAAAACTTTGGCGCACTAAGATTAGGTTTTTCCTTCGTTGTGCACAACGACACTTGTTGGTGTGTACCCATCAGAGCACTTGGCTCTATCAAACTACGTCATACTTTTTGTATGTACATATATAATATATATATGCTGCTCACACTCAAAAAGTAGGACGTCATCCTCAAGCAGCAGCGGCCGCTGCAGCAGTTCAATTTATTTTTTTTTAAATACTTAACAACTACTCCAAGGACTGCTAAAAACATGGAACTTCTAGGCCAAAAAATTTGTTAGTTAAAAAAACCACAACCGGACAGTCACTTGAGCACCTATGTATGCATTCACACATACATTTATGTATATATATTTTTATAACTCATTATTTTCAACTAATATTCCATATGTTTATCTTAATTAAAACTGACCAACTGCATAATTTTTTTTTTTTTAGTTTTTTGCATATATGTATGTTATAAATTCAGACTAAGTCAGCACTATTGTTTTCAAATAAAGTTTTGTATTTACATATATAAAAAAAATATATCATATATACCTACGTTGATGCGCGGCGGGCGTTTACTTTAAAGCTCCGTATGTATCCAACGTCTGCCCCCACCTGGCTGGGGGTTACGTGTTGCGTTTTGGAGGCTATTTTGCTCCGCTTTGCCGTGCTACACTTAACGGCCACTCGCTCTCAACTGGCCTGGTCCGCTGTCAGTTGGCCAGCATGGCTTGTTTTGGCTGTGGTTTCTATTGAAGCCGACTTGGTAAAGAGTGCGCAAGCGCTGTGAGAGCGCGTTGCTCATTTTGTGCGCTAGCAACAGTCAGAAAAACAACTTTGAAAACACTTAATGGACCAGGGCGGCTTTATAGATGAGCTGCTTAGAGCAACCAGAAGTTTGTTAAAATAACGCTGCATAAAAATTATTTTCTAATAGGAAAATAGTATGGTCGAAATTTCGATTTCAAAAGATGAGATACAGCAATATTTTTTAAGCTATACAGCCACAGTTTCAGGAAAATCGTAGTGTGTATATAAAAATTAAACTCCGGTTGCAATGTTTCAGCTCCAATTGTTGCGTTTCCATGCGCTTTACATATCGTAGTCAGCTGGAAAATTATGTCTTTAATATACATATGTAACAAAATTTTGTCAATTAGTGTCCCACACTCACCCAACAGATTGTGATTGTTAGAACTACTAGAGATTGAATGCGAATTTTTCAGGCAGCTAATAGCACTTGCAAACTTTTCCCAACTGATCGTGTGGGCGCTCGGAGTACATACTAGTCGGGCTGGATATTTTGAGGGCTATCCTCGCCAGCATATGCATGTGCCACTCAATTGCTGGACAGCCAGCAAGCATTCAGGCTGCATTTGCTTCACAGGCTGCATATATTGTTAGTTTTGTTGAGGTTTCCTAAGGTGATAGCTAAGGTACCAGAAGCCAAACACAATGCAGGTATGGCTAAAGTCAAGAGCAGCTTAGCAGTTCCTACGTTTAAGACTTCTCCTTTAGACGGCTCTTAAGTTAATTGGTCTAAGCTGAAACGGCAAAAGTAAAAAATTATATATTGTTATTGTAGCCCAATTTTCGTTTGGCTTATTAGGGTTGGCAGATTAGCCCTGCGACTAACTTACCTATCGTTCACATTGACGCCAGTTAACTCACTATTTTGCAGCTACAATCAATGTCGAATGTCCACTTGCTCACAGTGGAGGAATGTTTTACAGATTTGGTCTACCGCGTTGAGATCTTAGACAGTGACAAATGTTACATCAATGACTTTACTCTTGAGTTGTCCAATCGACACAGTTTCGGTCAGAGCCGATATGTGCATCAACAAGTATAAAGAAATACCGGGCACTGCTGTGCCATACACCACTAAAATTCTTGTTGCATTTAAACTTAAGTCCAAAAAAGGCTTTCAAATGCTTCACATTGGCTCCAGTTTGCTTATAATTTAACGCACACGGCAACCGAATACTTTGCAGCAACCATCAACGTACAATATAATTATTATTAGGCGCCGCAAGCGACAACGCAGTTTACCAGCTTTTTTTTTGTTAGTTCAACTAAAATTAAAGTGCAAAAATGTAAATCGTTTCAATTATCGAGTTCAGTTCGTGTACACTGCATTTCGCATTAGTAAGAATGGAAAATCTCACTACTCATTACACAATCTCTTATTTTTGATAAACAATTGTACAAGTTATTATTTATTTATTTAAATATTGTAACTTAGAATTAATTCTAGGGAACAAAAGTAGTTTTAAAGCCAGAGCAACATAGGCCTTCAGGCTAGTAATTGTACAAGTATTTAAAGGGAAAAAAACTTTTTCGCGTTGAACATTTTCGCCCGACGATCACACGTCGCAAAGCACAGACCGCTTCAGAGCAGAGCAGCCAACAGGGTCCGTCGTCGGGCAAAAACAAATCCATTTAGTCGGCGCCAAAAGATAACAGGAAAGCAAGGGGGGAGAATTTTTCATTAAAAAAGAGCACGCATGCATCCATCATGTGCCAAGAAGTATACATGAAAGGCATTATATAAACATGATATTTAAGAAATAGAGGGCAACTTAGAAAAATTTAGAGCGCAACAAAATTCAATATTACACAACCCAAAAAACAAACCCTTACCCAAAAAGCAACACAACTTAAAACAATGCCGTCCCTACGAGAATATTTTTAAAAATCAATATTATGTTATAAGTTCTTGGCAAAAGGCCAAGAAATTTAGATCAACCAATAGCCTACCCACGTACTGTCACACCAGACGAGAGATAACCAATATATATTCAAGCCAAGAAAAGGCTTAAATCAAATATTCAATTTCTGGACGAAAGTACAGACACAAATGGTATGCCCAGGTAATAGTGTCGCAAAAGATGAAAACGTCCAGTTTGAAGAGCTTTTAATGTTATATCAATCCATGGCACGTAACAGGTCAGTCATTGATGCACTATTGTCCAAAGTTTTCCAATGCTATAAAAAAACTAAGTTCAATATCACAGATGGCAAAAGTAATACAGGAAAAACAAAGGGAAAGGGTCATGTATCATATTGGGGCATGCATCACTAAAAATATTAGAAAAATCTCACAAAATTTCAAACGTTCACTCCTTCAATTTCTTAAACATATCAGCATTAAATAATGCCTCAATGTAAACAATACATGACAACAAGCAAGACCAGCGCGCCCATCCATATTTAAAAAAAATCCCCCCCCTGAACATTCCCAGTTAAATAAAAGTTGCCGCGATCCCACAGACAACAAACATCAAGTCATTTGTGTTTTGCCACACACACAAAACACGGCATACAAGCGGAGCCTAGTAGAAGCCGCCCAACAAGGCCGAAGTCATCACAACAGGTAGAAAAACAAGGTATGCATTCACGCACGAAACCTATTTTAGTCTGAGCAAAAGGAACGAAACCACCCCCATTGCTTGTGCGTAGGCAAGCATATTAAAAATTTTTTTTTGTGCTGCGGTGCAACTAGAGTGGCTTATTTTACCGCGCACAAAATACGGTAAAGCTGTAAAACTATGCCAAACAACCTTCCGTGAAAATATCAACGAAACTAAAATAAGGTTGAGTGCAAAATTTTCGGGAATAGCAACCTTGTTTATTCACCATGATGCACAAGCACAACTCGTGTCGTGCTTGCAACAAGAGCATGGCAACGCCAGAGAATTTGCTGAGAGCAATTCAGTACAAAAATCACGCACACATGCATGTGTTTTGTGTACAACACAGTACGTGTAAACTCCTACCCCATGGGGTAGGGCCTTGCCGACCACTGATTTAAAGGTATAAAATTGCGCCAAACGAGCTTGGCAAATTTTATTAATCAGCTGTTGTAGTAAACAATGTTGCCATTGCAAAATATTATCGATAGCCACAGTGCTACCCATTCGTTTGCATGTTCCTTGACAGCCGTACTGTCAAAGCTAACTGTTTTTTTTTTCATTTTTCGGTGTAAGACGTAGCAAGCGCGTCCAATTTAATTGAATTGCTTAAAATAATTCACTTAATTTTTTATGTGTACAAAACGTTAAGATCGTTAGTTTTTTGAGGTTTTATCATTACAGCATATTAGTTTTCCTAAAAGTTCAATCAAAAAAATATCGTGTTATCAAAGAACTCTATAAACTAAAGCCGGAATTTTAAACTAAATTAGACGAGTTAGATTTTTGCTTGTTGCCTTTAAATTTGTTTATTGATACAAGCTTTTGTGGCGGAATAGCTTGACGCGGCAGCAGCAGCAACAGTGGCAACTAAAATAAACAAAGTAAGTACTGTAATAAGAGCCTCTACAACAAAAATGTAAATAAAAATAAGTATATTTCTAGAATGGAAATGGAAACGGATCTGCCTAATGAAGCAATGGACACTAAGGCGGAGGAGATAATGCCAAGCGACCTACAGCAGCAGCAACAACAACAGCAGGTGATCATTTACCAATGGGGAAAGCATTCGCAAAAAAAACTTTTCGAGTTACCCTGTCCGCCTTTAAACGATTTCAATCTATATGGCGGTATGGTTAGATGATGGAAGAAGCCACACAGTGTGGCTCCTTAAAAGCCTAAAGTGTTTCGTCACTGGTTACATTTCTTGCCTTCATTTACATGTATTAACTGCTTTTTCCATTTAATCATTTTTGCCTTTCCTCTCCTTATCTCTATAACAGCAGCAGCAGCTAGCCAGCTTTCCATCCTCTTCCATGGAAACAGACTTGGCCACTGACGACGATGCAAAAGACGATCCATTTAGATCCGAGGCCACTTTTTCATATACTATCGATTACTTTGGAGAGATAGAAGGCAAATTGCTTTCGCCACCAGTCTATGTGCGCACGTTGCCTTGGAGAATAATGATCGTACCCTCTTTTCATACATTAGGCTTTTTTTTGCAGTGCAATGCAGGAAATAGCTCGGATAGTTGGTCATGTATTGCCAACTTTGAGCTGCGTCTCAAATGCCACAATCCCTATCTGCCAGACTTTGTCCGCTTTGAGAACAGAGGTCACATTTTTTGCGCTAAGGAGAATGATTATGGCTTTTCTAGCTTTATCAGTTGGCAGATGCTAAACGATCCAGACAACTTTTATATATTTAACAATAGCATTACTTTGGAAGTGCATGTTACAGCCGACGTACCACATGGTGTTTTTTGGGACTCCAAGAAGCATACAGGCTATGTGGGTCTACAAAATCAGGGCGCTACTTGTTACATGAACTCGCTACTACAGACTCTATACTTTACCAACTCTCTGCGCTTGGCTGTCTATCGTATGCCAACAGAGGCAGATGATAGCTCCAAATCTGTCGGTCTATCGCTCCAGCAAATTTTTCATGAGCTACAATTCAGTGATCTTTCAGTGTGCACTAAAAAGCTAACTAATTCATTTGGATGGCAAACGTTTGATTCACTGTTGCAACATGATGTGCAGGAATTTCTGCGTGTACTGCTCGAGAAACTGGAATCCAAAATGACCCACACCTCTCTGGAGGGCATTATTCCCGGACTATTTCAGGGTACTATGTCGTCGTATATAAAATGCAAGAATGTGGATTTTAATAGTACTCGGGATGAGACTTTTTATGATGTGCAACTAAACATCAAAGACAAAGCCAACATATACCAGTCATTTCAGGACTATGTGGCCTCGGAAACTTTGGAAGGCGATAACAAATATTTTGCGGGGGTGCACGGTCTGCAGGAAGCAAGCAAGGGTGTCATTTTTAAAAAGCTGCCAAATGTATTGCATTTGCATTTAATGCGTTTTCAATATGACACCATAACCGAAAGCTCCATTAAATGCAATGATCTCTTTGAGTTTTACGAGAAAATTAGTCTAGACAGCTATCTGGCCAAACCTGAAGAAACTCCAGCAGATTATGTATTGCATGCTGTTTTGGTGCACTCTGGTGATAACCGTGGCGGGCATTATGTGGTCTTTATCAATCCGAAGGCTGACGGACAGTGGTTTAAGTTTGATGATGATGTTGTCTCAAAATGCCAAAAACATGAAGCTATTGAGCAAAACTATGGTGGAAACGATAATAAGTTCTCGCAGTGCAGCAATGCCTATATGCTTGTCTACATACGGTGCTCGGAGCTAAAACGCGTGTTGGGCGAAATATCCGAAAATGATATTCCCAGCGAACTGGTTGAGCGTTTGGATCTGGAAAAACGAATTGAAAAGGCCCGTCGTAAAGAGCGCAGCGAAGAGTATCTCCATGTTTCCATAAATGTCATACTCGAAGAGTACTTTGAGGGCGTGCAAACACGCCGCCTTTTCGACCTCGAAAAGGTACATCTGCGTAAATTTCGAATGAATCAAAATCAAACCGTGAGCGAAATGGTGGCCATGTTTGTAAAGAATTTTGGTGTGCCTCGTGATCGTATGCGTATTTGGAATTTCAACATCCAGAAATTTAAATATATTGATTTTGATGCGGAGTGTCATTGTACCATTGAGCAAATAACAAACTCGAAAAAAACGTGGTTCATCTTTTTAGAGCTTGCCAAACCGGATACCATTGGGCCGCTGTTGCCATTTCATCCCGAAAACGATGTGTTACTATTTATAAAATATTATGATGCGCGTAACAAACGTTTATGTTATATGGGCTGCACACAACAACCGCGTAGTCGGCCCTTGGTTGAGCTGGTTCCCGAGGTAAATAGCAAATTGGGCTTTAGCCAAACCACAGAATTGTCAATCTTCGATGAATATGCCGACCAAAAAGTGGACAACGTAAATGAGCCCATTGAGAGCGCGTTGTGCTTTACTCAGGATCATCTACAAGGACATGTACTGATCTTTGAGCGCATGAATGTCGATAGCAAACTAGACTTGCCCACAGTAGAGGATTATTTTACGGATTTGGTCAATCGCGTTGAAATCATATTCAGTGACAAATGTAACACCACCAACGAAACAGACTTTACTCTTAAGTTGTCTAATCGGAATAATTATCGTCAGATGGCAAATGCCGTGGCAGAGCGGCTTAACAACGATCCTGAATCGTTGCAATTCTATATGTGCATCAGCAAATTCAAAGAGATGCCAGGTAGTGTGGTGCCGTACACATTTAAGGGCACCATTGAAGATCTGATTTCCTATAATAGGCAAAGTACACTGAAAAAAATATTCTATGAAAGACTGCCTCTACGCGTACATGAATTGATAAATAAGACTCCATTTAAATGCATTTGGGTTTCCAATGACCTTAACGAAGATAAAGAGCTAGTGCTCTACATTGACGAAACTGATACTGTGAAGAGTCTGCTCAAACAATTAGAACAAAAAATAACCTTTGCAAAAAATAGTTCAAAGACATTACGTCTTCTAAAGATCAGAAATCATATCATTACATCAATTGTCAAAGACGACGCTTTATTAAAATCTTTGCTGAGTCCCATAACCAATATGCCAGAGGAAAAAACCAGCTTTCGCATTGAGGAGGTGCCAGCTGATGAAGCTGAGCTAGCTGAGAATGAGATATTGAAACCCATAGCTCATTTAACCAAGGGACCGCACAATCCCTTTGGTGTGCCATTTCTTATCAAAGTACGCCAAGGAGAATCCAACACTGCTCTTGAGCAGAGAATACAGAACCGTCTCAATGTGCCAGACAAGGAATGGGAGAGCTACAAATTCGTTGCTATTAACCTGCAACAATCAATGGAAACTGTTGATCTTACCGTTGTAAATCTGGATGGCGATCAGATCATGTTAGGTCTTATTCATGATAATAAGTCGCGCAAGCGCCCCTTGCTTAAATCGACTGAGAAAGCAATCAAAATTTTCAACTAACATAACGCATCACTGAAAAACCATCGGATAGCCCTTAATTAAAAATTTAACGGTCCCAGCTGCTTTTTTGGTCTTCGAGAAACGGAAACCACGCCTTAGTACAATTTTTTAATTGTGTTTAAAAAAAATTTTAAAAACATACAAACCTTAAAAACTGCAGGAGGAATTCTACAAGAATCTATTATGTTTGTTGAACTTTTATACCGAAAAATGAAATTGAAAAACTTATTGTTTTCAAGCATTACTTCAAAAACTGACCTGGTCGCTTGTTAGAATAATTTTGTTACACATCATGTATGATAAATTTAAACAAAGACGGCGTTATTGTTTGCAAATAAATAAGTTTTCAAAAATGATGCTGAAGTTGTAATGGCTTGCATTACACACAATTATGTTTGAGACAGCTGGGTGCAGCTAAAACACAGACTGATCGTTCCTATTTGAGTTGCTTATAGATGCTTAAAATTTTTCGCTTGAAAAAAAAGCTGTACTTTTTTGTATATTAAATCTTTGTATTTTTTTCTATAAATATTTTTTACTTTAAAGTACAAACAAATTATTAATAATAAACTTCTAATACTACGTTTTTAAGACACTTTCGTTTTTTTGTTGTTGTTCATCTTCTTGTGTTGCTTTATGCATTTGCTTTTAAATATATATTTACTTATTTGTTTATTTTTTACTTGTTTGCTTGTGTGTTGGTTTATAAATTAATTATATGCTCATTTTTTATACAACTTTAAATTAACAACATTTTTGCTGCTATTTTGCTGTTTATTGCCGTATTTATTTGTTTATGTGTATGTGTTTTTGTGTATGAAGTAGCTAAACAAGGGTTACTAAATATTTTTTGCACATCTTTGCTGATTTTTTAACATGGGTTTCTGGTATGCTGGATTTGCCGTTTTATATATACATATATAACTATGCTTTTATATATATGTATGTCCACGTTATGCTACAAGGTTCTGGTGTTACATAAGTTTTGTTTTTTTTTTTTTTTTGCTTGATTTAAAGTAAACATGTACAAAGTATCAAAAGAATTATTTTATATAGCAATTATACAATATATATAAGATAATAATAATAATAATAATGAACAATATATTTATATATACGTGTGAAGAAATATATATAATGTGTTTGTTTAGCGCATTGCTTTTGCTTGTTTTACATTATGTTTTTCCCTTATTTGTTCAAATAACATTTAGCAAAAATAGAGCATGCCTTATACATTATACAATACAACGTTTTCATTTTTATTTATCGTGGTTTGCAATTTAATTTTTGTTTTGTGTATGCAAAATATATAACATTATATACGGCTTGTTTTTCTTGCGCGCTCTTCCTTTACAATATATATTATTCATTCATTTTACATAAAGACAAACCGTATTAGGTTGCTTTTAATTTTTTTTTTTTTTCACTTTTTTGCTTAATTTACTAGACTTATTTTTCTGTTCTTGCGTGCTTGGCCTTTATACATTTTTGACTAACTTATTGCATAGATTTCTGTATGTATATATATATATATGTATTTATATATATGGATTGGGGGATTGGTTTATAATATGCAATTGCCTTAGAATCAATATAGCATTTAAAACTAAAAAACAAATTTTTCGAAACAACGCAATCTTATTTCAAACTAATAAGCTATGTATATTATATATATGTATATTGTATCGTTAATTATTATATTTAAATAAGAGAAAATTATTTAAAAAGTACGGCTGATATTTTCATTGTTTATACTATAAAATTAGCGTAGCGATTCAAAATAAATGAATATTGCCTTAAATAGGCATTTTACATATGTACAAAACAGAAATTAGAATTTAATTGCAAAGTACAAAAAAGTCTTCATTTTTGTATGACCTTAGATTTACTTCGTCATTTTTCTAATCTTAAACACTTAAACGAATCAGTTCCACAAATTCATTAATTTAATGGGGTCTTTTCAAATCTTTTTGGAGAGTGAATCATTTAATGAAAATCAAGATATTTTAAAATTCCTTGGCGAGACTGACTCGTTTTCATGCAAAGAATTACAAAAATGAGAAACAAGTTCTGTTGTACAGTGCTATTGATGTGCGATTTTTATATAGAGATGTCTGTCAACTACGTTGGGTAGTAACACTATACTTTATTTTTTTGTTGTTACAATTCCATAATTCATTCAACTAATTTGTTCAAAAAACTTTTAAACTATGCAAAATTAAAAAAAAATTAAAAAGTAATTGCCGGTTACACTTGACTAGCAGATCAATTTATCGAAATTAAAAGAAGAAAAAAAGTAGTGCTAGTTGAAAAAGTAGTTAGATAAAATGCTTGATGCGGCAACTTTTGCGGCATACAAGGAAAAAAAAATGAAACTTTACTTCTTATACATATGTATGTAATTTGATGTGTGGGGAGGGGGCTTTTGTGTGATGTTGCTCGTTTCGAGATGCAACATTATTGCAACTTGTAGCTACAACTAACTATACAAATGTTCAATGCAAATATAATCTTAAAACTACAAACAAAAGTGTAAAAAGTGTGTATATTGGATTTTATGTGCTATGTACAGAGCTGTTGAGCTTTAAACAAGTATAATATTAAACAATTCAGTAGCTAAGTGAGTGTATGGGCTGTATTTTTAAACTAGGCCAACTGTGGCGAACTGCTGTTGGCAGAGCGTTCCTCATTTGCTGTTGTTAATGTTGCCGCTTCGTTGGCAAATTCCTGAAAACTCAAGCCCAAGTCATTGTTCAGTTGCACTATATTCAGTACATCGCCAGCCTCATGCCAACGCTGGCGATGTGGCTCGGCTGTTTCTTTGTGTGTACCAACACCGTCGCCTTCATCGTCGTCCTCTTCGCTAAGTATGTTGTTGAGACACAAGTTGAACTCATCATAGTCCACAAAATTGCCGCAGTCCAAGGCTGTGGCATTGTTTAGCTCCGGCATCAATAAACTGACTGTTTCTGCGGCGCTGCCGCTGCTGTGATAGGCCAGCAAATGATCAGCCTCCTCCACATAGCCAGCCGCAGCACTATTATCCATGGTGTCTGCAGTCTCTATGAGACTGAGCGCTGGCGAATGCTGCTCTAGCAAATCTAAGCTTAAAAATTTGTGCACATGCTCGTTCTCTTCATCAACAGCGTCCTCCTCGTCCTTGTCATCGTTTTGCGTCTCGGCCAAAGGGAAACTGTATTCCAACTGCTCTATATCATCCACAGTTTCATACTCAATAAGTTCTATGAATTCGGTTTCATCGTTGTTCAGTAGCTCGTGTTCGTCGCTAGCATTATTCATACCTTTAGCCAAGGCGCAAAACTCGGGTCACTTGTAGTCACGCGACGTTCTTCTCCGGCGTCCCTCAGTCAACATGGACTCTCCAATGACTGCGAGTTATTAAAAATAAGTAATCAGTTTGGGCAAGAATTAAGAGTTTTAAGATTCCTAACATTACTAATAAATAATTTGGTTTTAAGTTTACTTTTCGACTCACCTGCACTGCGCGTCTTTCGTCGCGCTTCGGCCACGCTTTCCACATTCGTAGCATTGGCACTGGTTGCATGCAACTTGCCTGGCGTGCCCTTGGGCTCTGCAGCAGCAGCGGCCGCTGCAGCAGCTGCAGCTGCATTACTGCGACTATAGATTATTTTATTAGCTGCTGCACTGGCGCGTACGCTGCGACGCGTTCCAATTTTTTCGTCTGTGGGTGATATAGCATTATTGTTTGTAGCTGCTGCTGCTGTGGCCCCTCTTGTGGCGTGTACTACATTGGCCTGCGTTGGTGTTGTTGCTGCGCTGACTGCAGTGTTGTTGTTTGCTGTCGTTGCTATTGTTGTTGCATTGCTGGCTGCAGATGTTGCAAGTGGTGCAGTTATATTGTTGTTGTTGTTAATATGACCACTGGAGCTGCTAGGTGTGTGATTATTGTTGTTGCTGACAGTGCCCAGTTTGCCACCTTTCAAAGCCTGTGCTGGCGTTGCATTTAAAATATTTGCATTGTTATTGCCTGCTAAATGGTTTTCTGCAAAAGTAGCATGTTTTTATTAATAACCAAAGATCTGCCTTATATTTACTAACAGTAAAAGAACGGGCCAACCTTGTCGACATTCCGTTCGTTATTTATCCTCTTATGAATTGCATTTACTTACTTTGCTGTTGTTGCTGCTGCGCATTGCGACTATTTCGAGTGACATGCTTATCCAAAGCTGCAGCAGCGGCGGCGGCAGAATCCGTCTCTGTGCTCACGACTCCTACTTGCGCCTTAGAATTACGCACTTTGCCAGCCACTTCAATTAGCGGCTCATCCGAATCTGAGGATTCAATTTCGATTTTTTTTGATATATGATTTGTTGCTGTAGACTCAGTCTCTGACACGTTGTTACTGTTATTGTTGCCGCTGCTTACTCTTGTACGCTTGCCGTTTTCCGAGTCAGCACCTTCATTGCTGCTACCGCTCTCTGATTCTTGATGCCGTCGCTTGCTGTTGTTGTTGTTATTGATATTTAGCGCACCGCCTGCTGTTGGCGTAGTTGCTCCCAGTCTCGGACTGGGATTTGATGCAGCGCGGGTTAAAGTCTTGTTATTTATCAGCGTAGAATTGGAATTTGAGGTGTTGTTTGTCGTTGCTGTTGAATTAACAATTTGCATCTCTGCGTTGCAAGGACTAGACTTGACAGCATCAAGTGGACTTTCCAAGCGACTGCTAGCACGTGTGCGTATACGTGGCGTTTCAGACTCTGTTTGGGCGGGTATCTCTATGGAAATGGGCTGCAGTGAGACATTTCTCTGGTGCTGCTCTTTGTCTTCTTCATTAAGAGATTTGTCTTCCGTTTTCAGCTCCACTTTCATGGTAGATGCATCGCTGGAAAGCTTGTTTATAATGGTTTTGTCGTCACTGCAATTGCTAGTTGGAGTTGTAACCGCTGTCAGCGACTGTGACATTTCTTCTTTTTTTATAGACAACAAAGGCGGCAAATCCTCCAGTTTTATCTTTTCTAGCTTTAGCTTGTCTTCTGTTTTAAGTTCTAACAGCTTAGGGGGCGCTACTCCACTTGTTTGTGTTACTTCAGTGTTTGCTTTTGTTGTAATAGGCATTTGCTTTTTAACTTCCACTATCGATTCCAATTTTGTGGCGTGAAACTTACTGTCAGCCTCAATATTATCCGTTAGGTTTTTGATGAGATCATCGTGTTCGAGAATTTCGTGCTCCCCATTCAGTTTTGTATCCATATGGCTCTGATTAAAGCTAACGTTACCCGCCTCAGCATCTTTCAACACGCTTGCCATTATATTTTCCAATTCATCCGGAAAACCACCTTCCATTTTGGCCAACGCCTTCTCTATTTCATCGTCTGCATGTTGCATTTGCTGTTGTTGCAGCTTGCTGCGTTGTGTCTCACTGATGGCTGCTATAGTTGCTGTTGATGTGTTTTGAGTTGTAGTAGCCATAGCCACATTCGCCTTGCTGACGATTTGTTGCTGCTGCTGTTGTTGTTGCTGCTGTATAGGACTGCTAGAGGATAATTGATGTGGACTCTTCTCAGACAACGCATCCATGGACTCTATACCACTATCCTCTCCACCGCCATTGTTGCCGTGGCCTGGCGTGCCACTACCATTGCTAGCTGGAGAATTGCGAAGCGTAGAGACTAAAGCAGGAGAAGAACTGGCAGCTGTTACCGCCGTTGCAACAACATTCGCCGTTGTGGGTGCCTTTGGGGGCGCTGTCGCAGTTACAGTAACTGCCCCATTGCTGCCCGACGACACATAGGACTCATGCAGACTTACATTATTGGCCATAGGTAGCTTTCTATCACAGAGCAGCGTTGTTGCTGTTGCCGATATGCTTGCCGGCATGGTTGAAATTGTGGCCAAGGAGCTATTGGAACTTCCCTCATTTGGTTGTGTACCCGCCGACGTTGATGTCGTTGGTGTTGTAATTTTTGTAATCTCTACACGCTTAAGCGTCGTCGAATTGGGCAACATGGTTACGGCCGCCGCCAGTTGTTGTTGCTGCTGTTGTTGCTTTTGCATTTGCAACTGATGCACGGCGGTTGTGTATGGCGGCGGCTTATGGTTTTTTGTAATCGGCTTGCCACCCACAATGGGCGTTATGGTGGCCGAAGTCTTAATGGGATTTTTCAGTGTTAAGCGACTTGGTCCAACCAAATTGCCAGGGCCATTGTTATTATTGTTATTTGTATTTGTAATGGCGCTTAATGTTATGCTGCTGGGCAGCGATGTGGCAATCTTAGTCAACTGCTGCTGTTGTTGCTGCTGCAGTGTTGTAGCCGTTGTGGTTGACTGCTGTGGAGTCAGCTGCGGTATGGTGCCAATATTTGTGGATCCTACTGTTAACAGCTGATTGTCCCCACTTGCCTTATGCGCTTCCACTATGGCACTTATGGTGAGCCCATTTTTACCCGCCACAATTGTTGTGGTTTTTGCTCCTCCTTGTTGTTGTTTAAGTAACGCTGCGGGATGAGGCGGTGGCGGTTGATTTTGTTGTTGTTGTTGAGGCTGGCTCTTTTGTATGAGAATTGCAGCTGTGGGAACGCCGTTAAAATGCGTCAACTTTGGCTGCTTTGCCTCGGAGGCGCCTTCTAGTGGTAATAGAGTTGCCTGTTGTTGTTGTTCGCTGTAGCTGCGTTTTAGCTGTCGTATTTTTTGCTCCTCCTCGGAATTGGTTTCCACAATGCCTGCACTCTGTACATTTTGTGTCTTTTTACGCTCTTTGCGTGTGTTTTTTACTACAACAGAGTTTTTGCCACGTAGACGAATTTGTAAAGGTGGTACTCGTGGTTCATTCATACCCGGAGATGCGCCTGTTTGTTGTTGTTGGGGTTGCTGTGGTTGTAGAGGTTGTTGTTGCACGTAATTGCTGTAGACTGGATGATGCTGCTGTTGTTGCTGTTGTTGTTGCAGTGGGACCAACTGCGTATGCGTATGAAGTTGCATTTGTTGCTGTTGTTGTTGCTGCTGTGGTTGTTGTTGTAGCTGCTGATGTTGTTGATGTTGCTGTGCCAAATGATTATTGCTTATACTACCTTGCTGCTCATAAGACAACATATCCACCTTATAAGCAGCTGTCACCGGCTCAGACTTCTCCAGCTTAAGACGCAGCTTAATTTTCTCTTCCATAACTGCATTCTGCGTGCCAGTAATGTTCATAATAGGCGCTGCCTGCGCTCCTGTTGGCCCTACTGAGGCCGCTGTTGACGTTGGCAATGCTGCTGCTGCAGCCGCCGCTGCGGCTTTCGCCTTAGCTGTACCCTTCGCACGCTCTCTCTTAGGCTTTGGTGTGGCTGTTGTATCCTTAGCCTTGCGCTCTTTTACGCCCTGCTGCAATTTTTCTTTAAGCAAATTCGGCTTGGCCTTTTTCGTGCCTCCCGGTGTATTTATAGGCGAATTCATACCACCAATTAGCGGCGAACTGTTGCTAGAACGAGGTGAATTGGCTGTCATGGACTCACAATTAGTTGGCAATGGCTTGCCTGCCACCGGTTGCTTAAGTGGCTGTTGTTGTGCAGTTGTATGGTTTGCCTTGTTGGTTTTACGACCGCGATTGGATTTATTGGAGGCAAGGGAGTCCCTTGAGCGCTCCTGATCACTGCCTGCTAATGGCAAATGATGATTTGACATGGCTGAGTTTGAATCCTCCTCGGAAAATATATTATTAGGCAGCACCATGTCGTTAGCGGGATTAAAATTACTAAAACTGAGTGTACTGCTGCGAAAATGTATCTGTGCAGTTTCCTGCTCAGCCTCCGTATCACTGTCATCACTAGCCATGGGCTCCATATCACCGGTGTGAGGATTAATAATAAACTGTTTCTGTTGTGCATTAGCTGAGCGTTGTTGGGTGCTCATTTGTTGCTGCTGATGCTGTTGTTGTTGCTGTTGTTGTTGCTGTTGTTGTTGCTGATGCTGTTGTTGATGCTGCAGCTGAGAAAGTTTCTTTTGCGGAGTGAACTGCCCAACCTGCTGTTGTTGGGGCCGCTGCGCCAGCATCGGACCTGGGCCCATTTGTTGCTGCTGTTGCTGTAACTGACGCTGAAGTTGTTGGCGCTGCTGCAGCTGCGGCATGTGTTGAATATGTTGTTGTTGCTGACGCTGTGCTAACAATTGTTGCTGCTGTGACATTTGCTGCTGCATTTGTTGTTGATATTGCAGTTGCGTTGTTTGCTGATTCATGCCCAACAATTGCTGTTGCTGTGGCTGATGTTGTTGTTGTTGCAGCACTTGCTGCTGACTGCTTGTTGCGTCCATCGAACCATCCTGCAACGTACTCAAGGCATCACCCACATCCATTCCAACTGCAGACAGATTATCCTCTATCAAATCCAGATCCAGATCCTTGGCGTCCTGCAGCAATGATTCGAGCTCATTTTTATCTTCAAGACTAAGCGTCGAGTCGAGATCACAGTTTAGAGTTGGCAGTAAAGCGTCCAAATCATTTGTAGTTAAGGCATCCAGATCGGAAAGTGATATTAATGGGTCATTTAGCGCTGCACCTGTGGGTGCCAGCTGATTTTGCTGCTGTTGTTGCACCTGTTGTACTTGTTGCTGCTGCTGAATTTGTTGGGCCATCTGTTGTTGTGGCTGCGGTGCTTGTTGCTGCTGCTGCTGCTGTATTTGCTGCCCGCTGGGTTGCGCTTGATTGATTTGTTGCTGCTGCTGCAGATTATATTGCATTTGATAGCGCGTAAACTCCTGAAAACTGCTCTTGGTGACCGAGTCCATCGGCTTATTAAGAGCTGGCCAGCGTGAATTAGCCGCTGCTTGATTGTAGTCAGGCGGTGGCGGCAAAGCTGTATTTGTTGTGGCGGCAGGTACATGATGTGGCGTTTGCATGTGGGTTGCAGCCTCGTTTGGAACCTGCTGTTGCTGCATTTGATGCATTTGAGCCAGCTGCTGCGGATGCGGACTGTTGGTAAGCGGAGATTGTGCCGGTGTCGTCGAAGGCGATAAAAGAGGAGGCTGCTGATGATTAGCCATAAGCGGACTATGCATCGAATGATGGCTAGAGGCAGGAGAATGGGCAAGTGGCGAGGCTCCACCGTGTGCCATAAATTGCTGCGATTGCGGGGACGCTTGAGGCATGTTCATCAGTCGTTGTTGCTGCGCTTGCTGCTGTTGAACTTGTTGCTGCTGCTGTGAATGTTGTGACGGCACTAGTGCTTGTTGACGAAGCTGTTGCTTAAAGCAATCTGAAAGGAAGGAGTCTATTAATAACAGAATTTAATTTATTCATAAAACTTGCTAACCATTTGCTTGCTGTTGCGCATGAAATTGTTGCTGCTGCTGTGGTGGCATAAACCTCGGCTGCATGGCCTGCAACTGTTGCTGCCGCTGCAATTGCTGTTGGCGCAATACAGCGGCTTGTTGCGGTGACATTTGCTGCTGCTGAAAACGATGTTGCGCCAGCGAAGGCTGCGGTGTTGCTTGAGTATACAAATTGCTGTTTCCACTGGGACTAAGAAGTGCCTGCTGCTGCTGTTGTTGCTGCTGCTGCTGTTGCTGCATGCTGCGCATCACGACATTACCACTGGTTGTGGGTGATGAAGGCACTCCGATTCCGGCTGGACTTAGTACGCTGCCACTATCGCCCGGTGTTCCAGTCATAATAAAGTCGCTGGGAGTTGCAGATGTTGAGCGCATTGGTGAACTCATCATGGGTCCGCTGGGGCTCATATTGACCATGGGCGATTGTGGCGTTGCTTGTCCGCTGGACATTTGTGGTGACTTCATTTGATTGGACATGGCATTTCCATCATTCTGCAGAAGATTTACGAGCAAAGGTGAGGAAATGGCAATGTTATTACTGCCAGTGGATGTAGCTGTTGGTGTTGCCTGTGGCGGCGGTTGCGGCGCAACAGCCGCTGCTCCACCCGGCGGCATGTGATAATTCGGCACTGGTTTCGCACTCTGCGCTATGGCGGGAGAATTGTTGGCGGCATTTAGATTCGAACTCGTTCCCAGGCCGGGATATGGCGGAGGCGGTGGTTGTATGAATTGAGATTTGCTGCCAGTCGATGCCGTCACTCCGCTGGCCGTTGTAATGAGTTCGCCATTCTGCGGGTTTTTCAAGACCTTTAATGTAACATTAGGTGGCGGCGGTCCCAGTCCGCCCATTACTGCAGTAGGTGTAGTCGTGCCACTGTTGCCGCTTACTGTCATATTGCTTGTACACAAGGCCGTCTCTCCTCTGCCTTGCAAAACACGCGCCTGTCGCATACTCTCGAAAGGGAAATCCCTTGGTACATTAGATGTGCCAGCAGGAGATGGCAAGAGAGGAACCTTGCCCTCCATAGGACATACTGTGTTAGGGGATTTGAAGACAGGCGGTGTAGTAGCAGCATTGCTGTACGGTGAAGGCGGCGTTTGGGGTGGTGGCAACTGTTGAGGTTGTTGTTGATGCTGCTGTTGCAGCAATTTCTGTGGCGGCAGCGCTTGACCATTGGCGCCGAGCAGCACTTGACGCCGCTGCAGCAGTAACTGCTGCTGCTGTTGTTGCTGCGTCGTTGAGATTGCATCGTTTGTTCCGGCGCCGCCGATCGCAATATTTTGTGAAAGCTGCGACAGCCGTTGCTGCTGTTGCAAATATGCAGCCTTACTGGTACTGGGACCATCGAAGTTGGGTGCCAACAAATTCGTCGTCGAACTACCGCCAGTCAACGCGGTTTTGTTGGAAGACGTGCCAGCCGCCTCAATTGCACCGCCTACATCGTTTGCATTATCTGCAACAGTGATAACAGACCATTAAATTGATAAGTAACGTAAGATAATATTAAAAATTAAAAGGTTACCTTTTGTTATTTTAATATCTTGTCCTCCAACTTTAAAAGTTATCACAGAATCGCCTTCAGGTTGTACGGACAGTATACCGATGGCACGCAATACTGAGTTGCCCTCGGCTGCAAGTTGGTGCAAACGTTGCGCCGCATCCCACGGGAGAGACACCGATATCCGCACAGACGGTTCAATCTGCTGCAAAGTATAATTGACATTAACAAAATACATCGAACAAAAATTTACTACATTTAAGGAAGCAGGAAACACGGCCAGTGAAATTATTAGTGGTGTGTGGCAAAACGATAACGCAGCATGTATCGTATATCAGTGTTATCGTGCGTTTGCATATGAATGTGTGTAGCCCTTGTGTCAGTGCAAAGCAAAAGACAAAACGCACAATAACAAAATTTCTTTTAATACGAAATACTAAATTATTAAAATTATGCAAAATTAATATTAACTAATGTTATGCAGCACGCGCATGTGCGTGTGTGTGTGAACCGAGAGGAAGAGCTCAAGCAAAAACCAATTAAACTTTCTGACATTTCTGTTTTGTGCTGCTCTTTCGTTAGGTGCAAGCAGTACAGCTATATGTCTGCATTGGAAATTCCAACAACAATTTATTTCAACAACAGGAATATATACATTGGGCTACTAAAACAAAAATTGATGCATAAAAATTTAATGATAGCTCAAAACATAAACTTTTTAAATAATTAATGTGACATTTGAGCGCATAACACTCTCATCTTAAAACGGGCCACAGGTTGCTGCTGCGCGTTTTGCTACGTGCGTGCGAAGGAGCGCGTTTTCGTTTTCTTTTCTCTCTCTACTCTTGTTATCGATACCCCCGTCGCCATTTTTCTTCTGACTCTTGGAAGGGTGTGTGCAAGAGGAAAAGGTAACCAAAATACTCTTGCCACCTTCATGTGCTGTGTACTAGCAACAGAGCGGGCGCGCGGCAGTGGGTTGAACCACAATAAAGTCCCCCTCCAAAAAAAAAAAAAAAAGAACACGCACACACACACACTGAATGCATGACACGTTCAAAAAAATGTTTGTTAATGTAAACTGCTGCTGCGTGGGTGACGCAAGTGTAGTTAATAAGCAACACAACCCCCTTCTCCACAGCAGAGCCCCTCTTGAATTGAAAACAAGTGCAATAATGGCAAATCAGCTGTTCGCACAAAAGTGCGACCAAAAGAAAAAAGAAGAAAGCAGCTAATCCAACTGGGAATGGGCTTGGAAACAAGCACGGGGACTTACACTCACCTGTTTAAGTGGCATATCATCACACGACAATCGCACACGTCGTAGATTTAATTGTTAAAATTATGCACAAATTTTGCATTTAGCACACACACAATTTTTGCTATAAACACGCATGTAAAAGTCAGTACACGGCAACTGATTTTCCATGTATGCAAATTACATATTCTGTAACTTGAATCTAATTTTATTTGCGCTCTTGTTGTTGTTTTAATAAAATAGCGTCTTTTGCATTTAAATAATTGCATGATTGCGCTTCACGCACTTTCCAGCACATTTTAGCAAAATTTTTTTATATTTTAATTTGTTAATATACTTTAAATTTCTGATTTATGTAGCTGCTGTACACTTTTTATAGGCATAAATTCACTGTACGTTCGTTATAAATGTTTCTGCGCTCTTTTTTCGCTCCAGCGACAGATACTACATAGAGACAGCTACGGTGGCGGTCTGACCGTAAATATATGACAATCTAGCCAACGAGCAGCTACAGCGGCGTTGATAGCAATGACGGAGACGTTCGACAACGGAGACACATGCAACGTAGTGTCGCCTCTGGCTGCTGCGCTCACGTTACACACTTGCTCTGCTTGTTGTTGTTGCTTCAATTTATGTGTTAATCTCTAGCTTTGCCTTATTTTAGTTTTTTTGTTTTTTTATTATTTAAACTCTGCAACTTTGTTGTCGTTCGACGCGTTTTTTAGGCATTTTATTTTAAATCGACGGCGGGGCGGGCGTGCGTGCGGGCAACAAGCCTCGTTCTCTTCGACCACTCGGGCGCTCTGCTGCTGCTGCTGCCGATTTTCCTGCGCCAGTTTTTTCAGCTTTTTTTCTTAATGTTGTTAACTGCTTAAAATTTGTAATATTGCTATTTACAATAATGATCTTGCATTTGTTGTAACTTAAGTTCAATGTATTTTGCACGCACAGTTTTCAATTTCATGCATAGAAACTATTATATTGCTTTTCACTAGCACTAAAAAATTTTTTTTTTCTTGCAGCAACGATGTTTCGTACAATTTTTGTAGCCTTAAATTTACATGGTTTAGTAGCTAGCACATTAATTTTAACCACACACGGCATTAATTAAATATTTAAATTAGCTTTTAAGCATATTACAAATGCAGTTGCGTCGTGTTTTTGTTGTTTATTTTGTAAAAAAATCTTCGTAATTATAGAAATTCCACGAACAATAACAACCGCCATTTGCATTCGCCTTCAGTGGTAGCCATTTTTATTTTCCAGCCAGTGCTAACCAGCTGTGTGGACAATAAATGTGCTAAAAATGACAAACGCGTGGTGTACATGTTTTTAGTGCATTTTTGCTGTAGTACGAAAAAATATAGTCATCCCAACTAAACAATTGCAGTTTGTGCATTATTAAATTTTTTTTGAACACTTTCAGGTACACACATTTAAATAAACTGTGTAATTGGCGTAATTTGAGGCTTATTTGTTTTAGATTTTCATATTTCCAGTGTTGTAAAAACGTTGCATTTGTTAAGTTGCGCATCTCTAATACGTTGTGAATAGCAAAAGCAAGAAGCAGCAAATTTTTGCAGTACACTTAGCAAATGTGAGTACCACCAAAAAATTTAGAAATAAATTGAATTTTATATGTTAAAATATTTTAACCAAACATTTTTGACTCAGTCTGTAAGTGCCTAAATGCGGCAAAAAATCGCTTTGCTTAAAATCTTAGATTCGCAACAAGCTTAGCGTATTACACGTTACGTAACTTTTCATTTACTTTAATGTTTTCCCCCAGCCGCCGCAGTTTATACAATATGACCAACACTCCAGCAACATCTAGCAGCTCCGCTGCCGGTCCAGTTCTGCGTGGTCTGCATAATGCTACCATTAAGCGCAATTTGGCTGTATCTCTGGGTTTAACAGCCATTGTGACCGTTGCCTACAAATTGCTGGTCAACGATCCTAAGAAGGCTGCCTACGCCGAGTTCTACAAGTACGTATGACGTTCAAAGGCTTGTAAACCTTAACTAATAAAGCTTTTCTTTGCAGGAACTATGATGCCAACAAGTCATTTGAACGCATGAGGGCCAATGGCCGTTTCCAATCTTGCTAGACAACTGTGCTTTGGCTATTGTATAGTATATAGTTCATAAAGATGTTGCTATAAAGTGTGTTACGCTTCTGCGTTGAAAACTAAATAGATTTCAATTCGTAGTAACTATGTCGCTGTTTTTATTTACCCTATAGGGTCAAGGGTATTATAGAATTGTGCAATGTACATGCACAGGCAGAAGAAGACGCAGCAGACAATAAGTTTTGTATTTCAAAATCTTTTTATTTATTATTTGTAGAAATCTTCCTCCCTTTTTTCTAGGATTAAATACTTATATTGTGGACCAAATGGTCTTTATTGTGTATAAGATCGGTAAAAAACGTTAAAAGATATGGCCAAAAATGTATTTTGAACCTCCAGCTAGCTAAAGCGACAAAGTTTGTTTATATACTCATGAGCGCCTTATTAACAAAAAAAAAACCTTGAATCTATCCCAAAAAAAAACACCATGGAACCCCCAACCCTGTATTTATTCTTTTTGGAAAAAATGGGCGCAGGATACAGTATAACGGAGACCGTCCCATATAAAAAAACGCTCATATATTTATTTTCATTTAATATGGTATTTACAAACTTATTTAAATAATGCACACAACAAACACAAAAACTAAAAATTATCATCGTTCGTAACACAACTAAAACCTAATAGAGAACTCCTTGTAGTCCAGTCGATTTAAATTTCCCTGATTTCGCAGCTCACAGCGCTTGATTTCGCAGCCCGGCGAGCCTTCTGTAGACAGCCAAGTGATCCTTTAAAAATAACTTAATATTCAATTTATAAGTCTTAATTCATATGCTTGGTTTACATACATTTTGTCCACTTCCTCCTTGGCACCTTGCATCTTGCCAACTATTGTACCCTGTTTGCTGTTCTTTACCCAGCCCGTAATGCCGGCTTTAGTGCAACGATCCCTTGTGAATTTTGTAAAGTAGCAGCCTGTGTATTATATGATATCATATGTGAATATATTTGCTTTATATTATAGCTAGTGAAAGTACAATGGGTCGTAAAAGCAAGCCAAGGACAGCCAAAGAATCTATTTACTTTGTGGCATTTATTTTTAGACTATTGCGACGGATTCTTGAGTTTAACTTGTTTAAAATTTTTGCCATTTCATGCTTAAGGCATCGTACCTTGTACATTTCCAAAGACCTCAAAATCCAAAGTTACCAGCTGCCTTATATCCGGAATGCCCATAACTACAAACTTTTGCGTAGCGCACAACAATTTATTTTCAACTTTTCTCCAAATGTATGATTATGTAAAGTTTTAAATTCCGAGTTAGTTTTTAAGTTTTTGTAGCACAATTTTTAACTGCCTTAAAATTAATGCATTATCAAAATCATAATGCCAATTGGCTTTAAATAAATAAAAAATTATTTATTTATTGTTTTGCTATTTTTCCGTATGAACAAGTTGGTTTTTCAGCAAACCGTCGCAAATTTCAAACTAAAATGCCAAGTTTCTGTAATTTGGCGCAGTTGCCCGCTTTTTAGAATATCAATTGCTTTCTATTTTGCTTACGCTTCGATTTGCGTGTTTATTTTAGCGTTTGATTTTATTTTCTGCCTTGCCTTTTTATTTTTAATTTTTTTTTTTCATTTTAATTTCAAAAGAAGGCAATAGTGAGTGATTTTGTGCGGTTCGTATAGCACTCTAAGGCACGCTACAAGCAATTTTTTAAAAAATTTACAAAGAGCACGATCGATTTTAAATATAATTGAAAGTGAATGTTTAACTGACTTTTATTAAAACTTCGAACTGCTTGAATAGACAATCTTAATTTCGTGGAAAGACATTTTGATTGGTTTCAATTTTATGCAATAAAGATTTCAAGATCAGTCAGATATGCAAAGTTCAGGGTAAAGGACTCAGCCATGGGAGCGATCAGGGCTGCTTTTTTGTACTTCTGTGCTCTTGCATGACAAACGTGTTTTAAATATATTTTGGCAGCATGCTTAAAAAAGAAAATTTGTTAATATTTTAAAAATAATTGTTTATAGATAAAAGTGTTAAAGGATTGCTGTTGCCTTTGTAAACAGCTGATTCTTATTTATGTCTGTTTAGTCTGGCCGCTAGATGGCCCAAGCAAGTTTATTCCTTGATGGCATAAGTAAGTTGCTCTCGCTAGATGGCGCAAGTAATTTTTTGATTGTGTTATACTAAGGGGTGTTTTTTAAAGCGTCCTAACTTGAAATAACAAAGCGAAAAATTTATGAATTAAATGAAGTAATTTTTGAATTGTGTTATAATAAGGAGTGTTTTTTTTAAGAACGTACGCACTTGAAATAAAACAACGAAAAATTTATGAATAAACTGAAATTTCTCATTCAGTTTGAAAGGATTTTGAAAATGATATCTAATAATTGATCACTCAAAATTATGTATGCTTAAACACTTTGCATTTTTAGAATTTGTTATAAAATAAAAAATAACGTTTATTTTTTTGCATTTTAATTACTTGAAAACCACAAAATTTTTTACTTAAAGGCCCATACGCAGCATGCAAAAATTTCGCACGAAATATCAAAACGTCAAAAAAATTCCAAATGTTGAGATTTTTTTTTTTAAAGATTTTTTTTTAAGACAAGTAAAATTTTTCATTTCGGTTTTTTGATTATAAATAAAACTGTAAAAAATTATACCCGTAGCATTTAAGTCTAGTCCCAAATTGAAAAGCTAAAGTGTTCAAGAGATAACAACTTGCTCATAGATATTTAACTATGCTTAACTCATTAATGCTCTACACTTGAGTGCCTGGGCGTATGCCACTTGCTCTCATAATATCTTTTCGCTTAATTCAACCCATTGTTTTGTTCCCAACATACACATGTGCCAGCTTTTAGTTTATCAACAGATGATGTCCTCGTTAGTAGCTTGACGTTGTACAAACAGAATGGGTCACAATGCCTTACCAATGCGCTACATTTTAATCGTATATATGTACAATATATATAAACATTAAAATATGCAAAAAATTATTCGAAAAATGCCTCTTATATTTAGCAAAGAAAACACTTAGCAAAACCAAATAAACCCTTTTTTATACAGCTCAACAATTTTAGGAATGACAAGTTCATAGCTGCGGTATTAGCGACGCCGTGAGATCTCAAGATGATGCGACTGCAGCAGGAACTATAGATAACCAGAAATTTACAGACAACTTAGCACAGACAAACACATTGATTTATTATTTACATTTGTTGATTTCATTATAATTTTGCCATTCAAAAAGCAAAATTTCAATGTACAATGTAGCTATACTTGAGCTCTATGATCAAATGTTGTATACTTGCGAAAAACAAACGAATATGGTGTATACATCTAATATTTATTTTATAACTTAGCAGACAAATTAACGCTAAAAGTTAAAACTCAACTTTAACAAATCGTTTTGGTTTAAAACTTAATTTTAAATGATATTAAAAACTATGACAACGCATCACACTAGCGCGTACACTAGGGTTAAGGTTATATGAATTATGCTACTAGATAATAGTTCTAGTTTTAGAGTTAGTTATAGTATTATAGGGTTTCTTCTAGCATGCTGCACAATATCGTTTTAGCTGCTTTTAAGTATTTATGTAGTTAAATTTAAATACAAATAATGCTCATTAAAAATTAAGTTAATGCATTTAAAATTAGTTTAACACCTAAGCATATACAAACACTTGTAACGATAATTGTAACGATAGCTATAACGATAACGATAACCATTACGATAACTCTAAAGATAACTTTAACAGGGTTGCCTTAAACAATCTGCGCAGTCGCATGAGACTTTTCTATTAAGCTGCTCTGCGCCTCCTTATCCTTCTCGCCATGCTTGCTCAGCGTTGTATGATCAGCCTTCAAATAATAATGGGGCGGCAGCTGGGCGGCCATGGGATGCTGATGTACTAAAACTTTCTTGCGACGCTCACGCTGAAAATGCAGACGCACATAATTGATGGGTATGTCCACGCACTCGGCGCCTGAACCCTCAGCATCAATGTATACTCCACGCACCAGTATGGAATTGGAGCACTTGAGCGCGGCTAGTAGCAGGAAAGGTATGACATGGGTTATCCAATAACTCATGATCGGATTGTCTGCAACAATACGGAATATGTTTTGAGAACATTTTCGGAAGGCGAAAAAGAAAAAAATATTAAAAACCACCTGGACCTGGGCTTTGATAAAGGGCTTGTACAAAAAATTAAGCATTTAAATTACGCGGAATTAATTTGGCTCAACGGCAGTATTTATGACACTCATGTTCCTATTGTGCTTTAACCTTTTCTAAAGGAACTGATAGGATCTTATCAGTACTGATACCATTGAACAAAAACAAAATTATTCTTGAAGAAACGAATATATGTCACAATGGTATAGGTCTAGAGCTAAATCTGGAATGTAACTCTCCACAACTAAAAACCGTGCTATGTTTCAGAAAAGGCAAGTCTCTTCCGCTAATGATTCAGCTTTGTGATGAATATTTAGAATATGAAGTAGCACTTTGAAAAGGACCATAGAGCGAAAGCCAATAATCGGTCTACGAGGCGACATTAATCTTGATTACTCACCTGGATAAACGTACACATCCAAGAGATTCCAAATGCCCCGCCAGGCATTGACGGCACCAAAGAATGTCATGAAATAGTATATATCGCATATGATTAGTTTCAGGATCCCATCGATGCGTCGACATACATAACGCAGTATGGGTTGCAGGATGAAGGTCAGCAAAACAGTCAGGTAGCCAATAAGCTGGAAATAGTTATAAAACAAGTGATCATAAAAGAGTTAGGGTGCATTTTATCAAAAAACTTACCAGCGATCCCCAGGCGGACTTTGCTTTTTCACGCGGAAACAGAGTCAGATCGAAAATGCCCCAAAGACCACGCCAGGCAATGACCACTAACGTACCAATGACAAAGACAGAGAAAAGTGTGTCCAGCACATATAGACCAGGTTGATTAAAACCCTGAAACAAATTTCGCAAAGGTTATGATTTTCAAAAGTGGTAGAACGGTAGGTTTTGTAAATAAACTGGTGGACTCAGGCGCCAGCGTGATTGGCACGCCAATCTCCATGTGATGGTTGTAGTCCAGACATCCCTGTACTTTCCTTAATTTCTACAATGTTCATCCGAAATTTGGAAATATATGGTCAGGGCTGAGCCCAGTGCAATTATTATAAAAATGTTTTATAGCAGCGAAAGCAAATCCATTTATAAATGATGCATCTCTATAGATATAGTATAGTTGTTTGTAAAATCACTCACCGATATTTTGAACATGGTGTCCACCTCAAAGTAGTCGCTCTTGTGGTCCATAGTGACAGTGTAGGGTGCTGCGCCCAGATTACGCACCGTACGTGTGGCAACTAGAAACAGCAGCGCCACCGCCGTTACCACCGAGATGATCATCAGCGAGTCCACGCTGGTCAGCCAATCGCAGAGCATCCAAGCTCCACGCCACATATTCACACACACAATGCCAAAGATAAAGGTATACAAACGTGATATGACATAGTAGCTAAGACGCCGCTTGTCAGGATGTATGTGATCCTTGAAGAAGTTCTGTGTAATAGTGAACACAAAATGGCCCAGGCCACCTATAACAAAGGAAGCCAAAGCGGACAGTGGCAGATTGCCGGGAAAGAGCAGCACACCCATCAGCTCCCAAGTGCCACGCCAATAGGCAATGACACAGGGTGCCACAATCAAGCAGGAGAGCACCACATCGATCACTTCCAGCAGCAGCTCGTGCAGATTCTTACGTGGCGCATCCGCTGTATATTTCTGACTGTGTGTGTGCAGGTGATGATGTGAGTGTGTGTGATGGAGTGTATGATGTGTGTGTGCATGCGGGTGTGTGGCTGCAACTGAGGCGGCTGCAGCAGCTGCTGCCGCATCATGGCAATGTATTTTCTGTAATGACTTGCAACTGCTAACGATAATCGGCGTTGCTGTGGACTTTTCCGTTGCCAGCATGGCGTGGCCCTCAAACTGACTACGTCACAGTCGCTCAGTGTAGCCGTCTCTACCGCACTCGATCTCAATCTCTCTAGGCACTAATCAGGCGGTTTGGTAATATTGATATTGCCTTGCCTAATTTGCTTTAATTGCCGCTAATTTATGACTACTTTTGTTCGTTTGGTACGCTCTCTAGGTCGATCCTGCTGGGCACATCTATTTCCAGTGCTATGTGCCACCTTTTTTGCTGGGTTCTCAACTGTTCAGCTTCGTTTTGAAACTGTTGGGGTAAGTGATTTTGCGGATTGCAAATATTGTCATTGTGTTGATTGTCAGCGACGTCGTCGTTGTTGTTTGTGTTATTCTCGTTGGATTTGCCAGTTCGCCGGTTGTATGAAGCCTATTACTATAGTAAAAGCGGTTAGAGAACAAATATATATGTAGCCCTATATATATTCACATGTATATATAATGTTTACCGTTGCAACGCCGTGCTGATTATAATCTTGAGCTGATAATTAGTTAGTCCACTTAATGTCTGGCTGCGCGCTTTATCAACCAATACTTATAGTATGGTGCGTTCTCGCTCTGCTCTAGTTGCTACTACTAGGCTGCTCTTTGGGCCTCTTTATTACTGAAAAACAGAAAAAAAACAAAGTCATACAACTAAAATACTTTCTTATCAATTAATTTGTTGCACTTATAGCGCAAGTTTTGATTTAAGTTTATGACCTTGTTTGTCTTACACATTTACTTCAAATACGCTTTATGGCTAACAGCTGTCAAAACTAACCTATAAGTATACTACATTTTAATTAGACTGCACTGGTCTGGACTAGAATGCACCGGTAGTTACCGCTGGGCTAAGTGATAAGAGTTCGGTACCCAAGTACAGTTCCAGCACTCGAAAGGCTTTGTCTGCTTAACACCTGAGTGTGCCCACAAGTCGTAAGCTAAGTGCCTGAGTGCCCCTAATGCGCGTATTGCTCATCACGAGTACTTAATAGATTCAATTTAGGAACACTTCACACAGCCCAAAAATATGAAAAGCAGAGAAAGATGTTGACACTAAGGCAGCTCAGTTTAAATACTCTAAGAAACTTTTACTGCTTTTATGGAGGAATTTTTTAATAAGTTTTGACTCTGATTAATTTCTAGAATGGTGCAGCAGCAATCAGTAACCTTGCATCGTGTCATCAATCTAAGAAAGAGCAGAGAACCAGATCTTTTATTCCTACAATGCTTCGCTACTGAACTTCCCAACTGGTAAGCAAATAAACTTGTGGTAAGAATAATAATAATAATAATAAGAAGATTGAAGAGAAGATGCTTCTGCCCATTTTTCCTCAAAGACTGAAGAATTAAACAACCCTCTGCAAAAAAAGACACAACAATTACTGTGTCTTGGTGAATTCTTACAAAGTAAAAATATATTTAAGTAAAAATTTATAAAATAAATATGAAAGTTAATAAAAACAGAATATACGGGTATTTTTAATGCATATCATGGCTATGGACAGGGCTAGATGGACACAAACCCTTCCCCGAAATATCATTATTATTTAAAAATCATATCCCATATAGCAGTGTAGTGTTTTTCTTACTCTCAGAAATTATACTTTGAACGGAGTTCGGACTCTCAAAGAGGGGTTCCTTAGATTCCGTATTTTTTAAACAATGTTTTACATATTTTAAAGAGCAATGTAGGGTTTCTTCTGGTCTAGGAAAACATTTAGCTGTTTATTCTATTTTCTGAGCAGTGCAAGATATCAAAAAAATTGTGGAGTTTACACGTACGGTGTTCCATATACTACTCCATAAAATAACAAACATGTAGGATTAGGACTCTCTGTTTTTTTGGAAATGAAAAGAAATTTTGTATTCTAAGTAAAGGGTCATCAATCTTGAGGTTTTTTTTCAATAGATTTTTTTTGATAAATCACGCGTGAGTACTGAGTACAAGTTGTCATATGTTTTTTATTTAGTTTTCATTGCCATTTCATCATGGTAAGACTTACACCCGAACAACGTTTACAAATCGTATTATATTACGAAAACTCGCGTTCTGCAAAGAATGTATTTAGCGCGCTTAAGCCATTTTATGGAACCAATTCGGTGCACAATTAATTTCAGGCTTCGTACTAGTGAATTGGTAACCAAGATCGTGTGATATTACATCGTTAGACTTTTTCCTTTGGGGCTACGTGAAGTCTAAAGTGTTTGTGGATAAGCCAGCTATGATCGAACATTACCCGTGTTATCCGATTATGCTCGAACGCGTCATCGAAAATTGGAGCCTCCGCATGGACGAGCTACGGCGCAGTTGCGGCCAACATTTGAAAGGGATTATCTTTAAAAAGTGAATGGCAAGAATGGTTCTTTCTAGTGCTGGAGAAAACATCGATGATGGAAATTTAAAATCTCTATATATCGATGTTGGCCAACAGAGATATTTCTCCAGCACTACTAAACACCCATTTGATGAGTCCAGAAGCCGGACAAAACATCGATGATTGAAGTTTAAAATCTCTATATATCGATGTTGGCCAACAGAGATATCTCTCCAACACTACTAAACACCCATTTGATGAGTGCAGAAGTGCCGGAAAAACATCTCTGTTGGCCAACATCGATATATAGAGATTTTAAACTTCGATCATCGATCATTCTCCAGCACTAGTTCTTTCTATTGATAAATAATAAAGATTTTCCGATTCATTTGAAATTTTTGTGTTTTTTTGCATTTAAAAAAAAAAATCTCAAGATTGATGACCCTTTACATATTTTTATGAAGCTATGAAATAACCGAGCTTATCTGCAATTGGTTTGGCATTGGGGCAGTAGAGGACCCGTCATTAAACTTAGGAAAAGAGGTTTTTTGGGCACTTTTTTTAGGTTATCTAATTATATTGCTTATAAAAACTTATTAAAAATATATTTTTTATAGGTAATGGGTATGCTTGAATGTAATTACTAATTTATTTTTGTAAAGAGATCAAAGATAGATAAGGTGGGATTTTGGAAAGCGTTCTAGAATTTCCACCCCTAAAAGTCACATCGTGAGTAAGGTTTCGATTTTCTGAATCTACCCCTGATCCTAAATATTATTTCACTGCAGCTTAAGGTTTGAATTGTAGCCCTGACATAAAAGTAAGGCTAGGTTAGGTGGGCTGCGCAGACTGAGATCAACGAGACTGTTTTGTTTATTGTGACATCTTATGGAGCAGAAATTAAGTAAAAGAATGATGGGGAAGGGAGTGTGAAAATCCCTGTTATATAGACGCGAAGAGTAGTAAGCAACTTATCTATTTCAAAATTTCGTAATTAGGGCCATTTGGGATATCCCATTTGGGATTTTTTTTTATATAAAGTTTTGTCATTCCGAGCGAAATTTTTCTTTCTGCGTATGGGCATTAAGTGTAATTTTGTGTATATCGTGTTTTTAAGTTTTTTAACAATTTTTAAAATATATAAGATAAGATGAGTTCCTAACAAGCAGTGTGCGAATTTACGGGAAACTATTGTACTTTTATTATAAAATTTTTTTTCTTTCTGAACATATATTTATTTAAATTTTGTAATGTTTATAGATTCAAAGTAAGAATAGGTTTTCTAACACAAATGATATCCAAATTAAGAGGTTTATAAAATCAAAAATCCAAGATGCTGCTCCATGATATATCTTTGCACCGCTATCGATTGTCAAAATTGATCACAAACTTAACACACTCTTTTCTAGAGCATTAGGCATTAAAAAGGCAAACACGAGATCTGCCTTGATTAAAATTAAAATGTCTCAAAATAAAAGCGAAAGTTTCCAAGCTCAATTTACTAAACTACACAAAAACACACACGCATACACAAAAGACATTGACAGACTCTTGAACTTGTCTCAAGGCGCATGTTCACTTTACAGCGTAAGGGTTTCCAATTGTATATACTAGCACTTGGTATATAGACAGATGGAACGATAGTTACTGTACATCTATAAATGTGCACAAAATTTACTCTAGGTGATGATAATTTCAATGGCGCCGCAGCTTCCGTCTAATTATGTGTTGACTTTACAAATTACATTGAACTTATAGGCAGAGCTAATTTATGCGCAGGATGTTTGTGATTTGAATTCTAGACAAAGCGGTAGCAACATGGCGTATGCGCAATAATTAAAACCCAGAGCGCGACTTTCGTTTCGTTTCTGTTGAAGGTCTAACAAGTGCGACTGCAGAAATGACATTGCAAACAACTATACTAACTAGACATTAGTTGCATTATAATTTTGGAATTTTTTTCTTTTTTGTCTTTTTGTATATATATATTTTTTTTTGCCTAGTTACATTTTTGTTTTTTGTTGAGTTTAGGTCAAGCGCATTTAAATCAAAGTGGTGAATTTGCGGCTAATTGAAACGCCCGCTGGGCAGCTCATTGAGGCAAACGCAGCCCAGCAAGACTTCCTCGTTTGGGGCAACAAATGGCAGTGGCACAAAATCTGTTATACGGCTGTGGCAAGCTTAATCTCTCTAATGCTGTTCAGCTAGTTATATTCTTATATAGTATTTATAGTGGTTTAAATTTTCACTTTAGCTTTAGTGGAGACACGCGTGCCACACGCATTTCAAGATCACGCCAACATTATTCTATGTGATCTTATTTCAAGTTCACACTATGATCGCACTTTGTGAACAAAATTCTATTGGCTTAAAATGCAATATGAATATATTGTTTATTTTGCTTTTTGAATCGACCATTTAATTTGATATTAGATAATTTGAAATTATGCGACAGAAATGTCTTGACGTTTTCGCTTATGCCTTGCTTAGGAATCCCTCAATAATTCTGACAGGCAAAAGCAAACATGATGCTTTTCTAGTACTTGAAACTCACTTCTGAATATTCGTTGGATTTTTCATTTTTTTCTGTGATTTTTGAGCGTTATAGCGAAATCGGATTTGGTTAACGAATAAGTCTAAACTCAAATGACATATAGGTTTTTATAGGAGTTTATAAAAATTTTTAGAACTTTCTTGTGAGAATCGTCTCGAGAATCACATTACCCTTTAATTCTCTTACTACGAATGAAGATTTTTCTAAATATGTTCACAAAAACTTAATTGAAGAGTTGATTATGCTTTTTTACACTATAAAATATCGTACAGTAAGAATCTTCATACTTAAAAAAAAAACCGAAAAAGTCCTAAGTCTAAAAATAAGATTTCTGTCGCCCATTTTAAGACTATTAAATTAATTAAAACCAAAGAATGTAAATGATAAGAATATTCAAAATTAAAATAAGACTCAAAAAGTCTAAAATCGTGAAATCTTTTTATACACTGTACCGTATGGTACAAAGGGTATATTAAGTTTGTGCAAGCCTAAAATAATTTAACACACAGAAGGAGACGTCGGAGGCCCCCCAAAGTTACCTAAAGTATGATTAGGGTGACTAGAGAAGTCGATATACCCATGTCCGTCTGTCCAACTGTCCGTCCGTCCGTCTGTCCGTCTGTATGAACGCCTAGACCTCTTGTAAGAGGTAGTGCAACCAAACTTTCAGATTAGATCTGTTATTATGCTACGGGAGACAAGTTTATTTTATTTTTTTTATATCGGGGCTATATTAATTAGCTCCCATAGGGGTGTTTTAGAGGACCTCGAAAAAAACAAAACGTTTTAGATGGATAGTTCGTTTTTTTATGAAGTTATCGTAACCAAATTTGGCACTCGAATGTTTTTTATAGTTCCCAAACACTGTACCAAATTTGATCAAATTGACAATATCATATAGCTCCCATAGGATAGATCGGTAAAAAAAACGTTTTTGGCACAAAATTCGTTTGTTTCTGAAGATATTGTAACCATATTTGGCAGTCGATAGTTTTGTATAAGTCCCAAGTACTGTACCAAATTATATCAATATTGGGTGACTATATCATATAGGACCAATCGGTCAAAAAAACGTTTTATGTATAATACAAAGTTCGTTGAGTTTTGTTTCTTAATAAAGATATCGTAACCAAATTTGATCTTCCAAAGTTTTTAATAGTTTCAAAACACTGTACAAAATTCGTTCAAAATCGGATGACTATATCATATAGGTCCCATAGGACCAATCGGTCAAAAAAACGTTTTTTGCTCAAAATTAGTTGTATTTCGTTTGTTTGTGAAGATATCGTACCCAAATTTGGCAATCAAGTACTTAAGCAATATATCGGACTTATTGCAATTAGTGGTACAGGGTATCCCAAAGTCGTCCGCGCCCGACGTTTCCCAAGGGATCAGCAGACTTAAAAAAACATGATACATGATAAATTTTTTTTGGGATGGGGATTACTCTGAAGTTTCCCAAGGGATCATCAGATTTGAAAAATCATGATATATGATATTTTTTTATTTTTGTTAAAACCTATATTACACGGACAATTTCAGCTTGCTTACACCGATATCGCGATAGACGATAATTGAGTGTTACAAAACTGTTGAAAGAATCGGACTACTAAAATTATCGGCGTTAAAAAGTGAGAGTCGGCTTGAGAACCATTTTGTTAAAAATATAAGCTTAAGTTTAACAATTTGTATTGTATAAATTTAATTATTTCTAATTCAATTTAATTATTTAAATCACAAACGTAATTTTATATTTATTGTAATTATTGATTATTTCATTTTTCACAATAGTCACAACCAGGGATCCATAAACTACGTGACGCTGATTTACGTCAAAATCGTCATCGTGACACAGTGACGGAATATTTTTAAAGATATTCCATATGATCGTGACGCTTCGCCAGAGTTTATGAATGATCCATAATCTCCTCTTGACGTTAGACTGCACAAACCACCATATACCCGAAGCCATTGCTCCTGGTACTTTTTATCGCCCGCTTGAATCGCTATCTTCAAGGTACAGAGTTCAATTTGAATTTTCTTCTGAGCTTGTGAAATTTTGACCAGAAGCTGCTAGAATCTTTTTACGATTTCTATACTGTCAGTTCTAAGCTGCACAAACTTTTTGCTATTAAAGAATAATTGTTTTACTACTCCAACAACAAGCCACTAAAACTTTGTTTATTTTGTAGATAAGTGTGCAGCTTGTTTGTCGATCCATCGTATTTTCAACAAGAAGATATTCGGAGATTCCAAGTCACACCCCCTAGAAGAATAGCGTCATATTTTGTTTTAATAATCAAAACAAATTTAAAATTAAAGCAAATAGTTTTTGTTTGTGTAGTTTTATGTAAATTTAAGTATATGACTATAAAAGAACAACAATTTGCAAAAAAACATATTAACAAGACATACATTAATTTTACAATAGGGGCACTCAACTAAGGTAAACATCAGATTAGAACACTTTATAGTAGTATGCATGTGTTATCTCTATATAACGTATGAGTTTGTGTTGACAAATTTAATTAGCTACAGAGCTAAGCAGACGGTTTTGCAGTCAATGTTTAAATCGGATGATATATGGTATATGTGTGCTGTTGTGGGGGGTATGGAATCTGAAAAGCGTTGCAAATTGCAATGCCGCAGGTTTTTCAAGCAAATTGAATCTGTATTGTTAGCAGTTCTTTTGTCAATTAGCTTTGCTAATTGGAGTACAATGTGAAACCAGCTAGAAATGGAATTGGAACCCCTTTAAAAGGAATTGGATCATTTACCTTAAGTGATCAACGTAAGCAAAATATGATATAAACATAATTTGATCGATATGAAAATATTTTTATTTTTGTCATCTTCGCTATCAATTAAGCCGGAAGAAATAGAAATTGAAATAATATTCTTTCTCGATTTTTTTAAAACATTCAAAAAAGAAAAAAGGTTTAGGGGCAATGGGTTACTGCAGCTTACAGCTGGAGAAAAATATGGATTTAGATATATCCATCTGTGTGACCATGGCGGACAAGTGGTCGTAAAATTTGGACTGAAGGCGAAAAACTTGTATCCAAAACTTTGCAAATTCAAACAGCTTCAACGAAAGCCAACGTCAAACTTCCCTACAACGATTTTTTTTTATATTATGAATTTCTGTGGCAAAAATTCTCTCTATAACGAGTCTATGCATTAATACATAATGCTGAGACTGTGAGTATTTATCTTTAATTCAGGGAAAGTAGAGAATGAAAAATGCTTCTAAATTGTAGGGTGAAGCAATCCTACTTCTTCTCCCTAACCCTTGTTTACCCCTTTTCGGACTCGCTTATGCTCCTCCTGAGGTGTGGGTATGCGATCTCAGCATTCGTGTGCAGGCATTCCGATCCTGGATCATGTCATCGCTGAGACCCATTCGTTGCTGATGTTCTTGCATTTGACCGATCCATGTATTTTTCGGTCTGCCTGCCCTACGGCCGTTACCTGGAACTACGGTAAGTATTGCTTTCTTAGCGGGGTTCTCTGGCGGTCGCCTTTGAACATGGCAATACCAACGCATCTGACCTACTTTGAGCGTCTCAGTGATAGGCTTTTTAAACAACAGGCTGCCCACCGTCAACCTTAGCATTTTCATCTCAGTCGCAGATAATTTACTCTCGTACGTTTTGTACATCGTCCAACATTCGGACGCATACAAGAGTGCGGGTCTAACGACTGTCGCGTACAGCTTGCCTTTCAATTTCCGTGGCATTTTCTTGTCGCAGAAAACGCTAGAGTTTTCTCGCCACTTCATCCACCCAACTGGTTCGATGTTTGATGTCATCATCGCATGTAGCTTCGCTATTTACAACTGGGCCTAGGTACTTAAATTTGATGCCTATAACACTAGTTTACAAATTTAAGGGTCATCGAGTGAACCTTCATAAAAAAGTGTTTTTTAGGGTAATTTGGGGTCGAGAAACACGAAAATGGCAACCTTTTTTTTTTCTTAAGCACCGTTTTCGAGATATTTTCGAAAAACATGTTTTTGGGCACTTATTTCAGTTATTTTTCAATATCTCGTGAACAAAGTTTTGTATCAAAATGAAAGACAATTAGATCGAAAAAATTATAGAAGTTACAAGCAACCAAAGTCGAAAAAAAGTGTAATTTTCGACCAATTTTCAAAATTACTAATTTTCGACTTGCTTGTTATTAACGAAAAAAAATTTTTAAAAATGATGTTAAGCTTTAAACTGAAAGATAATTCTTTTACGAACATTTCGAGTCTAAGATCTTTAAAATCGGGTAAGAATTGTAGATGTTATGGAATCATATACGAAAGTTACAATCTTCACGAGCGGCCTCGATAGCCTAGCGGCAGTGCACTAGACTATCATCCCAGAGGTTGTGGGTTCGAATCCCACGCAAAGCCATGGTCCTGCACTTTCCACTTTTCCTATTCCCCAAATTTTTCCTGTCTGTTCTATATCCTTATCACTTACTCCCATTATCGGTATCACAATGGGCCTATTCTTGGCCTAAGTGAGTTGGGACGCTAAATTCCAACTGCCGCCCTAACCTACCTACAATCTTCACTCATTCACACTTTTGTATGAAAAAAAAATTTTTCACTCAAAGTTTTTCATTTGCGTTCATTTTCGTCTTCACGCATTTGTATGCAGCTGTAGTCGTGTTTTTTCATTCATGGTTCCATAACATCTACAGTTCCTATCCGATTTCGAAGATCTTCGACTCGAAATGTTCGTAAAAGAATTCTCTTTCAGATTAAGGCTTAATATATTTTTTAAATATTTTTTTTCGTTAATAAAGGGCAATCCAAAAGTTTGTAATTTTGAAAAATTGTAAACATTTTCGACTTTGGTTGCTTGTAACTTCTATAATTTTGACTTAATCTGTACATAATAGTATATCACTGTAAAGAGCAAATCAATACCTTTCGATCTAATCATCTTTTATATCGATACAAAATTTTGTACACGAGATATTGAAAAATAACTGAAATAAGTGCCCAAAACATGTTTTTCGAAAATATCTCGAAAACGGTGCTTAAGAAAAAAAAAAGGTTGCCATTTTCGTGTTTCTCGACCCCAAATTACCCTAAAAAACACTTTTTTACGAAGGTTCATTTTTCGTGTAAACTAGTGTAATCAAGCAATCCAGTTTAAAGCAAAGTTTAATTAAGAAGGGCTCTCTTTTTCTGAGTGTGTTCAGCAGATTTTTTTTTTGGCTGTCAAAGTTAACTCTAGTTGCTGTATTGGAGACTTTGAAATTAACGTTGATCTTTGCTTATTGTCTTTTTAAATGTACTGTCAACTTTCCGTCCTAACCACCGGTCTCTGCCTATTCAATATATATTAAGTCTAATCAAAGGATTACGTAAAGCTTGAAATATAGTTCAAAGAGTAGATTAAGTTTCAAGATCAATTAAATTAAAAAAAAAAAAAAAAATGATAGGACATCTTACCCAACACATCTCGTAACTAATCTAAGGGCTCTGTAAATGTAATAGGTGTTCTAAACTATTAGAATATGGTTTAAATATATTATAAAATTTCAAGTTCAATTCAATTAAAAGTCTTTAATGAAAGCAATCTCACAATATTGTAGTACATACAAACATAGTTGTACAATTACTTATAGACACTGATAAGCAGGGCAAGTAAAACCTTTCCACTTGATAAGAACTACTCAATGCTTCCTTATTTACATATAGATATTATTAATACAATTATTTAGTCAAACTAATAGAACTTACACGCTTTACAACACCTAATTTTAGAACAAAAAAAAAACAACAACAAAATGCGTGCAAACAAATCGCAGCAAACACACGCACACATAAGAAAAAAAAAACAACAACAACAAGTACGACTAATACAATAAATTTATGCAAAAATGCTTGTGTGTATTTGTAGTACACTAGTCGGCAAAAGTATTTTGACAAAGCTCTATGCAATGCTAAAAATTTGGCATATAATATTTCTGTTTCTGTCGTTTCACATACGATCTAAACTGAGTAATATTAATTAATTAGTACAAAGTTAATTTACAATAGCGCTTATAAAATCTAGCGCCATTACCGAATAAGAAATGAAATGCTAATCAAGTGTAATGCGTTTATATTCGCATACTATAAAGTGTCTTGTGAACCGGTTTAACCGGGCATTATCGAGTCTTAGCAAGATCAGGTAGAGCACTCAAAACAACATCTTAAGCGGATTCCAAATTCGGAAGCAATTATACTGGGACACTAATATAGAAGAAAGACTTAGATAGCGATACATGGACTGCCAGATTAATACCTCAAAAATGTCACCATTAGTCCACAGTATCCTGAATTTTATGCACAAGTATTGTGGACTGATGAAAAACAATTCGAATACCATTTATAAAACGAAGACCCGTGCACTCAAATTTCAACATATTTCCGTGTTCTTGGGTCAGAACAACCCATATGGCATGTTACATGCAAACAGCTATTTTTTCATCAAATTAATTAAACAAATGCAAATATTTCGGCAAATATTAACTTTATATATATTTGTTGGGGTTAAATATAAAATTTTAAGTATAAATTTCAATACACATGTGTTGGTTACATATTTCATGAAATTTTTTTTTTTTTTAAATTTTTTTTCTATATAATTGCGAGATAAATTAGAAAAAAGAAAGCAATCAGCAGGCGAAAGATTACCTTATGCTAGTGTCACCATAATATTTTATTTTGTGTGTGTCCTAGTTGGTGCATACTGCTTAATTATTTCCTTTTTTTTGTGATAAAAATATAAAAGTCAATGCTGATTATTTTTTGAAAATTTTTTTAAATTCAGAAAGGAATTCCACACTTTACAAAATTTTATAATAAATAATTTTAGCTTAGTTTTTCGCATTTCAAATTACAAGTTTTTTTATAAAAAAAATCCCAAACGGGATATCCCGAATGGGATTTTTTTTTATATGAAGTTTTGTCATTCCGCGTGAAATATTTCGAAATGCGTAGACCCTTTTAGGAGGAAAATGAGGGATCTTGGTTTTGGTAAAAACAACTTCTGTTTATTTTATTTAATCATTAAAATACCCAAAAAAAAATGATTGTCAAGAAAAATAAACTTTAATTGAATTAAAAAGCAACTTTAAAATAAAAATTTATTTTTGTCGGTCAAAATGATATAATTTGGCATATCTACCTTTTTTGGTCTACGTCTTCACAGCAGAAGATTACAATTTTGGTTGATTTTTAATATTTAGTTATAATTAATGAAACCGCACAGCGAACAGTCAATTATTTCTTCATAGGAAAAGGATTGACTTAAAGCAAAAAAATCCTTCGCATCATAAAAAATTAATAGGTATTAACTACTTTTCTATCATGTCCCTTGAGCCTACCCCAACAAAACAAAACTTTCTAATAGTAGTAAGTAATCATGAAGCACTCTGCCTTTCTCAAGACAACTTGAACTTACTTTTTTTATTTAATTCAACTCTTTCTAACATTAATAAGAGACTTGCTTAAGATAACATGGTCAAAATACTTTTAGCGACTAATGTAAATTAGAAACAATTGTTTACCGTTCGAAATTAGCAGCCGTTGCTTATGCGCTCTGCCTAACGGGTGCGTGAGCGTGAGTCTTTTGCGCAAATGTGTGCGTGCGTGCGAAAGAGCGCACAACAGCAACAAAAACGCAATCAAAACGCGTCTGTGAGCAGCTGCGCGCAACTTTGTTTTATTTTATTTGGATTGTGATTTGGTTTTGCTTTTGTTTTTGTTTTTAGTTTTAGTTTTATTGGCGTGCTTGTTTTTTGTTTTGATTTACTTCGTAGGTTTGTTGTAACGCACACGATGTTTAAATTAAAGGAACATTTATTTGATTTAATTCAAGTTTACGCAGCAGCAACAGCGGCAGCGGCAGCAACGCGATTTTTCCCGCTTAAGGCCTTTGACACGGCTTGACAAAAAACGCAGCGGCTAAATTAGGCCATAAACACACTACGCACCGGAAGTAAACGTTCGCACGATGTCTCCTTTTGAGCATTTGCCGTTATAGCTAAAGAAAATGGCGTCGGCGCTAACGCTGCCAAGAAGTTGTTCGTTTGAATGCGCCGTACGCGACTTTTGGCGCAACTATTTATACTTATAGAAAACGCTAAAGCGACTAAAACCGAGCGGAGATACACGCACGCACACAGCTACACAATCTAACGCGCGCGCACACATACACATATAGACACCTATAAGATAGGCGCAAATGCAATCTAGTTTATATGTTTGCATGTATTTAGTACAGTTGTTTGAACTCGAAGATTTGTTTTATTTTGTTTTTATTTTTTTTTAGCGAACTTTATTTATTTTTTTTTATATTTTTTTTTTCCATTACCGTGCAGCAGGCAACGGCTAAAGGGCAGCAGCATCCGTAAGTCGTCTGGCAGAGCACAGTGAGTCGTCAATGGTACAGGTCAGTCATCAATGGCCGCAAAAACTGAACTGTGTTTGATTTGAGTTTTGAATTTGAACTGACTGCTGTCGGACACACTGACTGAGGGTAGCTTGGATAAATTTTCACACATCTATAGCTGTATCTGTATCTGTACTTATATTTAAACAGTTGATCTCTGAGCGACAGAGCTTATCAAAAATGTGCACAATGTTTTTTTTTTATATGTGGATACCTCCAGCTCTCTAGCTACTATCTCTGAGTGTTTTTTTACACTAGGTAAGCTTAGCATAAAGCACGCTCATTGCCTTGATTATCGAGCATTGCCCAGTGTCCGTGCCCATTTCTCTGTAAGTTTATTAAATTTTGACATTTGTCATTTGCGCAAATTTTTTCTTTTTATTTTTAGCCATCGTATCATTGTTTTACAGCAAGATTTATAGCTCATGTGAGCAATTAATAATTTAAGTAATTTTTTCTTTGTGTATTTTACTTAAATTTAGTTCAACATAAATACTTTGTTTGGTTCACAAGGAAAAACGCGTCTGTTGAATTGACGAGCGAAGCTTTTGACTGTAGTCGGTTTCTTTTTAACTAGCTGGCAACACTGTCAGGGTTGATAAAATGTGCAAAAAAACAATCGAATGTTTAAAAAACGTTTTATTTGATATGATATTTATATAGTTAATTTGTTTAACCCAAGTATATTTTCAAAGTTTGTGTAAGGAAACTTACTAGACAAATCTTAGGATATCAAAAATCAAGAGATGACCGACAGTGGTAGTGTTTATTAAAGAAACTAAGTACACCTAATTCTGTTTTTAGTAAAAAAAACTTGTTTACGCGCTAGATACGTTCCAGAACAAATCGTGGAAAAAAATACATGAAGTAAATCCTAAAGCTGCTATAAAACTAAATAAGAAAGGGGAATTCCTTACATAAATTTCTAAGAGATTAGTTTAATAAAAATATTTTTCTTAAAAATTTCAATCAAACTGCTTTTTTAATAGTGTTAATGTTTGAGATGGTAAACCCGGCTCTCAGCCTCCTAGTAGCACTTTGTGCGGTCATATCCTGGGCAATGCATTCTACGGCGAACGATACTGTATTCCGGCAGCGGTGTGTAGTAACCACGGTTTGTAGCTAATCGAGAGCGTTGCACGGTCACAAGCCAAAGTGATCGTGTCTGTAGGCCAAAACGGCGAAAGAGGACTTACAGCCCCCAGGTAGGCGTCTGATCTCAGGTTAGAGACGGCGTGTTCACCCCACGTAGGTTTGGATGCGAAGATAGCAGCCCTATCACCAAACTAGAGAATGCGCCCTACAATCTCGAAACTTTTTTTGCTAACGAATCGTCAAAGACGCCCTATGCTCCAATAGGAGATAAAGGAAATCATATATATATATATAAAATGAATTGCGTAAAAAATGTTTTTTCTAGACCGTGTTATTTCAAAACCATGTAAAAAAAAAGACCGTGTCAAAACAAAATTGGGTGTACTACTGTGATCAAATTGAAAGGTGGAAAGGAAATTTTTAATATAAACTTCCACGGGTTTTCCAATCGATAATCAAAATATGCATTAATATTTGAGATACGCTTCGTTTTGTGAGGTACTACGATAATCCGCCATCTCACACGGCACTGGTTCTTCGTGAGCATTTCGCCAAAAATCCAACAAATATCGTCCCGCAACCAGCTTATTCATCTGATTTGGCTCCGTGCGACTTCTGGCTACTCAGCAAATTCAAGAGACTGCTTCGGGACATCGTTTTGACTCGATTAAGATAATAAAAGTTGTATAGCAGAAGTCTTTGAAGGTTATTCCGAAGGAGGGCTTCGCCAAGTGCTGTGATGACTGGAAAATTCGTTGGCATAAGTGTATTGCAGCGGAAGGGAATGACTTTGATTTTGAAAATACAAGACAATTCACCTTTCAATTTGGTCAAGGTAGTATATATTCCAAGCTTTAAGTCGATCGATACATTGAGGTTCGTTGATCTAACCAGATAAATGGCTTGCGAGGATTGGATCCCACTGCAAGAACAACTTATTTCGATTAATGGACAAGATTTGTTGTTTATAATATGGCTAAACTAAGTCAAATTAATTACTTTTTATATAAATCTTTTCGATTTAGCTGATTTTTACATATGTGTTAAAAATACTTTTTTTTACAAAATTTCGATTATTTTTCGACTAAACTAAGTACAACAGCATCTTTAAAAGTAGATCCTTTCCCAGATATATCTTTTCAGATTGCACTTTCCGCGCTTAATCTTAAAAATGATCTTGCCGGCAAGACCTTTGTAATTTCCATGTTAAGGGCCATATAAAAAAACGCATTTGGGATACCATTTAGTTTTTTTGGATACCATTTGGGTTTTTTTTTAGACCCCGCAAAATATTTCGAACGCACCTCAAAAAAAAATTCCCAGAACAGTGAGGAAATTAAGAAAAGTATAGAGTATATTATAGTCATGATGTCAAGATTATAGTAGTGCCACTAGTTTACAATTAATTAGGTTAGGTAAGAACATCAAGTCTAGTCAAGAACTGGCACACTGAGACATGGTTCATTCGCGCGTCTATGATACTCTGCTCTATTTATAGAGATCTATTGAAAGAGAGGACCAACCCGATGTAACGATGAAATTTTGAGCTTACAAGTAGCCATTCTTTCTCACTCTTCCTTGAAGGTGGGGAATCAGTTGCGGATCTACGATTTGGTCTTGGGAGTGTTCTTCACTTCGAAGTGTATATATATCAGAGCTCGTAAAGGACTTAACCCATTTTTCCAACTTTTGGGGAACAGTAGTACCTTGTTTGGTAGTAACTGTTACAAGTTTCGATCCTTGAGCCTTGGTGTTCCGCGTATATAAAAAAACTAGCTTCAAATTAAACAACCTTAACTTTACCAGGTATGGTATGTTTGAGCCAAGAACAATTCTTATGTAACCTAGTCTATTAAGCCTCATTTTATATAATATGAATTAAATACTTTGTTCCACTGAGGACTATTTAGTCTATGTGTGACTTCCCCCGGGGGTCAATCGGTGCAACCTAACCTAACCTATGCACTACGTCCATTGAGAGTGTTAAATACGCAAATTATATCAAAGCAATTTCCCATGCCAGCTGCATCCAAAGCTCAATACAGCTCTGCGTCAGCGCCCCACTAGTTTCAAATGATTTTAATATTAACTCAGATTTTCATACAATTGCATTTGATTGCGCAGCAAAGAATATCAAACAAGTTAGATAATAAACAAAAAACTAAAAATATTTGCACTTAATAAAATCGTAAAAAATAGTTTTACACGCTTAATTTATAAATATTCAACATAAGTTGATCTGGGAGTTAGCAGCTCATTTAAAATGCGCAGTCCAATAAATCAACTTTTTACTTGGCTCTGCTTCCTAATTAAGTCTTTTGCTAAAGTTAATTAATAAAATATTTTTTATGAATGCATTAGAAAAATTTCTGTACAAATTCAATAAATCATTGCAACACTTAGTTCTATGCAATTTTCACTGATTTTAATTAAATTGAATAGAAAAATGAATAGTTTTGAATTGCAATCTGTGCCCAAACTATTTAATTGCGATTAGATATTGGCCGTTAAGTTGCCTGTCTATATAAGCCATCAGTAAACAAACACTAAAAATATATGAGTGAACCAAAGCTGTTTTGTTTTGATACCTGGCGCTGGGTACTCATTGTTCAATATGGCCGGCACGATCTTAGATAAGACAACGCATATAATTTAAACCTTAAATTGTTTTAAGTGTATGTACTTTTCTTGCAAATAATAATGATTATTTAATAGCCAACCTTGAAATTGATGTCTTTTTGATAAGAAAGTTTTATGTTCCCGAAAGAAAAAGTACGCAAACTCTTGAAATAAATAGTAATATATTTCTTGGTTAATAAGTTGATAAGATATTTGGTATTCTTCAGTTTGAACAATATATTGGCGGAATTAGCAGCTCTTGAGTGCCATGTGATGTGGAATGCAAGAATAACAATGGATGCTTTGGGTTTTTTTGAAGTGGCTAATAATTTACTGTTTTGGGATAAGTAGCTCCAAAGAGTTATTACATATTTTTGCTAGTTAACAACGTATCAGAACATTAGTCATTAAACAATAAAAGCTTTTCAACAAAGGAACTGCACAAAAAAAAAGTTAACTAAGTGGTGAAGCGCTTTTAAAGACACTGAATTTCGTTTTCGTTTACTAGTACAGTAAAAATTGGTTTTGACCTGGAAAAAATTGCACACTGGAATTTCTCTTGCTTAATGTTTAAAGGACCATCCAAAAAGTCTAAAACCAAATTGGAGACCTCCTCCCCCCGTAGGGTTTTCCGTTATTTTGACATATGTGTCGGCCCATTTATCTCGAATTCTATAAGTCGTACACAAAAACTTCGAATGCAAAAAATGTTGTACTGGAAGGTATACCCAGAAGTTCATATTTTAGGCGGTAGAAGGCGCCAAAGTTACTACAACGCAGTTTTTCGTATTTTTACTCACCTCCTTGCCCTTTTTTGTTTTTGTGTGTATCAAAATATTTGTAGATCTCAAAAAAGTACACAAGACTGGTTTTTAAATCATGTAAGTATATCTAGTAGTTTGCCAGTTATAAAGCTTTAAAGTCTTGCCGCGCCTTGAAAAACAAGCAAGCACTGCGCTACGTTCAGCACTTTAGCGCCCCCTGCGTGTAGCTGCGGCGATGCGCTTGCATGTTTTTCAAGGCACAGGAAGACTTTTAATCGTCATATCGTAATTTTTGAAATTCTTTAATATGTATATTAAATAATTCTAGTACAGTATAAATATCACGATGATGAAAAAAATCAACAAAACTTAATTTGTTGCATCAACTTACTACTGTGATAAAATTGAAATGTGAATTTTTAATTTAAACTTCCAGCGTTTAACCAATAATTTTTTTCTTTCTGTAACTTGGTAGCACTGTTAGTCACAGCTGTGCGAAATTTCACGTCAAAATATGCATTAAAGCATGAGATACGCTTCATTTTTTGAGGTGCTAAAAATGAATTTTGCGCTTTTTACTATGTCAAAATTTATTGAACAAAGAAGTTGCTTTAAATTTTGTTTGCGAAATGGCATTTCGGCTGCGGAAACGTTGAGAATGCTGCAGATAGCCTTTGAGGATCAGACTCTGTCCTCAAAGAAAGTTTACAAGTGACATAAGGAGTTCAAGGCCGGCCGCGAGAGTGTTGAGAAGAATGTGGTATAGAATTGGCCAAAAACATCGACTGATAAACGTCACGTCAAGCTAGTCAAAGAAATGGTACTTTGAAATCGTCGATTGACTATAAGATCGGTGCAGGCAATTTTGAGTGACGAATTGTGCTTAAGAAGAATCCAATCTCGAATGGTTCCAAAAACACTCAATTTTCAATCTCACACGGCAATGGTTTGATTCTTCGTGAGCATTTTGCCAAAAATTCAACAAATATCGTTCCGTAACCTGCTTATTCACCTGATTTGGTTCCGTGCGACTTCTGGCTACTAAGCCAACTCAAGAGACCGCTCCAGGGACACCGTTTTAACTCGATTGAGATAATAAAAGCTGAATAGCAGAAGGCTCTAAAGGCTATTCCGAAGGAGGACTTTCCCAAATGCTATGATAACTGGAAAATTGGTTGGCATAAGGTATTGCAGTGGAAGGGGATTACTTTGAAGGGGATGAAATAGACTTAGTTTAATAAATAAAGATTTTGATAATATTAGAAAATTCACCTTTCAATTTGATCACCATAGTATGTTATTTAAATTAAAATATATCGGATTACTTTTTACACAAAAGGCCTGTAGGCAGTTCTGAAATTCAAAATCTTACAAGAATGACCTGCGCTTGCATTTTATTTTTTTTGTGGCGGCGAAACGAAACACCTGTTATTACTGCTTGCGCCATCTAGCGAACTTGGTGGCGCCATCTTACGTCAAGCATTAGTTAAAGCATAGAACAACACTGTTTTGTTTCTTTAAGGCCCCTACGCAGACACGAAAACAGTCACCTAGCAAAAAGACTAGAGTTGTTCATTTAAGTTCTTTTCGCTGATTTAGTTCTTTAGTTATTTTTTTGGTGAACGAACGAATCGTTCTTTTAGTTCTTTTCGTTCACAGGTCTTTTCGTTCAGTGTTCTCGTTCATAGGTCTTTTCGTTCACCAATCTCATTCACAGGTCTTTTCGTTCATAGGTCTTTTCGTTCACAGGTCTTTTCGTTCACCATTCTCGTTCACTGGTCATTTCATTCATCGTTCTTTTGTTCAAACGTAAACAAAGGAGCTTTTTAAATTAAAATTTATTCAGTCATTCAATGACAAGGAACCTCATGGATATCATCTTAAGATAATACGTTAATTAATAAACTAAAACTTACATATTATTATTAAGGAATGCTAATTGCGTTACCTTTTCAGGTAATAAAAGGTCACTCCTAGAAATAAAATGATTCCACAGTTTTGATCTCTTTCTTTTGCACGACATTGCGCTACCGCATATATATTATATATAATTTAAAATTATGTTTACTTTATCTTACAACGCTGCCATATTATTTTTTAAATTAATGGAGGAATGACCGGTGAACGAAAACTGTGATGGAATGACTGGTGAACGAAAAGACTGGTGAACTAGAATGGTGAACGAAAAGACATGTGAACGAGAACGATGAACGAAAAGACCAGTGAACGAGAATAGTGAACGAAAAGACCTGTGAACGAGAACGAGCACCATGAATAAAAAGAACGAAAAGAACTAAAAGAACGAAAACCAAAGACATAGTTCTTTAGTTCATTTCAAAGACCCGTTCATTTGGTCTTTTTCAGAACGAAACGACCCAAGACTAAAAAAGACAGACTTCTTTTCGTCACGAAAGGAACAGTGTGTCTCTAGTAACAAAATTTGAATTTTATCGGAATTATTATCGATAATCAGCTGCTTTTTGTTTACAAATAGCTAATTTTTAAAAGGCGCGAAATAAAACATAAAAACATGAATTATCGTTTATTACTTATGCTTTTTTGTGTAAACAATGCTAAAAAACCCAGGAAAAGGCGGAGTGTTTGGGTGTACATATTTAATGCGCAGATCTGAGTGTGGACGAATCGCATAGACGTATTATATCGCACATTAATGTTACAATTGAATTATCTTATTATAATAGCTATTTTCCCATCCTTTCCCAACGATCCGCAACGATTTTGTCGACCAGCCATAAATTTCGCGTACAAAATAACTAGCTGCACATAAGTTTTGTTTGTGTCGCCAAAACCGAGCTGCTGAGTGCGCCATCTATGATTTGCTACTGACATTAAAAAAACAAAAAAACGAGCAACACTGGTCTAAATACCACCTGCAAGAACAGTTTGTGACCAAACGTTTGTGAGCGTTTTTTTTATATGAAGTTTTGTTTCTTTTTCGTGTCTGCGTAGGGGCCTTTATTCTGTTACGGTTGTGATTTTCGGTGCTGCATAAACGCCTAAAAATAAAAAGTGGAACAGTAGCAATTATTTTTCAGGAAAATTGCATTTTCCCATGAATCTATATTCGTCATGACTTTTTGAAATTTTTTTGAGCCAGTTTTTAGTTCCTTATCCAGCAAGATCAGTAATTATACCCAGTAGCGTATGGTACAAAGGGTAGGTATATTAAGTTTGTGCAAGCCGAAAGTGTATGTAACATACAGAAGGAGACGTCGGAGACCCCCCAAAGTTACCTAAAGTATGATCAGGGTGACTAGGGAAGTCGATATACCCATGTCCGTCTGTCCGTCCGTCCGTCCGTCCGTCCGTCCGTCCGTCCGTCTGTCCGTCTGTATGAACGCCTAGATCTCAGAGTTGGTAAGAGCTAGAGCAACCAAACTTTCAGATTACATCCATTATAATCCTACGGGAGACAAATTTATTTTTTTCGTTTTGATATCGGGGTTCTATTATATAGGGGTGTTTCAGAGGATCTCGGAAAAACAAAAAGTTTTAGATGGATAATTCGTTTGTTTATGAAGATATCATAACCAAATTTGGCACTCGAAAGTTTTTTATAGTTCCCAAACACTGTACAAAATTTGATCGAAATCATATAGCTCCCATAGGACCTATCGGTCAAAAAAACGTTTTGTGCTCAAAATTCATTGCATTTCGTTTGTTTGTAAAGATATCGTACCCAAATTTGGCAATCAACCGTCATTTAGAGTGCTTAAGCAATATATCGGACTTTATTGCAATTAGTGGTACAGGGTATCCCAAAGTCGTCCGCGCCCGACTTAAACGTACACCATTTTTTTCTATAATAAACTTTAAAATAAAATGATGTTTTTTTTGTAAAATAATTTTGCAAAAGGTTATATGCACAAACATGGATTATGGTTTCAAAGTCTGGCAACTCCATCGATAGAACAGACATGCAGGGTTGCCGAGAGAAAATTAGGACCACACAAAAAAAACTAGAAACCTGTTTGCTTTGCACGAATACACCCAAACATAATATACCTTGTACTTTGTTTAATTTCGGAGAATCGTGACTGCCAGCCTCTAGAATATAACCGTACCAACGCAGATCACGCAGTTTTTAGGGGATCTTCTAGGCAAAGGAGTTTAAAATTTGATAACTGTTGGCAATAACTCTTGAAGTTCCCATCACATTCAATAAAACTTGATTTCTCGCAGAAGTTATGTAAATGGCGAGTTGTAACTTGGAATTTTGAAATATTTCGGAGTAAATAGAAAAAACTTGCTTCTGGGAACAGGGTATGCTATCCCCACAAAGTAAAAAATGTTGGGTTTCCTACCTCTTATAGAGTCTAAGATGCTTATGTAAATACGGATGGGCACACAGACGGAGTCAGCTGTTCACTCTGATCAAAAATGTATAGGTATATTTTATGGGGTCTGCCACGCCTTCTTCCTCGCGTTGCATATATTTGCATGAAATTATTTTTTTTATTCACTTTCAAAATTGTTCAGTAAGGAGATCTGTAAAGACGTAATGAGAACGCACACCGGATATGCTAACTTACCTAGCCCCCTTCCTTCTCAGCCTTCCTCATGTACCGCAATGAACAACCCTGGGATGTTTCGGCTTAAAACGAACGTTTAAGTAACTCAACCTGTTCTACGAGAACTTCATCGACACAGATTAAGCTAGAGAAAAATTAATCTTCAGGAAAAAAGAAAAGTGGAAGAATTACTTTTGCTTAGCAAAAATAATTTCTTAGCAAGTGTTTTTCTTCACACCATAAAAAAATAAATGCCTTCAAAATTAAATAATTAAACAATGAATATTTTCCTAATAAAATAAGGCTCTTATTAATAGCTGTAATAAACATAAACATAAATCCTTTTCTATACTGAAGACTATTTCATTTGATTCTTCAAAAAGTTCCAGAACAAACAAAAAAAAGCTACATTTAACGTAACTTACCTGCCTTAAGTTTGTTATTTTCAAGCTTTATTCAGACGGCATGACTAAAGGTATTTCCAATACATTGAAGCTTTTAGAAGATACGATCAGCAGAACTGTGGAATGCCCCACAATGCTCTAAGAAATATAATTTTCAAGAGCCAAGGCGTACTCAATTAACTATATTATCTTTAATTTTAATAACTTAATATAATCTTAGCAATGACGAATCAATTTTTCAAGCACTATTACCAGCCAATATATATCATGTGTGAAAAATTTGGAATTTTTGCATTCGATATTTGTTTCTTATCACAACGGAATAGTTTTCATTATACAAACTTTGTAAACACAGCAATAAAAGTTATAAAATTATATTTTAAATATATGTCTATATTATTATTTTTTTTTTAATTTATAAGCCAGTGTCAAGCGGTCTTCAAAAGCCCATTGACACAGTTTACCAAAATAGAGTTATGAGTTTCTAGTTATATCTATCCGAAATTATGCATATTAATTATACATTAAATTAAATACGTTTGCGCAAGATTTTATAAGCCGAAAAACCGAAAAATCACTTTGTCATTAAGTTTAAAGTCCAAGCAATATTTTTATAATTTATTACATTATTATTATTAGTTATTTTTAAGAATTCAAATGAGCTTGATTTGTTACGTTTCGAGATGTCTATTGTTATTGAACTTTTGACCGAGAAAAATTTTCTGCAGAAAACCAAAACAAAACAGCGTAACTTACTGAGCACATATTTTTGCGGGCACTGAGAAAACCAACTGAAGAGCCGTCCATTTTTAGACGCAGCAATTTTACGCATTTCTGGCTTATCAATCTGCAAACCTTTGATAAGCTCTAATGAGAGAAGTTTCGCTCATTTCGAGTGTGCCCATAACAGTGGTATCTACTGTATTTGTTGTTACTCCCAATAATAAAAAAAAAAAAAATATTTTTTTTTTTTTTTTTTAAAAAAAAAAAAAAAAAAAATTTTTTTTTTTTTTTTTTTTTTTTTTTTAATTTTTTTTTTTTTTTTTTTGGGTTTTTTTTTGGTTAATAAAGGGGGCTTTTTTTTGGGTTTTTTTTTTGTGTTTTTTAATTTTTTTTTTTTTACAACCATTGTTATCTCTAGGCAATAGAATAATTTTAGCTTTTTCCAATTATTATCAACACACTTTTGGCTTAATGTATCTGTCGGGCTTTATTAAAAGAAAACTTAATTCTTAAAAGCACTTCAATTGGCCCAAGTGCAGAAAATAGCTACGCTTTAAAAAAATTATATGGCTTTTTAAACGTTTAACCTTTATTTAAATAAATTAAACTTTAACGTTTGTCTTTCTCTACAAAAATCTTCCAAAGCATTTAAGGACTCAAATGCTCAAAAAAAGCGAAAAGCTGCTTCTCTGCGAAAATTGTACTCAAGAATGAAGTTGCTAATGGTGGTACATACTTTATTTTTCTTTCTTTAATTTAAATTTTTAAAGTCTCCAGAAATACTTTTTACTTTTTTTTCGTGGTTTAACTTACTTTAAATGCGTAATGAAAATTTGCTTTAAATAATTCGTTATGGAATTCGTAATGAGCAGATCAGAACACACAAAATCTTATGCAAAATAGCTGTGTAAAGCATCTGCACCCAACCCCAGCTGAAGTGCTATTATTTATATTTATAATATAATAATTAAGAATAAAAATTTATTTTTTAAATATAATATAAAAAATATTTTTAAAAGTTGTATGTAAAATATTGATGATATATTTTTTAAAACGAATATTTTTTGAACAAGATTTTTTACCAAAAATTGTGCATAAAATACTTATTAAAAATAAAAAAAATAAATACCAATAAAAATGTTATTTAAAAAGAAAAAAAATGAAAAATATAGAGTTTATGACAATAACATTTTATTAACAATATTAATTAATTAAAAACTTCACATAAAATATTTATTAAAAATTAAAAAATACTATAAAAAATTTGTATTTAAAAAATATATAAACTATGACAAATATTGATGATATATTTTATGAAAAAAATATTTTATGATAGGTAAATATTTAATTATTAAAAATTATACATAAAATATTTATAAAAAATAAAACAAAATACTTAAAAAATATAAAGGTATTATTAGATGAAAATAAAATATGCAAAATATTGATGGTATATTTTATGAAATTAACTTTTAATTAAAAATATTTATTTATTACAAATTTCACATAAAATATTTATCTATATATAAAAGAGAGCTAAGATTTATGTTAGTTACGTTATGGTTATGGTTTATTAATATTCGTCTCCGCACTGGTTAACAGAGTAACGCATAAAATATCAGAAAAAATCACATAAAAAGAAGTAAACCACGAAATTCTATTATGGAGTCTGGGAGTCAGATATCGACATAAATCGAAAATCTTCATCTGCATCACTATTATGCGCATCTTTTGGTAAAATTTCAGCTCCATAGCTCTTATAGTCTCTGAGATGCTTTTACTCATACGGACAGACGAACAGACAGACATGGCTATGTCGACTCGGCTGTTGATAGTGATCAAGAATATGTATAGTTTAGGGGGTCTACCACGCCTCTTTCTGAGCTCTACATACATTTGCACGAACTTATAATTCCTTCGTGGCAGGATGCAGAAATTCGACGACTAGAGCAAGTTTTCAACACTATACTTAGATCGCACCACAGAGAAGACATAGAGTCTAAGATTGTAGAGAAGAAACACTATGCTTAGAAAACAGCTCAGAGAAAAGTTGGAGTTAAGGACTGCAGAGCAGGAGCGTAATATATTGTGTACAACACAGAGCAGATAGATTGAAGATATTAGGCGAGACGGGCAACTAAGGAATACTATGCAAAGAGTACTGCTCAGAGAATATTCAGATTTCACCATTACAGTCAGCGATTATTATCGCGTGCGATTTGGCAGCTGTTTTGATTTTTGGTCTGCTGCTATTAATTTTTAAGCGCATCCATATCGTTATGTATTTGAATGCAGGCGACTTTCGTTTTGCGCGTTTTTTCGTTGTTTTGATATATTATATTATATTTTCGTGGATTTGATATATTAAAGTTCGAAGGTATTTACTGACGCAACCAAAATAACTAATATCACCGCGTACTCTCACAACAGAAACCAGAAATAACTAAGCTTAGTATTTTGCCACGTCACCAGTCTATTCAACAAAAATAATAGTCCTCCTCCCTCAAAATCTATTTTAAAAAGTCAGACATATGGCATATATTTTTATCGATTTAATGCAATGATACAAGGATTTTGGAAATATATACACCAATATCAGTGGCATCAAATCATTTGGTTTAGACATCATCATCCCAAACTGACAGCTCCTTTATACAAACACACACAAATCTTACTTTTTAGAATTTTTTATTACGTGTAATATCCACAATATTCAGGAATGTTCAATTTAGGTGATTAATTTTTATACATTAGATTAACAAAATATGTTTTTATCCACTGGGATAAATATATTTATAAGTAAGTATATCATTCCATGCGCGACTACAAACTTTGGACTTAAAGCTATTTAATTAAACTAAAATGTGAGACATAATATACACATACGATGATAGACCGCTGTATAGGTTTATATAAGTATATATATATTTATTTTTGGTAAGTTGGGACGTCTACTGCCGTAGCGCTGAAGGAATGTTTGTCACTCACTTAGTCACTATTCAAACAAATCCAAACAAAAAATAAAAAAAATTAGCAACTCAATTGCCAAGAATCGCATAGTTTGTAAACTAAAATTTGGACCTAGCGCTTACAAACACTGCAAGACAGCATTTAAATTGAGACCATACAAACTACTAAATTTACTGGGTAACTCTTTGTTGTGAAACAACATTCATTCCTTGCAGCTCCACAACATAAATTCATTCACTAAATACACTAAGTATGGTATGGATGAATGCTTTGTTGATGGGTTGTGCATGCCTTGTGTAAAAAAACGCTTAAAAACACGAGTATTTTTCATGTTCAGGTGTAATGGTTTGCGAAGCTTAACTTAGAAGATGATGCCGCTCTGTGCAATCTAATTAAATAATCGCTTCAGTATGCTCTGAATTGTGGTTAACGACTGATCCTCTATCAGGAATGTGCGATGATTGCCCTCGACTGTGTGCACCTCTACGGGCTTTGTGCAAACCTATAAATACAAAAATTTCAATTAAATATCAATCTGGCTTATGCTGCAGCTTTATAAAACCCACCTCCTTTAAACGATAGTCCTCATCCAGTTTTGCTGAGTTTTCTGTGGGCTTGACCAGAGTCACATTGGATTTCAGCTTTATTGTGGCTGTGTAACTATCAGCCATTTCCAGTTTTTTGTAAAACAATGTGGCGGCCTTTTTGATCTAAAAACATGAATGCAACGTGTGAGTATGAAGCAATTAATTCTTTTTCAACTCCTGTCACTTACCTCTTCTACAGGCCTCTTAATGTCCACACTTATGATTTCTGCAAACTTTTCCAATTTTTCCTCCCATGTAGGTATGACCAAAAGCAGACGTACAATCTGTAATAAGTATGTATGTTTATAAGTATACAATTTGACAAACTATAAGCTTTATGCTTTACGTACCGCTTTGTAGTCAATATTGGCCAGCACAATACCAAAGTAGGCCAGACCATAGCTCTGATTGGAGTTAGAATCATCGGCTGTATAGCGTTGCTTGAAACTGCTGGTAAACCAATTTACATAATTGGGCGCTCCATCTAACATCACCACATTTGTTACTTCGTTGCTTTGTTCCAATATGTATGCTATAGCGTAGGTTACCAGACAACCGTAAGAATATCCAGCCACCTTATACGGACCCTTGGGCTGAATTGTGCGTATTTGTTGAATAAAGAATTTGGCTACTGCTTCCACTGAATCTGTAGGCACATTTTCTGTAAATTGCAGGCCATAGGCGGGACACTCCAAACGCTTTGCTAAGGGTTCTAGCGCAGTTACGAAACCTTCAATGGGTGATATGAAGAATATAGGACTTTGCTTGCTTGCTGCCGTTGCCTGGGTCTGCAACTTAACAATAGAATGTTTAGGCATCAAGTCACTTGTAAAGACCACTTGAGTGCCATCGCCCAGCGGACTGGGTGTGCGTTGGACATCGTTAGACTTTGCTGCCGGTTCGCTTGTTGCTGGTTTGTCAGCCCCACCGTCCATTTGTTTAAGTGCGCCAAAGGTTAGATTACGAATTTCCTGCGCAGACAGCACAATGTCAAAGTTGCGCTCCAGCGTCTGTTTGATTTCAGCGCTCATCAGCGAATCCATGCCCAGATCGGCCAAAGAAGCGCCGTCTTGAACATTTTTGGTATCACGTAGACCCAAAATATTTGAGATTGTAGCAATTAGACTGATGGCACCAGACTGATCAGCTTTGCGTTTCTCAGCTACCACCATGGAGGCCAACACTGGATGTGGTTGTTGCAGGAAGAAATCAATGGTCTGCAGACAAGAGGGCATGCGCTGTGGCAATGTGCCACCAATAACAGTATTATTGTCGCCAAGATTTTCAATAACCAAACCAGTGTCGCCAATAGCACCCCATTGTATGGCTGTGCCGGGGAAGCCGCTCATTTGGCGTTGTTCGCATATGCGTTCCATGGCCGAGTTAGCTAGACCATAGTTGGACTGACCAATGTTGCCACGACCGCAAGACACGCTGGAGAAGCAAATGAAATAGTCCAACTCTGTGCATGTAGTGCGCGAATACTGATCCAAATACTTGGTGGCTGCTACTTTAGGATCCGCAACAGTCTTAAAGTCTTCGGCCGACAGATCTTCAATGAATGCATCACGCAGCACGGCGGCTAAGTTAAATATGCCTCCAACAAGTGCGAGTTTGTTGCTGGAATCTAGCAATTTCTTGCATCCTGCAGCTGTCGTCACATCGTTGGTATCGATAACCACTTTAACGCCACGTTCTTGCCAACGGCGTATCATCAAGCCTTGGTAGCCAGTCTTAACGCCAGAGCGCGAAGTCAAAACAATGTAACGCGCGCCACGTGTGACCAGCCAGTTGGTCAGCTCCAGACCAAAACCACCGAGACCTCCAATAAGTATGTAACTCTTCTCCGGATGCATGTAAGTGCGTGGAATGGCATTGATCAGACGCGGCTTGGGTAAGAGCGTTTTCTTGCCATCTTCCTCATCGCGCACTTTAATGACCACCTTACCAATGTGTTTGCCAGAGGCCATAAAGCGGAACGCTTGTTCCACTTGCTGATCGTTGAAGACTGAAGTGGGCAAAGGCACCACCGCTCCGTTTTTGATGCCATCGGCAACGAGCGATACAACTTGGTTTTGCATCTGTTCCTCACCCTCCATTACACTGTCCAAAAGAATTCCATGGAAAGAAGTGTTCTTCAAGAACACTGACATTCCTAGCGGGCTGTTGTTGCTCAAATCGAACTTGCCAATTTCCAAGAAACGACCATTAAGACCGAGGCAGCGTACGGAAGCCTGCAGTTTCTCTTCAGACAGCGAGTTTAAGACAAGATCCACACCACGTCCCTTAGTTTCGCGCATGACCAACTGCTCAAAAGATGTGTCACGTGAGTTGCCAATGTGGCGATCTTCTAGCTTGGGGAACTTTTTCAGCAGGAACTCGCGTTTCTCTTTGCTTCCCACAGTAGTGAAAACTGTCAGTCCATGATGCAGTGCAACTGAAATAGCAGCTTGGCCTACACCGCCCGAACCGGCGTGTATAAGTATGCGCTCACCCTTTTTCATCTGTCCGCGCACAACCAACGCATAGTAAACTGTTGCGTAGACACAAGGCACGGTAGAAGCCTGCTCCATGGTCCACTTTTCGGGTATCTGCCACATCATGCGCTTGCTAGCCAAGCAAGTAGTAGCCAATGACTTGGCTGGTACCATGGCCATAACACGGCGACCGCTGGAATCACGTCCTGCAAACTCCAGACCCAAAACGCAGTCCTGTTGTGCCAAATCACCAGGCAATGCATCAGCAGCAAGCTTACCAGATGACAGCATGACATCACGGAAGTTAATTGGCGCATAGTAGACTGTACAGGTCTCCAGATCCTTGGTGTTATTGGAAGTATCAGCCTTGGCGGCTTCAATCCATTTCAGCGATGCCAAATCACCTTTTACCAAAGCATTCACATAGGCATGCTCCACCTGCAGCGTGGCTTGTTCAGTTTCCAGTTTTAAGTGCCGGAAAGTTCCCCAGTTGCCGTGCTTCAGCACATTCGAGATAAGGTCCCTCTCAAGCTGCTTGCGGTAGAAGCCAGATTGTAAAGAGAATTTTTCAACCTTTGCATCCTGCACGAAAATCAATCGAGCCAGTTTGCCACCGTTTTCTCTCTTGAGACAAGTCATCAGACCAATTGCGCCAAAAAGTTCTTCACCCTGGCAAATGATATAAACATACTTCTCCTCGGTGGCAGCTTCAGCTAGGGCAGTCTTCAAATTGTCTACCCAGTTGAAGTTTTCTTCGGTAATGTGAACAACAGTCACAGCACGAGCATCGAGGTTAACGCTGCGACGAGCCAGTACCAAAATACGAGTACCACCCAACACTTGTTCTTGAACGGAAATAAAACCAAACTGTTCCAAGAGCGAGCGGCCCGTCTTGTTGTAGGAGTTCAGATTTTCCTCAAAAACAAGGAAGCCCGTGTCCTTTAAGCTGGCAATGCTGTTCTTCAAGGTTATGGTATCTGGACGAGCCAACACGTCGATGCCAAAGATGAAATTACAGTTCTGCTCTACCGGTTCTTTTAGCACATCTTTTGTAATGACACGCACACCAGATTCGCCCAAAACGCTGCTAATGGTCTCCTCGTTGTTATTACAAGTTGCAACAGCAACATCAGCGGTAATATCAGGCTCTCCCTCAATAAGCTGTAGTAGCTTATTTGCCATCAGCACATCGGGATTGCGTCCATTGGCCAATTCAACGGCTTTAAGCTTAAGAGCGCCGCCAGAGTTTTCAATTATTAATTGAATGGCCACATCCAAAGCGTGCAAACGCGCCTTTTCCAAATTCTCGTGTAGCTCGATGGTGTTGTTAGTGGCAATGAAGTTGTAACGCTCCAAAGTCGGTGGGTTCTGAGTTCCTGGGCGACGTTGGGCCAATGAAGCCTTCAGGCCCCGCAGCTCCACGCCACCGCTCTTAATTACGTTGATATCGTCATACCAATAAACAGGAATACCGGTCTCGGTCTGAGTTTCCCTGGTCAAGGCATTAAGCAGCTCCAGGTGCTTCGCCGGGTTAATGACTGCCTTCTCAATGCGAGTAGGCAGATACAGCTCGCGCAAGTTTTTGCTTAGTATGCTAAATTGCAGCATTGTATCCATAAAGCTGATCCAGTTATCCACCCACTGCAATTGGCCGGTTGAGGCAAAAGTATCTGAGCTGACAATACCGCGGAAGATGCCACCGTAGTCGTAACCACGCAGACGCAGCTCCTTGTAAACATCATTGGTTACTAACTTTTTGGCCACTGTGCTAGGCTGCTGTGGCTCCAATGGCAGCTCCTCGTAGTCGATGTTCTCGGGTATACTAATCTTGCCCGAAACAGCCAAACTGCCACTTTCGCAAATTTCAAAGTTGCCAGTACCATCGAAGAAGTTAATGCCAAACTTGACCACGGCATTTTTGTTTAAAATGGTGGCGCGATGGAACACCAAGTTTTCCATAACAACAGGCGTCTTATGGAACTCTCCACCACGCATCTTGGCAAAGGTCATCCAGGCCAAAGTCATGTAGCCTGTGGCTGGGAAAAGAATGCGTCCATCAATTGTGTGGCCAGCTAAGAAAGCATCATCTTCCTTTGACAGATCCACCTCAACAACTGTTTCGCCTGATGAGGTCTCCTTGCCAAACTTGGCCACCAACCACTTTTGCGAGTGATCCCATCCAACCATAGAGTTCAACATGGGCGTGCCGCGTCCCACTGGGTAGCTAATCGGACGCACCAAACTCAAAACCTCTGGTTGAGCTCCAGCTGCATATAATTTGCCCACATTGCTGAGGAAGAACTCCACATTGTTGTTATGGGATCGCTTAACCAAGCTCAGATTGGTGGCTTCTGGTCCCAAAGCACGCTTAAGAATGGCCTGCAAAAGACCGTGAGGCGCAATTTCAATGGATATGGCGTTCTTGGGCACATGCTGCAGCGCCTCATGGAAGAGCACAGGCGATAGTAGATTGTTGACATGGTAGGCAGCCGAAGATTGTTGTGCAACTGGTGTAGACCAGGCCGACTCGGGTATGCTGGTGCTTATCCAACGTGCGGTGCGGTTCTTGGCATTGGGAATAATTTTCTCCAAGCTCTTGCGCAGTTTTGGTCCGGCATCGGCAATGTATTTGCTGTGGAAGGCGTAGCCGCTAGAGTTCACAGCCTTGGCAAACACGCCTTCGGCATTTAGCTTGGCCACTAATGCATCAATAGAAGCCTCTGGGCCTGAAATAGTACAGTTGTCCTCGCTGTTGTGACATACCGGGAAACAGTCGCTGGGCACACGGTTATGTGCATCATCCCAGTTTAATCCAACGGCTGCCATTTTGCCCTTGGGCAGTTGGGTGTCTAGAATGCTCTTGCCACGCCAGTAGGCAGCCAAAACAGTTTGTTCAGGAGTAAAACAGCCATCAGCATAGGCGCAGCCCAGCTCACCAACCGAATGTCCAACAATGCCATCAGGTGCAATATTTAGCGAAGTAAGCAAATCCGTTAAGGCCACCTGCATGGCAGCAATGGAAATGAAGGAGTTTAGAATATTTTCAAAGCACTTGTCCGTGGAACGAGTTAGCACATCAATTAGATCAACGCCCTCAGGTTTAAGCACATCTGCGCATCGTTGAATAGTCTTGGCAAATACTTCAATTTGCATTAAATCTTTGGCCATGCTAGCCCATTGGCTGCCCATGCCGGAGTAAATGTACCAAATGGGACGCTTTTCATCGCTAAACTCCATAACTTCGCGTTGAAGTGAAGCCTTGTTGCTGACTACGCCATAGCCGCGATAATAGTGCAATGGAATGGGCTTCGAATGAATGTCGTTAATAAGCTGTAGGTACTCATCATCATCAGAGTGTTCTGTTGCAGATTCTAATAGCATTTGCACGGCTTCAAATGTACGACCAGAAGCGATCACAAGCTTGGGTGAGCCATCGCGTCTGGCAATGGCTTTGGGCTTGGGATTGGACTTTAGGATGACGTGGGCATTGGCGCCGCCAAAACCAAATGAGTTCAAGCCAATTATACCTCCATTCCAGGGCAGATTCTTGTCTACCACCTTAAGACGACCATCAACTAGACCATACAAATCCGGGTTGGGCTTAGAATAGTGTAAATTGGCAGGTATGACACCAGCTTCCATAGCAATCAATATCTTAGCCACTGAGCACACACCAGAGGCGGGCTCAGAGTGACCCATGTTGGACTTGACGGAACCAATTAGCAAAGGAGTTGTGCGGTTCTTGCAGAAAAAGTCGGTAATAGAGTTGACCTCTTGTGGATCGCCAACTTTAGTGCCGGTGCCGTGAGCTTCAACGTACACAACATCATTGGGATTTAAACCAATTTCCTCATACGTTTCACGTATCAAACGATTCTGCATGCTGCCGATTGGATAGGTGATGCCTTGCTCCTTGAAACCGTCAGTATTAGTGCGCACATTCAAAATGGAGGCATACACGCGCTTAGCTGATGAAGTACGCTGCAGCAGCAGCACTACAACGCCATCGGAGCGAACATAGCCGTTGCCAGACTCATCAAAAGCCTTGCAGCTGCCATCGGGGCTTAACATGTTTAGACGCTTAAACTGCAGCGACATAGTGGGCTTCAGAATTAGGCCAGCTCCTGCGACGATCGCATTATCGCACTTGCCAGCGCGCATGTCCGAAAACGCCTGTTCCAGAGCATACAGTGAGCTGGAGCAAGCTGTATCCACGCTGTAGCTGGGTCCTTTGAAATCAAAGGTGAATGAGATGCGATTGGCAAACATAGCACGTGCGCAGCCTGTCAGGCCATAGCCATTGACACGATCCGGATCTATGGTCCAGTGCTGCTCCGTTTCCGAATTCGAGACGCCCATATATACGCCAGTGCGTGAGCCGCGCAGTTCTGAGGGATTCAAACCGGCATCAATAATAGCCTCATGTGTGATCTCTAGCAAAATGCGCAAAGAGGGATCCATGCACTCTGCCTGCTTCTGATGCACGCTGAAGAACTGCTGATCAAAGTTTTGCAAATCTTCTTCCTTTATTTTACCCATTCTCTCGGGCAAGCCATAGAGACCTGTTAACAAAAAGTCAAGTTAGTTACTAATAAACAAACAATTAAATGTGCAACTTACCGCGCTCCCAGCGTCTGGGATCGTCATTGACCATATCAACGCCATCAAACAGATTCTGCTTAAACTCCTCAATTGTGGAGCTCTCGGGCAGACGACCAGAGAAACCGGTTATAGCAATATCATCGTTCAGCATCTGCTGACGCGGCGCATAGTGACTACCACCCAGGTCCAATTGGGAGGCAATACGCGATGCGGGCTCAGCTGTGATAACTTCTTCGGCAAAACGGGCTGGCATTATGGTAGCGGTGTTGTGTGGATTGTGATGATTACTAGTGCTGGATGCAGAAGTGCTGGGTGTTAGCTGCGTGCTTGAATCCTGAAAGGCGTCAGGTTGTTGCGAATTTTGTTGCTTTTTATTGCGACGACGGCGACGGCGATTGGCTCGTGCAGTTTTGCTGTTGTTTGGTGCGGTGTATGAATTGTTGTTTTGCTTAAGAGCAACAGTTTGTTGTTTGTCCACGGCCTGCAACAGTTTCTAGCGGCGGTAACTATAAAAAAAAGACAACGTAAAAAGTGGTATCTTACAAATATCAAGGCATACTTTGGGGAGTAAAAATAAACCTAAGGAAACTTCATTCAATATTTAATAATATGCATGCTATTTGGATGTAATGGACAATTAATAGTAAACAATGACTAATAAACACGCCATAAGAATTGTTTATATGATTAGGTAAAAAAATATTTCGCTAGCCAAGTACGCCAAGCATTACTCATGTTCTAATCAGTCAAACATACAAATAAACGCGAAAGTGCTTTTAACATATGTATGTAGATACAATGATTTTTGCAAGGTGGCGCAAAAAAGTGTATAGAAAATAAATTACTGTTTGCATATTTGATGGAACGATATATGTAAATAAACATAAGTAAATAATGTTCATACCCAAAATGTCTTTACTTTGAATTTGTAGACCCCATAACTTTTGAACCCGATGCAATTTTTCATCACATTACATTACATGTATAAATGTCTTAAAACATAGTGTTTGGCCAAGGCGTTTTTGGCTGAGTCAATATTTTGTACTAGGCGATGTTTTAATAGGGCCTAAAAGACAATTGTGACACACCACAGGTGCCACAACAAAATACGTTTTGTGCATGCCAGCTAAAGCTGTATTGAGCGGTACACTGACCAACCCACACTGACCATTTATTGACCAATAGCATACGTATGTATGTATGTACATAAGTATATGAAGAACACAAGAATAATAAGTTGCTGCATTAAAAAACTGTGACTGTGATTGTTTTTTTAATACTTATACTAAAAAAACTAATCCATCTGGTTCAGAAGTTATGGGGCTTAAAAATAAAAGTATGCACAACATACACGATATGTTGAGCCACGATACACAAAACACTGTCTCTTTATAACAAAAAACTAAATTTTTTTAGTTTTAAAATGTAACCAAAAAATATTTGCCAAGCGGGCATTAAAATGAATTCAGTGACGTCGTGCTCTCGCATTTTTTGACTCTCTTAAAGAAACACACAAAACTTCTAATAAGTTAGTTAGTTCATGGGCGTTATACACTGCCGGCCAATATATTGTCACACCTTTCGCTGCTGGAGCTACAAGTTAATAAGAGCTTTAAGCTTTTAAGCTTACTTTCTAGCCGGTAAAAATAAAATTGTTATAGCAAATGAAAATCAGGTGATTTCTGGATAAGCTTGCAGCAGCAGCATCTTGTTGGCGTACTGTCTTTTTTTTTTCTTAGCTTTGGCGCGCCATGGCGTGATGTTCGCTCTTTTGCAAACATATGTTCAGCAAGCATAAACATTGCTACACACACACATTATGTTAGCATGGGAGCGCGTAGAGAAAACGGCGTCAGTCCACTCACACCAACAAAGTCAGGCTGCTTTCTCATTCGCCAGCAAACTCGTACGATGCGCGGAATGACAGAACAAAAGAAGTGAGTAAAAGCAGTTAAACCGCTAGCTATGTCAAATTTCAAATTTGGCAAGCCAAAAAAAAGCACAACAAAAAATAAAGTGAACACGTCATTGTTGGCATTTTGTTATCAAATTTCGACGCCGTTCTGACTAGCCGTCGCGGCTTTTACTTGACAATTTTCTTGACTTGCAGTTTACTGTTTATGTTTATTGTTAAAACTAGAAGAGAGTAAAAATGAGAGAGAGGAGCAGCAGTAATAAGCGACATTTTGCACGCTTGCCGGCACAGTCAACTATAATCATACACACACTCGCAAACGTACATGCGCACAGTAGCGCGTTTACATTTGTATACTGAGATAAAGTGGCGTGATTTCTTCTCAGCTTCATTATAGTACTTATGTATGTATGTACATACCATATATAGATGTGTATGTAGTTTTCAGCTCATCTCATCGTCTGTTTTGTCTGTTTGTGTTTGGGTCTCGGTTGCCAAGCAACGCTATATGTATTGTACATGCATAAATAAGTTTGGTTGGGTAGGTTATTGCCTTTGCTAGGTTATTGGTAAACAATTGTCAAATACCCTTTTGGTTTTATTCAGTACGTAATGTGCCACAAAGTAAATAGCGTTTGTGTGTTTTAGGGGTGCACTAGAATTCGACAATCATGTGTAAGTTCTTCTGCACTTGGATCAATTGCCCACCAACGCTCAAAAGTCGCGGATTAAGGCAAGAGGACGACGATTGAGAGTAAAGCGCAATCATCTGGAAGTTGTTCGTGTAGAAAGCTATTGATCTCCACAATTCTTGTACATTTTCTTGAGTGTTCGTTATTTTATCAAATTAAAAAAAGTTTATTCTATTTTTTATTTCTTTGAGAACCAATTTCAATCAAAATATGGGTCATGACCCTAAATGTCTTTCGTAAACAAGCTTTAAAATATTGTTTTGAATTATATTTTATAATCGAGGTTAAAAAAATACAAGTACAGGAACATTTAACGGAAAATTTTTTGGCGGTTTGCATGAAATCTTTCATTTCATTCATTAACCAATTAGGAAACCTTACACTCCATCATCTTTCATATTAAGCCTACTCACTTACCTCAACCCTTTATTTATTACTAACAAGTCATTTAAAGGAAAACAAATAATGTCATATATGATTTAGAAATACTGTTGCTCCCAACTACATACATACGTCGACATGCCATGTCTTTTTTATTAAAATTTCATCATCACTAGTATCATAATTGGTTCTTTCAGCCTTTAAGCCTAATCATCATGTACAAAACACTAGTTCGTCCTATTATAACCTATGGCTGCCCAATCTGGTCTAATATCTCGCCGTCTTACATTGAACGCATAAGAGCATTTGAAAGATCCTGCTTGAGAGCATATAAAACTTATAAGACAACATATTCTTCAATGCACATCCGAACAAGAAAATAATCTCATCAAAGCGCCATACTACACCAATGAGGAATACCTTCTGAGAACCCTAGAAAACGGTTTCCACCCTCCTGAAGCGTTCATTGCTTTAGATACTAGGGGTTTAATTCAAAGCCAAAACGGAATCCCTATATTCTATCATCAATATAGAAATTAACCAAGAACCAAATCTCAGATTTAGTACGAGCATCGCGCAAAACGATGCTATCCGAAACAACAATAAATTCTGGGGGTTGTAGATATAAACGGAACTTTATTCCAACGTCTCTTATTTTATAAATAACAAATATTAGCCTCATGTTTTTGTAAACTTTTTCATGCGAATATCAATATATTTATACATTATACTATGTTATTAGAATTATCAGATCTCTTTAAATAATAAATATTTTAGTATATTCAAAAGCTCGATAGACACTGTATAAATAATATCACATAAAGCTTCTTGTTTATTAGAATTAAAGAAAACATTAAATAAAAAAAATAAATAAACACTTCTAAAAAAAAAAAAAAGCCTTTATGCCTTCTGATGGTTCTTCAACAACCGACCTATATTTAATTAATCTTAAAATATCTTTTACTGTAAGAAATTCTAAAAGTTAATGTTTTGAAATCATTGATGTTTATGTATACGGATTAATATGGAATATGGAATAATTTCAGAACAAATAACAGATAACAAAAATGGAAAGTTTTTAAGAAGCACTCAATAAGCAATACAGCTTTGGAAATTTACCACAGCCTAGGACCTTGTTTCGTTTATTATTATTTAATTTTGAACTAGTCTTGTCGACAAAGAGACTAACACGAACTAGTTCGTAGCACTGAGGGGGCTTTAATTACTTGACGCTTGACGGCTCTATTTGGTAACTAACTACTTTATCGATTACAAAGGCACTAGAAATTACTTTTACTTGGAAACGGCTGCCACATCAGGCCATATTACCGAATTGCGTCATTATAAAAGTGTGTAAACAAAACCTCATAAAAACTATTGACACTTGCATTCGATTCTACAACCCAACCCCATCAACTAGCATACAATGTTCCGCTAAGCTTCGCTAACTATACAAGTTTCGATTTAGTATACACTTTACAATGTTTATTTTTGCGCTAGGTATTGATTATGGTATATTGCGTCAAGTGCTACTGCACTGACATGGTGCAGCGTCATCTTTAGCCACATCTCAAACTACGTTGTCAAGTAGTATGTGCGTATAGTGGTAGCATTATGGCGCGCGACTCAAGTTCATTGTCAGGGTTAGTGATAAGAAATGGGGCGATTCCGTTGTCGCTGAGCTGGGACATTGCTGCTGATAACATACATAGTATCTGATGTTCAAACGTTTTAAAGTCGCGTGGCATATAGGAAGGTAGATAGCATTGCGATTATTCAAAGTGTTTTTTTTTTCTTCAATTAGCGTTCTACTTTCGGTTTATCAATGGAAATCTTACAAATCGATATGTTGCAGCTCAATTAGCTGATGAAACCCTATAAAATTCATATCAAATACTAAAGAAGCCCCCATTAAGCAGTTATATTAAGCCCAAACCAGACAAAATGAGTCTGTCTGCCCTTAGGATAGTCTGGCTAATAAGATGTACATACATATATGTATCTATCGACCCTAATTAGCAAGTAAAGTATGTGCTGCCAATTTGTTTATATAGCAAATAAATAGCCAATGCATCAAAAGATGAGCTAAGCTTTACAAATGCATGAGAGAGTGGGGCGTTTTGCAACGCCTTATAGTTTTGACGGTTACCCATAATAACTTTTGGTGTTTGCCAAAGGTCCAAAAGGTCAAAATGTAAATGGAAATTTTTCACAAATGATGATGCAGTTACCAATATTGGTTATCACATATTTTCAATAAAATTCAGGCTGCTTTATATTGTAGCTTTTTTTGTAACGTTTTGTAATCAAAATATGAGTTAACTTTATTTATTATAAATAAAATGTATTCTAATAATCATTTTTCCTTAGTTTCATTTTAGAATGACAAAACAAAATTTTACAAAATATAAAAAAATTTAAAAAAATATCCCAAATTTACATATTTTGTAAAATCTTGAAGCTAGACTTTTTTCTTGTTAATTTAGGCACTTTTCTGCTTTCATAATAATATTTTTTAAATTTGTTTTTACTACTTTTAACGTTGACATGTTAAAAATGAAAAAAATATACACTTTTTTTAAATAAATAATTGCTTTGTTTTAAAATAAATACATTTTTTGATATTATAAACCTGTTCGTTTTTGGGGCTACTAAATAAACTATTTTTTTACACTGGTCTTATTGCAATATTAAATTAAATATGTACGTTATCTGCAAACTTGGATTGTTTTAAATAATATTAAAAAATATTTAAATTTGTCTAACTTTTAACATTTACTTTTAAACAATTTGCTAAAATTTGCATATTTTTGAAAAAAAGCTAACTTGGCCTTTTTTGGGGTTACTTTTAACGCACTTCCTTTTACTTTTCTCCACTGTCTTTTTTACTTCTACACTCTCACACTCAAACACATACACGCATATACGCCATTTTATACATACCTACTAAAAATCAGGCGATTTGCTTTGACAGCTGTTTTCGTGTGTCCTTTTATCTGACTGCAACCACTTCTTGCTTTTGGTGTTTCTATATGTCAAAAGTCACTAGACGATTTTTGTTGGCAGTAGGTCCTGTCTGCTTCCAAAAACGCTGGGCTACTCTTGAGCAACTTTTACCAGGCAAAAATTTTTTAGTCAAAATTTCGTTTTGACTAAGGGCAACACACTTGGAAAATCTTTATGTCTTTACACTTTGCTAAAGTTCTGGTTGGCTGTTTGTACCGTTTTATATATATTTAATGTTACACTTTATGAGAAACACTTATTAAAACAACTACCGTTAAATTATTGCTGATTTGCTTTTTGCACGACCTACGTTAAGCTCAATGTTAGAAAGCGTAGAAATAAACACTGAACCGCATGCCTCGTCGCGAAACTGAAAATTGTCGGCAATCAGGTGAGGCTAGCAGTTTATATACCGCAGCCGCCGGCTTGCCGGCAGAGCAAAAAGCTTTTGTCAGCTGGAAAAAAAAGCTTTAGGGCTGAGCGCGTTTCGTTGCTGCTGCTGCGGCTGCTGACTGCGCTGTCAAATGTTTGAATTTTGTTATGTTTTTGTTTATTGTTGTTGTTTTACAGTTGTACCCCGCTGGCACTCCTCTGCATTTACAGCGTTTAATTGAAAATTAAAGTCGGATTTAATTTTGTTAAGTATCATTTATTCCTGTCGCTGTGTGCGTGATATAATTTGATTGCATGCTAAAATCGACACAGACATCGGACCACTTTATATACAGCAGACATATGTCATACATATTGTATATAATCAGCAGTGTATACCCGTGGCCATTAATCGTCTAGCAGATCATTGCGTTGATAAATGTTTTTATTTTTTTGTGTTTGTGGTTCAGCTTGGTTATCAATTATGGGCGCTGTATGGAAAGGCACTTGAATTTTTAGTAGCAGGTCACAAAAGGCTGCAACGCCGTCTGCTGATGAATCACGCGAGAGGCTAGACCGATTTCGTTTACAATGCAACAAAATAATTAATAGTTTATTCTAACACATATAAAGGCTACAGTCTAGTTTAGTAAATAGTTGTATCAAAACGTGTGTACATACTAAAATTAATAGAACTACAACTAAAAGCTTTTTATTTATTTAGAACCCTTTCAATTATCTGCAGCGTTTGCGCTTCCTTCAGGAATGTGCGATGTGTGCCAGCTACAACATGCATATCGATGTGTGCGCTGCAGATCTGTTTCAAAAAATTATCGAATAATGTCAACTGTTATTGAAACTGAATCAAATATATGTACATACCTCCTTTAGACCATAATCCTTTGTCATTATAGCATTATGTTCCTCCGATTTGATTAGCACCACATCACTGCGCAGTTGCTTAGCGCCCGCGTAGCTTTCAGAGAGCTGTAGTTTTTGCTTAAACATGCAAGCCGCCTTTCTTTATCTATAATATATTAGGTGAGTGTTAAAAAAAGAGTTTGTTTTAAGAAATTATCAGTTCTTTTTCTGTTCTCAGTTTTTCAAATCTCTTTGGTTAACACAGGGTTAACTTTTGCACTGAAACAGGTATGTATGCGCATCACTTACCACTTCCTTAGTTTGCTTTGTGTGTGACGCCAACGTATCCGCCAATACATCTAGCTTAAAGTTCCAAGTCTTCACACCATCCAAGACTTGAAGCAGCTGTATAAGTATTTGAAATATTAAGTGACAAAATAAAAATTGGCGAACTTGAAATTAACCTGGTTGTAATCCACATCGGCCAGCAACGCTCCAAAGTAGGCCAATGTCATGGACTGATGCTTATTCTGATCATCGGTTTGCTTTTTCGCCTCTTGCACATAACCACTGGCCATGGTTGGTGCACCATCCAGCATAATTACTTTAACCCCAAAACGTTGCTGTTCCAAGGCGACGCCTATGGCATGCGCCAGCAAACAACCATATGAGTAGCCCACAATATTGTAAGGACCTTTAGGCTGCAGTTTCTGTATTTGGCTCACATAATAGGCTGCGCAGGACTCTATTGTATCCAATGGAACCTGCTCAGTGCATTGCAAACCATAGGCTGGACATGTAAGCGAGGCCGCCAGAGATTCCAAGGCTATTGTAAAGCCCTCAATGGGTGCAAGGAAGAATACAGCTGGCTCATTGCTGGCAACCGTTGCCTTTGGTTGCAGGCGTACAAGCACTTGCTTTGGTAATACTTCCTGGGCGAATACCTTGCGAGTTTCGTCTATTTGTTCAATGGTCGACTGACCAGTTTGCTGTGTAGAAGCTGGTGCATCAGCTGGCTCATGTGCATCAATCTGTTTCAAAGCACTAAACGTCAACTGACGTATCTCCTGGGCCGATAATACCAAATCAAAGTGACGCTCCAACGTTTGCTTAATCTCCGTGCTCATCAAAGAGTCCATGCCTAGGTCAAATAATGTGGTTTTGTCTTGTATGTTTTTGACATCGCGAAGGCCCATTATATTTGCTATTGTTGCTATAAGACTCATGCGGTTTGATTGCTCTGTCTTGCGTTTTTCCGCAACTACCATAGAGGCAAGCACTGGATGCGGCTGCTGTAGGAAAAAGTCCATGGTCTGTAGGCAGGAGCTCATGCGTTGAGGCAGTGTACCACCGACAACAGTATCATTAGTGCCCATGTGTTCAATTATAAGACCTGTATCGCCTATGGCTCCCCATTGTATTGCTGTGCCAGGATAGCCATCTATCTGTCGAGCCTCACAAATGCGTTCCATGACCGAGTTAGCCAGTCCATAATTAGTTTGTCCAAGATTACCGCGACCTGAAGCCAAACTGGAGAAACATACAAAGTACTCTAGTGATGGGCACATGTTTCGAGAACATGCATCAAGGTGTTGGGTCGCACGGGCTTTTGATGCTGCCACTAACTCAAAGTCAGCTGGAGTTTGTTTCTCAATCAAAGCATCTCTTAGCACAGCAGCCAAGTTAAAAATGCCGCCGACCAGCGCTAATTTATTGCTGGCTTCCAAAAGCTTCTTGCAGCCCGAAACGCTTGTCACATCATTAGTATCGATGACCACTTTCACACCACGTTCATTCCAGCGTCGTATCATAAGCGATTGATAGCCAGTTTTTACGCCAGATCGTGAGTTTAGAACAATATGACGGGCTCCCCGTCCCACTAGCCAATTAGTTAGCTCCAGGCCAAAGCCACCCAAGCCGCCAATGAGTATATAGCTTTTTTCTGGATGCATGTAAGAACGCGGAATTGCGTTGATCAGGCGTTGCTTGGGCAGTGCTGACGGTTGCTCTTCATTACGTACCTTGATCAGCACTTTGCCAATATGTTTTCCTGATGCCATAAAGCGGAAGGCCTTCTCAATTTCCTTATCAGTGAAAACAGTGGTAGGCAGCGGCACCACAGCACCAGTCTTTATGCCTTCGGAAACAAGTGCAGCCACTTCGTGTTGTACGGATTCCTCACCATCTATGACGCTGTCTAATAATATGCCATGGAAAGATGTATTCTTAAGGAAGACCGACATTCCTAGCGGATTATTATTGCTCAAATCAAATTTGCCAATCTCCAGAAAACGACCATTTAGACCGAGGCACCGTACGGATGCCTGCAGCTTTTCCTCAGCTAATGAATTGAGCACCAGCTCAACACCCTCCCCATTGGTTTCACTTAAGATCAGTTGCTCAAAAGATGTGTCACGAGAGTTGCCAATATGCTTTGCCTGTAGTTTTGGGAAACGTTTTAAAAGAAACTCGCGTTTCTCCTTGCTGCCTACGGTAGTGAATACAGTCAGCCCGTGATGCAGTGCCACGGAAATGGCAGCTTGGCCTACACCACCCGAGCCGGCGTGAACAAGTATGCGCTCACCCTTCTTCATTTGCCCACGCATAACCAAAGCATAGTAGACTGTCGCATAGACGCAGGGTACTGTGGCGGCCTCTTCCATTGACCAGCTATCGGGTATGTTCCAGGATAAACTTTTGCTGGCCAAACAATTGGTGGCTAAAGATTTCGCTGGTACCAGCGCCATAATGCGACGGCCGTGCGAATCACGGCCAGCAAACTCGAGCCCCAGCACGCAGTCCTGATAGGCCAGATCACCGGGTAAAGCATCTACGCCTAGCTTGCCAGAGGCCAACATTACATCGCGGAAGTTTAGAGGTGCATAGTAAACCGTACATGCTTCCAATTGTTTATTATCTTTGATTGCTCTTGGACTTTCAATCCATTTGAGTGAAGAAAGATCACCTTTGACTAACGTATTAACATATGCCTGCTCCACTGGCAACAAAGGCTGCTGATCATTCAGCCTTAAATGACGATATGTGCCCCAGTTGCCATTTTTATAGACATTAATAGACAAGTTCTTAGCGATTTGACTACTATAAAAGTTGCTTGTGATCGTGAATTCTGGTAGACCTGAATCCTGCAGCAGGTACAAACGGGCGTTGTTTCCACCCTGCTCCCGTTTCAAACAGGTCATAAAACCCAAAGCACCAGAGTCAGGTTCACCTTGTGCTACGATATATAGCAACTGTTGTTCAGCCTGTGCCTTGGCCAAACCGCTCTTTAGTTCTTTCACCCAATCAAACTTCTTGTTGGTTATTTGTATGATGATTGCCTTGTGTGCACCAGTTGGTCTTCTGGCGAGTACCAGCACACGATCGCCGCCATAAGATTGTTCAAGCATAGGCAAGAGATTATGCTGATTAAGTACATCACGTCCGGTGTTCTTATAGAACTTAACGCTCTCTTCTAGCAGCAAAAAGCCGCCATTCATCTTGATCGTGGCCATGCAGTGCTCCAGATGCATGGGCTTTGAGAGTATATCGTGGGCATGCAGAAAATGACATTCTTGTTCCACAGCAGCCTCTGCAATACTCTTGGTAATGATCCGCACTCCAGACTCACCTAATAGACCGCTAAGTTCCGCTTCGTTGTTGCCAGCAGTGGCCACAGCAACATCCGCCACCAAGACCGGCTCAAGCTCGATCAGTTCCAATAACTTGACTGCAATAAGACTATCTGCACTGCGAGCGTCTGCAATTTCCACGCCCTTTAACTTCAGAGCTCCTTGACTATTCTCCAAGATCAGCTGCATGGCCACAGTCAGAGCTGTAATCTTAGCACGTTGCTGATCCTCATGAGACTCTGCAGTATGGACATTTGGTATAAAGGTGTAACGCTCCAATATCGGTGCACCCTGTGTGCCGGAACGCCGCTGTGTCTGTGCCGTTTTCATTTTGTGTATCTCTACGCCGCCGCACTTGATTACAGATATATTCTTATACCAATAGACCGGGAGAATGGCTTGATCCGCCTTGCCTTTAGCACGTTGTTTAATAAATTCCAAGTGCTTTTGCGGATTAATAACAACACGCTCAATAGCCGTGGGAACATAGAGCTCACGAATGCTGTTGCCAAGTATGCGAAATTGCAACATGGTGTCCATGAAGCTTATCCAATTCTCAGCCCATTGCAAATGACCGGTAATGGCCTCAATGTCAGAATCCACCACACCCTGAAAGATGCCATTGTAATCGTAGCCTCGCAGACGCAGCTCCTTGTAAATATCCTTGGAGCTTAGCTTGCTTGAACCTGTGCAGCGTGGAAGGGGGTTTAACTGAAGTTCCTCCTCTGCCACGCTCAATGCATGCTTGAGTTTGCCTGAGACCACCAAACTGTTGTTCTCACATATCTCAAAGCCACCATTACCTTGAAAATAATTGACTGTCAACTTGACCACTGTGCCCACACTCAAAATGGTAGCTCTGTGAAACACCACATCTTCGAAAACTACAGGAGTACGTAGATAGTCATTGCCCTGCTGTTGTGCAAACATCATCCAGGCAACAGTCAGATATCCAGTTGCAGGAAATAGTATGCGTCCATCGACATTGTGACCTATCAGAAAAGCAAGCTCATCCTTGGTCAAATCCAATTCAATGCACATTTGACCCGCTTGACGTCCGCTTTTAAACTTGGGCACATTCCAATTTTGGGTGTGATCCCAGCCAATAAGAGAGTTTAACATGGGTGTGCCACGAGACACAGGATAGCTAATGGACTGGCTGAGTTTCAGTAGCTGCGGTTGTCCACCAGCAGCATAGAATTTACCAACGTTGCTCAGTAAGAACTCCGCATTGTTAGGATGTTTGCGCTCCATTAGACTTACATAGCTGATTTGTGAGCCCAGCGTGCGCAGTATGCCACGGAAGAGTCCATGCGGCGCAATCTCCAGCACAATAGCATTCTGGGGTATATGCTTAATGGCTTCATTGAAAAGCACAGGGGATATAAGATTATTAATAAAGTAGCCAGCCGAGGCTATGCGACAATTTGGTGTCTGCCAATCCTCTTCTTTTACGCTTGTACTGAGCCATCTCTGAGATCGCTGCTTGGGCGAGGTTATGAGCCGCTCCAGATTTTTGCGCAGCATAGGTGCAGCACCTTCAATATACTTGCTGTGAAATGCATAGCCACCAGAGGCCACCGCGCGTGCAAAGATGCTCTTGCTTCCCAGCTGTGCTATGAGTGCGTCCATGGATTCCAACGGTCCCGAGACTGTGCAGTTTTCATCGCTATTGTGGCATACGGGATAACAATCTGCAGGTATATGATTTCTTATCTCCGCCCAGCTCAAACCCACAGCTGCCATTTTGCCCTTGGGCAAACCTGGAGTTTCCAGCACACTCTTGCCACGCCAATAGGCAGCCAGTACGGTCTGTTCGGCTGTGAGGCAGCCATCCTGATAGGCAGCACCTACCTCGCCCGCCGAGTGACCTATAACACCATCCGGTTTAATATTCAACGTGTTGAGTACATCCGTTAAAGCTACCTGCACAGCAGCTATGGACACGAAAGAGTGCAGCATGTTGTCAAAGGTGCTCTCAGTGGATTGAGTCAATGTTTTTATAAGATCATAGTCTACTTTAGCTAGCACTTGTGCGCTGGACATTATAGAGTTTTTGAATACTTCCAGCTGCATCATCTCTCGTGCCATGTTGGGCCATTGGCTGCCCATGCCCGCATAGACAAACCAGATTGGACGTGGTTCCTCTTCATATGGCAAGATCTCCTGTTTAAGCGCGCCGGAGCCAGCTAAGACTGCATAGCCACGATAGGGATGCAACGATATAGCCTGTGAGTGTATGCCATTAATGAGCGCTAGGAATTCGTCATCGTGACGCTGTGCTATGGCGCTGTCTAGCAGTATTTGTGCAGCCTCCGTAGTGCGTCCTGAGCAGACCACAAGCTTAAGGCCATCGCCAGCTACGTTTTTCTTGGACGTTTTGTTCTTTACATGCGATTTTAAGATAACATGAGCATTGGCGCCACCAAAGCCAAAGGAGTTTATACCTACGATACCACCCTGCCAGGGCATATTGCGGTCTACTACTTTAAGCCGACCTTGCACCAAGCCAGGCACTGTAGGATTGGGCGTTTTATAATGCAAATTACTGGGCAAAATGCCCTCCTCCATGGCTATAATCATTTTGGCCAGAGCACTAACACCCGATGCGGGCTCAGCATGACCCATGTTAGACTTGACAGAGCCAATCAACAGCGGAGTCTTGCGGCCAGCATGCATGAAAAAGCTGCTTAGCATATTGGCCTCCTGATCATCGCCCACAGGCGTGCCGCTGCCATGTGCCTCCACATAAACCACTTCGTCAGGGTTCAAACCAATCTCACTGTAGGTTTCCTCCAGTAGCTTATGCTGCATGCGACCATCCGGAAATGTCACACCCTGCTCTTTAAAGCCATCCGTATTAGTGCGCACATTCAGCAGCGAGGCATAGACTCGTTTGGCCTGGTTTTTACGCTGCAGCAACACTGCGGCGCATGTGTCGGCACGCGCATAACCATTTGCGCCGGCATCAAAGGTCTTGCAGGCGCCATCCTGGCTGACTATGCCCAGACGTAAGAATTGCAGTGCAAATATAGGTTTCAGTATTAGATTAACGCCTGCTACTACAGCATAGTCGCAGCGCCCGGCGCGCATGTCATCATAGGCATGGGAGAGCGCTACCAGTGAACTGGAGCAAGCGGTGTCCACAATAAAACTAGGACCTTTAAAGTCAAATGTGTAGGAGATGCGATTGGCGAACATAGCGCGTGCGCAGCCGGTTAAGCAGTAACCATTGATACTGCTCGGTTCCATTGTAGGAATTTCATGCTCCGTCTCTACAAAAGACAAGCCTATATAGACGCCGGTACGAGTGCCACGCAGCTCTGAAGGATTAATGCCTGCGTCAATAATTGTCTCGTGTGTTATCTCCAATAACATGCGCATGCAAGGATCCATGAGCTCCGCTTGCTTTTGATGTACGCCAAAAAATATGTCATCGAATTTGGCCAAATCGTCATCTTTCATTTTGGCCATGCGCTCAGGCAGTCCATAGATGCCTTTTTTATGAAACAGTTTTGGATAGGAACTAGAGGGTTTCTGGCACAACTTAAACCTAGCAATTTACCTGCCTCCCAGCGTCGGGCATCATTGTTGACCATGTCGATGCCATTAAGTAGATTATGCTTGAATTCTTCTATGTTGCTGCTTTCAGGTAGTTTGCCCGATAAACCCGATATGACTATATCACCAACTTCATCCTCCTTGAGTGCGTGGAGCGATTGCGCTTTCTTTTTGTTGGGCATTGTGTGTTTTCCTTGTGATTCGGTCTATTTATAGGGTGTTTTTTTTGCGCTATATAACTATACAAAAAAAAAAAAATTCAAATAATTTAAAATAATTATTTAAATGAATAATAATTAATTACTTAACTAAATGAATAATAATTAATTATTTAAAATATGTGATATAATAATAAGAATAATTCCCTGACTAGAACGCAAATTTGAGTTTGTGTCGCCACCAGGCCGAAAAAATGGGGATCTCTATTAATAAACCGTTCGAAGAGAACAGTTACCTTACAGTTTATAGCCAAGAAATCGGAAAACGGCTTGATATCTTAAACCACGTTTAACTTTAGAATATTTTGCCTATTGGGCAAATAGCGATCTTTGAGGTAACGATGCCAAGGTGCTAGGCAAATAATTAATGTGCATATACAGAGGAGTTGTTGGGGTATTTTTAAAAATAAGTTAAACGGCCGAAAAAAATGAATAGGAATAATATGTAAACCGTCGTATATAATATTTTTTAAAGGGCTAATAAAAAAAAATGTATATTGATAGAAAACCAAGTTAACTAGTTTATTATATTTTGTTCTCCAATTATTCGGTTTAAAAATCAATCCATAAAAGTTGGAAATCAGGTTGGAAAGCAAGGTTGAAGTACAGAGTCTACATAAATACCGGGGCATTTTGAGAAATTTGAGGTTATGTATTCGCAAAACGGCGCTTTTTACTACTACTTCGAATAGCCATAGGGACATAACCTTAAATATCTCAAAATCCTGACGTGATGGGCCAATTCTGATCCCGGATTCGGGCTCTACGCAGCAAATTACTTCGGAAATGACCCTTAGCTTTCCAACAACTAAACCATGTCAACCTGTGTAATTAATTTTTTTTTTTTATAACGTCAAAAAATAATTTTTTTTTCACATTTAATGAAAAAAATCATTAATTAATAATTTCATAATTTGTGCTCGAAAAATTATAATCGTTTTGATTCCTACTTAACTGCAATGGTCGGTTTTTTGTTCAAATCTAACACCAATTATGACTTCAAAAATTTTGATCCGTCTGAAATTTACTCTATTAATTTTTTTTTTTTTTAAAAAAATCGTGTTTCAGTTTTTTGGATGAAAAGAATTTTTTTGAAACATTTGTTTTTGCCGCCATTTTTTTAAGTTTCTTAATATACGTATCACTTCGAAGTGTATGTATATAAGAGCTCGCAAAAGACTGTCAACCCATTTTTCCAAATTTGGGTGAGGAGTCCAGACCAGAAAACCTCCTGTGAATCCGCCACTGATGCGCATACTTCATATTTCTTTCTCAAATAGTCGTGTTCCAGGGTTTTGGATGAAAATATTTTTTTTGAAACTATAGTACATACAATGTACATATTTTTTACAATTTTCCTGTTGATTCAAGATTCAAATATGAGATACTAACTCAAATAAATTAGTGCTGCATCAGTATTCTGCTTAATATGCACATAAAAAAAAACTAACTAAAAACAAATATTTTGGGACTATTTAGCGTTTACTCAATACTTCCGTAAACAGTTCCATCTGCCAAGAAAAGTGAGTGCACTTGCACTCGAATTGAAAGATCAATTATATTTTGCAAAAAATAAGAGTTCATTAAAATTTCTTAAACATTGTAGACTGTCTCAAAATATAAGGTAAAGTAAATCGAAATATGTCTCTTAGCATTGACCGATTGATCCCAGCTGATCAAGCAATTCACGCATTAAAAATTCTTACATTTCTTTCTACAAAACAAACAATTCCATGCGTTTGAGTCTCAAAATATTCAGGTATTTAAACTTTTGTAATTTAAATATTGTCGCATTTATAATAAGTGCCATCGATCAAGACTAGTGCGCACTTGACAGAGCTTACAAATTTAGCATTACCTGGCATTAAAATAAAGCCAACCAAAACATTTAATTAGCACTTTAAAATCAATTGCATTGATCGTACGATCTGGTCAAGCAGTAGCAATTGTTGCCAAGGCACAAGTAGGTTCTTGAGATAATCGCACAGCAATTGGCTGCGTGCACTGCACTGATTAGCTTATAATAAGATTAATATTCGGGACTGTTCCGGTTTTCATTTTTGTGGGAGTAAGTAGAATTAGTATGGAAAAGTTCGTAAAAGTGATCATATCAGCTGCGCAGCAAGGAACTCTTTCAATATTCTTTGAATTAGCAACTCTTTTAGTGATCTGTGAGGTGTTAGCCTTTTCATGAGAGTCAGTAAATGTCTTACCAACCCTTATTTTAACAAAACGAAGCTCATTCGGATGGAAACTGCGAATCGCTCACCACTGACATTAAACATCAAAAACCAAATTGTCACCATTGAAGATGTAGAGCAGTTCTCTTATCTGGGTGGTATTGTCTCGAAGGATGGGGGTGCGGAAGTAGACGTTACCGCACGTATCAATAAAGCGCGCGTCGCTTTCCGAAACATGGGCACAGTCTAGAAGTCAAGGCAATTGTCCCAGTCAACACGGCTTCGTATCTTCAAATCTAGCATAAAGCCGATTTTGCTCCGTTTTGGCCCCGAACATTCACGGACGAAGAACTTTTGACCCGCTCGCGAAGTATCACGATAAAAGCGGAAATCAAAAGAAGAAAGTGAACCTGGATAGGCCACATCTTACGAAGAGACGATGATAATATAGCTAAAATGGCTTTCCAGAAGGTAGCCGCCGTCGTGGTAGGCCTAGACAGACCTGGATGCGCTCGGTTCTTGCCGAAAGTCAACACCTGGCATCATGGAATGAGATTCGTCATATTACCCGTGATAGAAGTGACATTGTTATATATATTTAAGTCATAATGTAATTATGTCAAGGAAATAAAAAAAAAAAACCCTAAAATCTTCTATCAATTTGGCAGTGTTGAAAACCAGCTAACCAAAGCAACAGTGCTTGAAAAGACCTATAAGCTATGGCTGATAAACGCCACAGTGACTTTTACTCAAAAAGTTACAGATAAAATATATTTTAATAATTAGGATGGGTTTGTTTCAAAATTCCCTTTTCTACTATATTATTTTTATTTATTAAAAAGAAGGTTAAACAAATATATTCTGAACTTACTACAAATTTAGGAGCACTAGCTGCATGGTTTTCAGATCGCTTCTACTATATTATATAATAACTATAAGTACGTTGTTAAGTTTGGCAACAGTTCCCATCATTTCTAACCACTGTTGCCAATGTAGCCAAGGTTAGATCTTTAAAGTTTTCAGAACTTTTTTTTTGCATTTAAATGATAAATAAGTTTTAGTATTGGGTCTCAAATCGCTAAAGACAATAATAATTCCACCCTATGTCGAAGCATACATTTTATCAGACTAAAAGATTACGATTACCCTGTAGTAACCGAGTAGGATTACTCCAACACATATAAACTGTTGGACAAATATTTAAGAATAATGTGCAAAATGCGACATAGGCCACAATACCCAAAATGATCCGAAGCCACATATAGGTATAACTTGTTTCCGAACGGCAACCATGTTAGCTGTTTTGTATCTAACAAAAATAATTTCGCGCCAAAACAACAGTAGCATTTATCGAAAAAATTAAGGAAATTTACGAATTTATCGTAAATAAAAAGGGAAGTTATCGACAAAAAAATTCGTTTTCCGGAGCACGCGAAAACGAATCCGAATAAATTTGTTCGGTTTGGATTTTTCGATTTCCGTAGCACGGCTGTATGTGTTAGAGAATAATACTTTTAAGAAAAAACTATTTGTCCTGATTTTCTGTCCTCTTTTTCTTTTTTCAGCATTTTTTTTTTTTGCGAGTAGCTCGGAACACTGACTCTAACCAAATCATACACCAGCTGTGATTTTAATAAGAGCAAACATTGAGATTCGGATTAGTGAAATTCTAATTTTATTCCACAAAATCATATCAAAAGTGAGAACCAGAACAGACCGTAGACTTGAAAAAAGAATTAAACATTAAGGTTCTTCATCTTGATGTCACGCTTGGTTTTAGAATGTCTTGGTTTTAAGCCACGCTACTTGGCAGATTTTTGTTTCGCAGTTAATCCGTCAGTGTGTCCAATATTATCAAAATCGGAAATACAACCAGTAACTATAGTCAAAAGGTGCTTCCAGACGCTACTTTGTAAAAGAATTCTTTGTAGCTTAAAGTCACAAAATGAAGACCTAATACACTCCATCACATTGCATTTTCGTTACTTTACTCCTGCAACCGCTTTACTTTGTTTTCCAGCTCACTTCTCAGCATAGGTATGCACTTAAAACTTTCCACAGTTATTGAAAATCACCATTTTGACTTAACTTTTGAACAATATCAAAATCAACTAGAATTTACGGAGGTATAAATATCATATCAGACGCCAAAAAAATATCTTGGTTTGGTTTTTTTTCACTAAAGTTTTGGGTATTCCAGGAGTGGGTACAGTGTATTCATTTGGCTTGAATGTATTCCAATTTTGGATTTGTACTATATATGCTTGTGAGTTACTAGTGATCACTGTTGAGCCTATAGGTTTTGGTTGTGGATTGGGCTTATGGAACTCTAGCAAGGATAAGCATTGATTGTAACACTTTTTTTTTGTAAATGCTTAGGGTCTAATTGCCTATGCAACTCGATCAAGGGCAAAATTTTAAAACACGCCACTTTTCTTTGGAGCAGTATTTTGTATTGTTCAGTTTATTTGGAACATTGGTGCACTTGACATACTATCTGCACATATATCGTATATCGTATATAGCGCACTCACTTCACTTTTACACTTGAACTCTCGTTTGTCACGGTATATCCTTTTATATTTTATCTATTTGTTTTTCTTTTATGTCTGGCTTAATCCTTGTTAGCCACAATATTTGCTTGTATCCTTATGGGTATTATTTTTGTAGTCAATAATGCTTATAGTGCGCGTATCGCTCCGACTTGTTTCAAAAAACACACTGAATACGCCGCGACATCAATCAACTCTTTTATGCATTCGGTTGAGGGGATGATCAACAACCTTATTTTGCATAAACCATTGCCTATACTAAATTTCCCTTAAAGGCGAATGCTTTCGTAATGACTGCACAAGCGTCGAAACCATTATATTGAATAATTCATAAGTATGCAAAATTTACCTCTAACGAAAACATTACGATCACAATATACACAAAATACAATTACACATGGCTGTGTATATCTATTGGTATATGTTTTAAGACGCTAATTAGTCCATGTGTGTATCGTTTTTGAAACTGTCAGCAACAAACAAAATCGCACATACGCCATGTTGACACAGTTCTTCACCCAAATATCATTAGTTCAATGCTCATCTAATGGCATGCATGCTTATGTATTTTCATAGACATAGTCGCTTTTAGACAAAATATATCCAAGTCATGCTTAGGCCAGCATTAAAAGAATTTTACAAGGTTTTAATACGAATTTGTTAATTTAAGTTTTTGTGGAATTTTTTTGAGTACAATTTTCGAGCTCAGCATTTTATAGGCTATCTAGAAGCTCCCTAAACAGCAAATAGCTGTGGAAATCATACTTTCGCCAACTATTAGAAACAGAGGTTTAAACTTCAAGCTATAGATTACACTAATACTCATGTCTGTTCTGGATCCTATAATGATGAACTGCATTATGTATACGGAATCAAATTTTAGAACAAGCATGATTCGAATTTTTATGTTCCATATGAGCACAGGAATGAAAGAAGGCGAACCCAAAAATTCATTTACAGTGTCATTTTCTGGCCGAGTGCTTTGTAGAACACGTTCAAAAACTTGGTCTGTCTTAAGTACATATTAATACATTTTTTTCTTATATATTTGTTTATTTACAATCTTTTAAAACGGCATTAAAAAAATTGTATGACATCCTAATAAAAGTATCAGAATTTTCCGTGCTCCAAAAAGCTAAGCTAGTATAAGCATCATCGTCATCAGGGCCGTAGAAAGAAAATCCGGGCCCGGGGGAAAAATGTACCGGCCCCTCTATTACACCTTTAGCTTGAATCAAGTCAGTAAGACAGTAATTACACCGGGCCCCTGAGAAAACTCCGGGCCCGGGGTTATCCCCCCTTTCCCCCTCCCCTCTCGTCAGGCCTAATCTTCATCATTGTTTGGCGCTACAGCTCTTTGTGAGCTTCGGCCTGCTGAACAATACGCCTCCATATTGCTCGATCTGTTGTAGTCTCCTTACAGTTTGTCAACTTGAATGATTTTGGCTCCTTTGCGCTCTTTAACTGTCCATTCTCATAACGTGGCCAACCATCTTATGCATTGTGCTTTGATGTATCGTACAAAATTTTCGCCCTTGATTAGTTGGCCAGTTCATCATTCCATCTTATACGCCATATTCATCTTGTATAATTCTGACTGCGCCAAATATTTTTCTGAAAATAATATAAACATAAGTTCCACTAATTTCTCTGTGAAGTATATCAGGAATATGATAGATATCTCTTTAAACGTTTATTATTTATTATCTAATAATCTTATCGATAATGGCTTCTCAAAGCAATAGGCATTATACAATTTTTAGTTCGTTTCTTAATTTCTTTACTACGTAGCCTCTATTTAAATTTTTTCGCTGGTGGTTTCATCCCCACAAAAGTAGTCACATGATCTGGGCGGCCAATTGTTAGTTCCATTTCGCGAAATCAATGCCTTACAGAATTTTGATCGCAATAAGTCCATTGTAGCGGTTGCTATGCGGCAAGTTACACCGTCTTGTTGAAAGTAAATGTCAAGTCAAGTCCCATATTTCGCCACTTTAAAACGCCGATTTACAGAATTCAATAGCGGCATCCGACAACTCACCGACAAATTCCGTGAATCTCACCCTAATCTGGAACTGATTCCTAGGAGCCTGAAAATAAACAATAATCAACAGAATTGTCCTTGTTTTGTAAAAATGTTTTTAAAATTGGCTTAAGCGCATGAAAAGCCTTTTGATATTCATGGAGAACAGTTTGAAAAAAAATGAAGCCGTTTTTAGTTAGGGAATTTAGCTAGGGAATTCCGTGAATCTCACCCCTAATCTGGGACTGATTCCTATGAGCCAGAAAATAAACAATAATTGACAGAATAAAACTTGTTTTGCAAAAATGTTTCTAAAATTAATATTCATGTAACATTGTTATACACGGAGAACAGTTTGAAAAACAATTAAAGCCGTTTTAAGTTAGGGAATTTAGCTAGGGAATTCCCCTTTCTAATTTATATTCATAGCAGCTTAAGGATTTACTTCATGTCTTTATTACACAGTTTTTTCTGGAACGCATCTACCATGTAAAAATAAGAACTAAGCATAATAAGATTAGGTGTAATTACTTTTTCACTTATACGTAAATTATTATTATCAACGAGTATAAAAGTAGATGGAGTGGAATAGCAGGCCGTTGGCTTTTAAACACTGTTGAGCAGATCTCATAGAATTGCTCGGGTCATGTGAGCTGTTTTTTTTCGCATGTGTGCAAAGAGAATGGAAGAAATCCCCAAGTGCCATTGTCTACACTGCTCAAACATGTTGAGTTGTTGTTGTCTGCTGTGCGGCTATGTTAGAGGACTGTAGACGATGTCGCTCTATTCTTCCATTCTCTTCTAGGAAAAAAACAATAGCTTGCATGACCCGAGCAGTGCCGCCAACTCTTGTCATCACTCGCTAAAATATTTTTCTTAACGGCCAGCTGTACAGCTCAATTCACTTTTATACTAGTTGCTTTTATCTCTAATCTATTGCAGTTATATATTTATATGTAGCCTGTCTGAATATATTCAAAATATTCGATTATTTATGCACTTACACAAGCCCGTCTAATAGGCTATCACGAAATCTAGCGGCATGATTTTTGAAGAGAAATTGGTGTCCTGTCAACATTTAACATCAACATCTGGCCAATGAAAGAAGAAATTGTGAATAAAATACAAAATATGGATGTAAAACAAAGTTGATGTTATTTTACGTGTCGTGCAGAAAGGAAGAGTTAATAGCAAATCTATATGAAATTAAGTACGACAACAACGAGTTCGACAGTGCATTGCATAGCAAGTCCGCGCCCGCGAACAGTTTGGATGGTTGTAAGTTGTTGGGTAAATTTTTAACTTTAATTCACAAATTTTTCAAATTTATAATTTAGAAGCGTTATGGTATGTTTGGGAGAAAGACGTACCTGTAAGTACGGACGATTTTTTAAGGAGAGCTCGGATGGAGCGAAGTACATTTCAATGCGGTGGACAGGCGAAGGTATGCAAAAAAGGATACAAATTGGCGGGCGCAATTCCCCTTCAGAAGCGGATTGCCATGCATGTATACCCTAGGCTCTGCTTCAGAATACAGGGCAGTAGGACGGCTGTTCGGAGTTTCGCCAAACAGTGTGGCAATATTTTGCACGAATTTGCGAGCAGTGGTACTGGTGTCACAGAGGAGTACTGTCTCCCAACCACCTCACGAGCGAAAAATGACGAATGTGCAAGGGTTCGAATCGCTTGGATTTCCGCAGTGTTTGGTGCAATTGGTAAGTAAATGACAGTAAATTCATTACTATAATTGTGCATATTTCATTATATAAACAACTTGTTTATTAAGATGGATGCCACATTGAAGTGAAGCCATTAGCAGCAGAAGCTGTTGACCACTACAACTACAAAGGCTGGTACTCAATTGTTTTGCTTGCCTTAGTTGATTACAGGTAGTTATTATTATTTGTTATCATTATTAATGCCCATTTAATGCAATTTAATTTGTAGGTACCGGTTTACTTATGTGAACATTGGATCTCCAGGTCGATGCAACGATTCCTCAGTCTTTCGTTCGTCTGCACTTTGCAAGAAACTTGAAACTACACCACTGCTAGAGGAGGGGCAAAGAAATATGCGGCGTAAAAGTGCCAGTTGTGTTGATTGCGGACTCGGCGTTTAGATTTTCAAAAATATGATGAAGCCGTATCCATTCTCAACAGCGTCACAAACAAGCAAATTTTTAACTACCGTTTGTCTAAGGCCAGACGAGTAGTTGAAAATGCATTGGCCATTGAAAGGAAGGTTTCGCCGCATTGAAAAGGACTGGAATCACATCCAAAAATAATAAAATAATTGTTTTATGCTGTTGCATTTTGCACAATATTCTTAATGAGCACAATAGTGCAATAAACGAGACTTGGAAAGTTGCCACAAGTGAGATTCGTGAGCAACCAAGTCACACTAACGTTTCTGGTGACTACTCACAAGATGCGGAAGAAGTTAGATCTGCAATAGCAAGATCTTCAATAACAATGAAGATACAGAATAATAAAATATGTTTAAGTTTTATAAAAATTCATTTAATTCATTCTTTCACGTTTTGTATTCACAGCTTTTAGCTCTTATAAGTATTGCATACTACATATGTATTACATTAACTTATATTTTATATTATGCTAAATTTTAAAAATAAAGCACATGGACTAAATTAAATTATTAACTATTATTTTTACTTATTATTTTTTAAAAAATCCATTACTTCCTTTGGAAGTTTTTGATTTTGGACCAGCTGCCCCAGGAGCTCTTCCTGTACTTCCGCCCGGTTCCGAGCCACTCGACCAGCTCGCCTAAATAATCCCTTTTTTTCCTTTTCGGGTTGAATCCTCATTGAACTCCACGCAATCGTTAGCAGTTACCTCCAAAGCGGCTGTAATACCATTAAAATTAATTAGTTATTTGTTTGATTATATTTAATTGAAAATACTTACATTCATTTTCCACGGTGACCTCCCAATATTATTTATTGCAAAGTTTCCTAGAATTTGATTAATTTTTCGTAGTGGATCCACCGTGACGGTGCTCCGCCGCTGGGCCCTATTTTTCTTTTTTCTTCTCTGAAAATACATAAGCATATTAAGAATTAATTGATTTAATTTCGTTTTTACTTACCTATATTTCCTCGTCATGTATCAATCTTGGTCCGCACGTCGGACCAAGTGCCTTGAAACCACTAGCCTGAGGGTTTCCGCCATCTCCGCATATACATGCGAATTCTTTCGCACACCTCTTAGCTGTGCTACCTTCTCAGCCACATATCTAAGAGGTGTAACTCCATCTCATTGCTCCAATGAGTTCTTTGTGCGGTTGCTTTTCTGCAAGCTGCTGCTACATTTAAAAAACATTGTATTAAAATGTAAATTAAACAAACAATTTATATTTTTACTTACAATTACTTGGCGGTTCCATTTTGTATTTGTATTTAAAAGTTGCCACTCTTTTTCGTTGACATTTTCCCAGCGAATGACAAAAACAAGAGTTGCACAGAAAAATAATCGAGTAATTTGTCATCGGGATGCAATAAGATAGGAACATTTCCACAAGATGTTGGAATGATGTGGAAATTTTCGGAACGGGTAATTCATACGCAACATCTTTGACAAAAGATGTTAGATGTTAAATGTGCCCCAGTGTGAATAGCCTATAAAGGGTCAACGTATATATTAAATACGGCCACACTAATTTGTGTAATTTTGTGTAAATTCAGATGCACTAATTTAATTTCATGAATTTATGTGTGGTGTGATTATTTACCAACAAAATTCGTTTTTGAATAGAAAATTGTGGCATTGAAATTCATAACACAATAACAATAAAATACGCCAAGCTGAAATTAACAAGGAAAATGCTTTCCTGATATTCAGGACATTTGTTTAGCAAAACATTTTTTTTATTAAGTCCCATACTAATATATTAATTTATTGATTTTATTATATTTCTTTTTTTTATATAAAGTTTTGTCATTCCGTGCGAAAATTTTCGAACTGCGTATGGGCCTTTAAGTGTGAACTCCTATGGAATAGGTGCAGCCGAAGATAGGAATGCGTATATTTTTTTTTAAATTGAACTCTGTGATAAGAGCAGCATGTGAATGCTACAAACCTATCATTATCAGTTAGATGTGATAACAAAATAATTTTAAAAGCTTTTTCCATTTGCATATGCTACGAAAAACGCTTCGATAATACACAATCGAAGTTCTTAGAAGAGATCATCCGATCTAAATAAAATGATAGCATAGAACTTATAGAAACAGTGTGAGATACTGTGCCAAGATTTGATTGGATGTACTTAATAGCAATATAAACAATGCAAAAATTTTATTTTTGCTACCATATCTATAGGAGCTTTATAAAGAAAATTTCTGTCGACTAAGTATCGATCCGATTTTGAGAATCTGTAAGAATATTTTTATACCAAACATATTTGACATTACGCTAACCGTTTAGTCATCTCTTAAAACTTTAAAAACATGGGCTTGTTAAGCATGGCGAGAGAACTTCCCGTATCATAGGTAACAGCTACTCGAATTCAAGTTTTGACATTATCGTTCGGATCTGTTTGTTATGTATCCCTAGGGAATGGTTGCTTTATTGCAGAAAAAAATATATGGGGATGAGCCAACTTTCAAGAACTTTCCTTTAAACCAATTTATTCCGCGAGTGTATGCACGTGCGTTAAAACTACACTTAAATACTATAGTCTCTATTCTTTTCTAAACTTGGCTGTCCTGTTGTTCAAAGTATCAAAATACTTATAAATGATTTATTTAAAAATTATTTTTTCAATATTCAAAAAACTAAAAATATCTTTTTTTTTAAGTATAAAATAGCGATTTCCCATTTTGTTTCCCAACTCAGTCACTTATAATCAGGCATCTGGATCATTCTCGAAGGCGCTGTTTTCTTCCCTGGTTACTTCATTGTGTTTCATGTCTCCAGTTACCTTTTTTGCATATAGTGTGTTTGTATATAAAAGGCAACGATAATCCTGAGCATTGCTGTTGACTCTAGTCCGTGTGTCCTGTATTTCAAGATAAAAATAAATTACAAATGTCTAAATCTTATAATTGTTTACTTTCATTTGGTAACTTTGCGCCTGGTTGTGCAGCTTTTCGTCTGTTTCCGCTTGGGAACGCTTTTGGGTGTAAGCCGCTTGGCCAGCTTCCTCTTTAGTTGCTGCGCCTAGGAATTCAAATTTTATGGGTTTTGCAAAAATAAGCTCTTACACAAAATTACCTGGAGTATATCCTTAATGGTTTTTCGAATTGTTGTCTGCGATATGAGTGGTACCTTCAGCTCATTTGACTTTTGTTTCCAAAAATTAAGAGGCATACATGCACGCTCTTGTTTAATTGAGAGTATGCCAAGATGATCGCCAACTTCCAGTGCCAAATTCACGGCAGCCTTAATTGAACCAAGTGGCTGAATGTATTCTTCGACAATAATATCTTTAACCTGCTCGCACAATTCATCGACAGATAATGCTGTATATTTACATTTAAGAACCGATCTGAGCAAATTTTCTGTTACTTATGTACTTACCCAAGTCCGGCTGACGGGTCAACACAGCCAATACCTGAGGCAAGACTGAGTTATGATTTTTAGGCATTATAAATTTTTTTTCACTTTTTTAATTTTTTTTTTAAATCATTTATATTTGTTGTATTTATTCAAAAATGAGAATATGTTGTGAACTGAAAGACTTACAAAAGCAAAGGTTGCTAAATTTATATTAGGTAAAAACTAAATGGTTGGATGTTTACTTGGTTGGTCAGAAATGAGAGAGGGTGAAATGGGGGGGGATTCCACCGGGCCCGGAGTTTTCTCAGGAGCCTGGTGTAATTACTATTGTACCCACAGAACACAATGATTCAAGCTAAAGGTGGAATAAAGGGGCCGGTACATTTCCCCCCCGGGCCCGGATTTTTTCTCTACGACACCGATCCTTGTATTTCCAGTTAAATTGATGTATTTTTCTTTTTCTTAATAACCCTAACGAAAAGGCGTCTTTTCTTCGCGCACGCGAATCCCCTGTATGTTAACAAACGTAGTGAGCTCACTACTTGGACTTCCAAAGGCGGCACGGTCTATCCCTACGACTAGGGTTACCAGGATGGTCCGAGTGAAAAAAACGGACATTCCACAACCGAGCCTCCCCCGCTCCCCCCTTTTTTTTTGTCGTTAATACAAAACAATTTTCTCTCCTTGCTTGAAGTGAATGGATGCATTTCTCCAAGTATTTGAGTGCTTGATCCTAAACGTTGAAAGCTTGTTTTTCAATACGAACACATTCAGCATCTTGGCCTTCACTTCGTGTTTTTGAGAGAATACTTTAACCTTTTAAAGGCTAAAATTTGTGTTCGAATCTGTTGCGCAAAGACTTGGGAACAGACAGTAAAATATGATTTAAAACCTTCAAAAATTTTCAAAACGCGCTCAACTGCGTATGTATGATAAAAGTGATCGATTAATCGAGCGAAAAAAGCGAACATTTCTGCGAAAAAGGGAACAAGCGAACATGAGACAGAAAAAGCGAACATGTTCACTTAAAAGCGGACACATGGTAACCCTACCTACCACTAGTTCCCACAAAAACCGCGTTAATACGAACATAATTGAGCCAGCGGAGCTGCTATTTGTTTATCCACTTGACTATGTCACTGTTGCCGTAGATCTTATAAAGTCATTTCATCCCACATTCTATGGATTCGTCACCAACGCCTAAAGAGTCAAAGATCTTATGAATTACTTTCCTAAATAAAATTTGCATTAGATAGGGTCATCACCCAGGCTTCAAAGCTATAAAGCACTGCTTGTACTGAGACCAAAGTAGCATCGACTAGCAAAAGTAATTCTTCGCTTGATCTTCATGCTGGCTTGGTTGTTCGTTGCGGCGGTGCAAAGGCAGACGAAGTCAACGTTTTGTTGTATCTAAGGTTTTCTGAAATTGATACAATTCTTATTAACAACGGTGGGCATGCAATGGCTAATTTTACTCCTGGTGCCCACCACTGAATATGATGTATATAAGAGTGTACCAACGGTAGGCATCGAAAAACTTCTTCTTCGTACTGATAAAACGTTTCCAGCTCTTTGGATCTCTGGTATCCAGCTGCCCATACGAACGGACGTACCGAAAGCATGTCTCAATCGCTACCCAAATTAATGCTCACCATTTTGGTATCAACATACAGTTGCTTCCCGAAAACCTAGTCTAGGCATTTTTGAGAATCTGTACTCCGTAAGCCAAATTTAAATCATAAGCCACCACAATCATATCCAATTAAGAAGTTAGTGAAATTCCCGTTTATTTTGTTGCCTTATGAGAAATATCGTGCATTCAAAAAAAATATGTATTTTCGTACTTATCTAGCCACTCCGTTTAGGCTATTTCTGTAGACTTGGTAACAAAATTACCTATAATTTAAAATTAAACCAAAACAAAAAATTGCAAGCAGTCTGGTTAATTTACTGATTATAATAATCATATAAGTTTTAGACTTTTGCAAGATTGTTTATTTCTTTTTTTTTTTTTTGGGCAACTTGCGACCTTGTCAGCTGATAGTCAGAACACACTTATTGCAATGTTGCTAGCACATGGGAAATGTGTGATTAGCGCGGGCGCTTCTCATGCCATGCGACCCATACTATGCCCTTACTTTCTTACTGATAAGGCACCTTGGGTACTTGAAGCACAGAAATGTTAAAAAAAAATGATCATAAAAATAAAGCATAAGTCGAATATAGATCACGAATTTCTACTTTTATGAATTGAAATAAGTTTAGCTGACTTTTATGACTAAAAGCGCACGCTTTTTTATTGATAGCTGCTTAATCAAAGGTAAAAGGTGGCACCATTAGCCAGAAAAATTGTCGCCAGTTTTTAATGACTCAGTCAATAGCTAGAAAACAAGATAGCGGCCATTAAGATGTAATGATATACCAATCAATGCCATTGACATTTACTCAAATTTTATCTTTTGTAGTACTTGAACCTGACACTATGGTACCACATTTTAAAAACGAATTAAAAAGCTAATAAAAATATACATTTGATCTCAGATTCAAACCTACTTACAATGTGTCGAACATTTAAATAATTAAATAGTTTTAAAGTCTTACAAAGACTTGTACAATGAATTAAGATCAGTTAAGGATAAGCTATTACGAGATCACTATTTACATTTTGCGCCTAATAATAAAAACAAACTAGTTTAAATCCAGAATCAACTTCTTTCATGCGCTTAAGCCAATTTTCACAACACTTTCCACTCTGAAAGACTTTTCTTCAAAGTATTTATTTTGAATGCATCAACTGCTTCTTCGGGGGTAAAAAAACGTCGACCAGGAGTGTACAGTAAAATGAATTGATAAATCAAACCCTTAACGTTTTGTAACCCTAGTGAAGCGCTTAAAATGTAATGCAAATAAAATTTAATTCACACATTTTAAATTTTCACTAAAAAGTGCTTTGGAAAATAACTTATAATACGACTAGTTGCCCTTCAGCGATGCTCTACGATGATAACTGATAACAACCGCAATAATCATTTTGGCGGTGATTTAAAGGTGAGCTGTAATGGTTATGCATGTTATTACAATCACAGAATACGCGTCAGTGGCTTACAGGAAGTGCACAACTAAGTCATCGAACTGTAGGACGCGTTCACATGACGTAGTTGCATATCAAACAAAAACATTAACTTTTCACCAGCCCCTTAAAGTTTCGCGATTTTTTCATCTTTTATAATATCAACAAGCTATTTTAATAAATTATCAGTTCAAGCACATAGCAACCATCAAACTACTATATATAACAAACTTAGGCTAGGCTAACAGATGACTTATTCAAGTTTTATCACTACTTTGCCACGCAAATGACCGCTTTGCATGCGCTCAAAAGCTTTGGGCAGGGCAGCAAAATCAAAGGTGCTATCAATCAAAGGCAGTAGCTGGAATGATATTCCGTTTATAATATGTATTGCTATTGGTTTATTAAATTCAGCTTACCTTTTTCCTTTGCACCTGACGCTGCAAAAACTCTATGCCGTGCGGCGCAGGCGTAAAAAAGCCCCATTTTACAATGCCACCATGTTGGGTGAGCGCCTTGGCATTGCTTTGCACTAGTTCGCTTACATTTTTGAGTAAACCAAGTCCCAGACCTTGTTTATCAATGTTAGCCAGCAATGGAGAGGAGAAAGTTATATATTGACGGAAATCGAATTTTAATTGCTCAGCATGCTGATTTCCCTGCCCAGCGCAATCTAAAACAATATCATAGGGCGCATAGGACTTAAGTGTATCCATAGCAGCAGGATTTGTGTAATCCACAACGTAGTCGGCGCCCAGACAGCGCACCATCTCTACTGCATTCTCACTGCATGTTGCCAAGACTTGTACATCTTGAGATTTAAGTATTTGTATGGCAAGCGAGCCTACGCCTCCAGAGCCGCCTAAAACTAAAACGCGCTTATTGGCACCACCACCTGTAGCAGTTGCGGCGCCACAAATACCGCCCAAGTGTCCACTTATGTACAAGCCAGACCAAGCCGTAAGACCTGCATAGAGCACACTAGCCGCTTCACTGTCGTCTAGCTCAGTGGGTGCTGCGGCAAGCTGTAAAAAGCAAGAGAGCTCCAGAAGTAGTTGCGTAACTTAGCAATCATACTTACACAATAGGAGGGCACAGCTACATAATCCGCATGTGCTCCAGTGGCATGCAAGGGCACTACGCCCCAAACTCGAGCACCCAGTTGTAACTTTTCATTAGAAACGCCCATTCCCTTCTGCACTACTTCACCACAAAACTCGCGACCAAGCGTGAGAGGGAATTCAATATCATCTCTTGGCTGACAACGTAGGGTATTTAAGACAGTAGCACCATAACCCTTTAGCATAGCCAAGTCAATAGGATTTATTGTTGTCGTACGCACGCGTACCAAGCAGTCGTTTGAACAACGAATTTGTGGCATTTTAAGCTTATCTGAAAGCTGCAGCTCATCAATGCTACCGTAGCTATGAAGCTGCCAGCCACGCATTTTCATTGAAGATCTAGGAGGCATAGGCGGCACATCCGCAACATTCGTTTGGTGTTGCTTGGTAACATTGGCATCTACGAAGTTGCGCCTGGAGGCTTGCAGTAAACATTGCGGCAAGCAAGCAAAACGGCTCAGGGGCACGACAATATGGGTTCCGACCAGCTGCATCATTTAGTAACCTTTGACACTTAATGTTTCTTTATGTAAATTTGTTGTTTAAAATTACGAAACTAATAAATTATCAAAAAGCGGTTTGTTTGTTCGTCGCGAATCGCACTTGTTCAAGAACAAGAGCAAGCGATGATAAGCCGATAGTTTCAATGCAATCGATAATTTCACACACCAAGTACTTGAACGCTCTGTACTGAGTATTTACATTAGTTTGCAAAAAAAATATTAAAGCCGGTGTAAAAAATTTAAGTCATTATGGAGCCCACTCTGGATGATTATAAACTAAGCTGTGAATTACTGGGTCACAGCATGGACGTGCGAGCAGTAGCTAGTGGCAGTAAGGTTGAAGGTGGCCAAGTTATAATATCTGGCTCGCGCGATAAAACAACAAAGCTTTGGAAACCCATAGGGTGCGTCTTACAAATAAAATAGTTTAGTTAGGTAAAAGATCATTGTTTAAATTACAGCAAGGAGTACTTGGAGAGTTTGACTTTCAAGGATCATACAAACTTTATATCGTACATCTACTACCTGACCTCCGAACAATGGATATGCACTGCCAGTAACGATGGCACTATTTGCATATATGAGAAAGATGGCTACGTGCCCATACTAACGCTTAAAGGTCACGAATCGACGGTTTGTGCCCTGGCAGCTGGTGTTGGGCCGCGAAGTATTATTAGTGGCAGTTGGGATAAAACGGCACGAGTCTGGACCATCTCTGAAATGGGCGATGTGAAGTTTCTTGCAATGAAGGGACATGAGGCCGCAGTTTGGGCTGTGGCTACTTTCGAAACGCAAAAGAAATACGTAACAGGCGGCGCTGATAAGTGTATCTACTACTGGAATGAGAAAGGCGAAAAGTTGCGCCTACTCAAAGGTCACACGGACTGTGTGCGAGGACTCTTGGTTTTACCCTGCAACACATTGCTTTCCTGTGGCAATGATGCAACCATTCGCTTCTGGAACGAAGACGGCGAATGTGTGCGCGAACTTTTGGGTCATACCAATTACATATATGCAATCGCTAAAAATGAAGCACTGGGCGAACATGTCGTGGTATCCTGTGGCGAGGATAGCACATTGCGAATGTGGAATGTTATTACTGGAGATGAGTTGGGCAAGGCAATTACGCATCCAGCTATATCAGTGTGGTCGGTGACGTGTTTAAATAATGGTGACATTGTTACGGGCAGCAGCGATGGTGTGGTGCGTGTGTTCACGAAAGATCCATTACGGCAAGCTAACGAGAGCATCAGAAATGCTTTTGATTTGGCGGTGAGCACGCGTACGTTACAACAAAACGAGGAAATCGGAGGCTATAAAAAGACGGAGTAGGTTGATTGCAACATTTTTCCAAATCAATTTTTTATTAATCCTAATACAGTCTTCCTGGCCCTGAGGCTTTACTCACAAATGGTACTCGAGAGGGACAAACCAAAATGGTGCGACATCCTGATGGATCTGTAAAATGCTATAGCTGGCAATTGGGCAATTGGAATCTAATTGGTGATGTTACTGGCGGATCCGGTGGCACACAGGCCACTTCTGGCAAAAAACTTCATGAGGGCAAAGAGTATGACTTTGTGTTCGACGTGGACATTTCGGATACGGAACCAGCTATTAAACTACCATACAATCGAGGCGAGGATCCTTGGCACGCCGCACAGTCCTTTATTGATCGCAACAATCTACCGCAATCCTATCTGGATCAGGTAGCCAACTTTATAGTGAAGAACTCGGAAGGCGCGACTGTTACAGCTCCTTCTGCAAGGTTGTATTCTTTGACAATATTAGCTTAAAAACTTGGTTTAAACGATGTATCACTTGATGTGTTTCCATTCAGCGGCTTTCATGATCCTTTTACCGGAGGTTCACGCTATGTACCCGGCACAAGCACCACTAACGTTCAAAGTGGCAGTAATCTAGATCCCTTTACCGGTGCATCGAGCTACTCAACTGGAAGCACAACTGGAAACTCACGCATTGATGTTAACTTTGTAAGTGAAAGCGATAGACACTTTCCAGTAAGCAGCTATCGTACTTTTGACACTTGTGATGCGGCTAAGGTTTTAGATAAAATGAAGTAAGTCTGGTTTCTTTTTGATTAGCAATGACATATAGCTAAAATTGATTTACAGAGAGTTCAACAACAAGCTGACCAATGCAGAGGGAAAGGTGGGCGATGAAGTGTTGCTTACAATAATAAAACTTGCCGTACCCGCAGCTGCTGCTAACGATACAGTTTTGGATACATTGATGCTTTTACTAAAATGGCCAGGCAATATGCTATTTCCTGTGCTTGATATTCTACGCTTGGCTATGCGCAATGAGGAAATTTTTAGCGTGTTGCATAGCAAGCATAATATCTTAGTAACAATACTGCCACATTTAAATGGGGCTGCAGCCAATCAATTGATGGTATTACGTTGTTTAGCTAACGCCTTGAAACATAAAACTGGACGCCAGATAATCGAATCGCAATTGCCAGGAATCATAGACGTTGTGAGCAACATACGCACGGGCAGCGCTAATCTTCAAATTGCAATAGCCACCTTTTATCTTAATATCACAATATCGCAAACTCTGAGCACTGCCAAATCGGAGGTGTGTCATATCGTTACCACCGGTATTGTGGAGCTGCTAAAATGGGCCACTGATCTTGAGGCTTGCTATCGCTCGATGCAATCAATTGGCAACTTAACTACAACTCCTTGTGGTCAAGAGACTATTGCGCAGGTTGTTTCGGTGGACTATGTGATGGATAAATTGCGGGAGCTAACAAGCACGCCTCAGAGTGAGAAATTTACCAAAGTGAACTCTGCTGGCCAGGCATTACTAACTGCTTTTTAAAAATTGAGATATTGATTTAATTAAACTATGTATTGCCGTAATTTTATAGGATCTTACATGAAATATATTTAAATACTACTTAACAAAGGAATTATTAAGGTTGTGTGGGCGACTCTTTGACTGTTTTGTCTTCAGTCTGATTACGATTTTGTATGCGCGACAACAGTTCGTGTTTCCAGCGCTCCTCCGGCACGCCAACCGCCCAGTCAGGCACAGTAATATTGGGCAGCGTAATTTTGGACATGGCGCTGAGTATCTGAAAGTTATATTAAAGGGTACAGTAATGAGTATGTTTACCATAATAACTAAAAAATTAGTCATACTTGTTCAGTTCGCGTTTTGTCCAGCTCAATTTGCAGCTCCTGTGGTCTTGGCTCATTCCAAACTTGTCGTTCGATTTCTGCGTCTGCACTTTCTATTGATGGCATGTTAGGATCGCCATGGGTTACAGTTGCTGTCATCAAATCATCATCTTCAGTGGAATCCGCCTCCATCGGTAATGTGGTATTTGCACTGTCATTGTTCTCATCCTCCATAGCAAGCGGCTGATAGCCGTCATAAGCATCTGATTCATCGCTATCATCGCTTATATGTGGATGCTCAATTGTAGGTGTATGAAAATGTTCCTCACCAGGATCGCTTGGTAGTTCGGGGCCACCCATTATTGAACAATTGATTTCCTTACAAGAAGCAACTAAAAACAAATAACAACGGCATTGCCAACGCTAAATCAGTATTCTATCGATAAATTAACTAATCGAATGTTTTCATTTTCTGTGCTGCAAAATTACAAAGTGTGCAGTGCTGTTAACGTAAATCATAAAATTTTAAGAACCGTTACTGAAAGTATATATAAATTTTTTTTACAAATGGACAGTAATAAACAAATTTCAAGAGCGTCTAAACGTGGTTCAGATCAAAAAAGATGTACACGGCGCTCCGGTAAGGACTCTGCTTTGCTGCCTGTTCCACCAATTACGCCAGCTCAACAGCGTGTTTATCTCTATATACAATTGAATGGCATAAAAAGGCTACCACAGTTTCCATATCCGCTTGAACTGCATTTGTACCATGTAAATCAAAGCTTGCAAAAGATGCAGGAACGCTACACAACTGAGACAATCATATACGAACGTGAATTTAATATGCACAAACCAGCATTTGCGATGGGCATCTTTCAGGACAGTATTGAAGACATGAATATATTTAGCGATAACCCGTTGGTCGTCACACTTTACCAACGTATTAAACGGCATCGTGCAGATGAAATTAAAACTATTAATACTATGCCCGAAAACCTTTCCTCATGGCGACTGCCAGATGAGCAAGCCTATAAAGAATTCGTTTTACCTTCTGGATCCACTTCAAACAGCACAAACTTAAAAGCACCATCTACTGTTGACTACAAAGAGACGGAATCAACATACTCTTTGAAAGAGGCAGACGCGGAACGCGAAGCGGTAAGCGCGGAAGGCGAAGCGGTAAGCGCGGAAGGCGAAGCGGCCGCATACATTGACGAGCACTTGGAGTTCATATCCAGAGGTCACTGCGATCTGCTGCAATTGTTTCAGTGCAAACGTTTCATTAGCAATGTCGAAGTGCTGCTTTATCCAAATTTTACTCAACCTTTGGAAATGGCCACCAACAAAAAAATCACAACGGGGACGCTCTGGCATATGTATTCAATTTTGCCCTTATTGAAAAACTTTAATTTTACAAACTTGGTTTTTATTACATTGGAATCGGTATATAATGCTCCCGATGCGTTGCACGAACGTGCAGCTGACTTGGGCATAAATCTATCTTTTCGTGCAACGCGTAAAAATGATGCAGGGCAGCTTACAGTTGTGCCTATTTGCAACTTTTATGGATTTTCATCTCAAATTATAAGCGAACAGAGCAACAGTGTTGTTTGGGAGACCATTAAGCAAGATTTTAGTCGTGCTTCGGATTATAATACCTTACAAATGGAAACAAATTCACGCATCGAACTACCCAGACTGTTTCTACACCTGCTTTATACGGAGGGCGTAGACTTTAAAATCTCTGAAATCGATTCTGTGGTGGAAGCCGCATTAGTTAACAATTCTTTGCATCGCTACGTTCTTAATGAGCAAATTCGTGAGGTATTGGAAGCCGCGGTTGCCCACAATCGGTATGAAATTTTGGTGCAACTATATAACGAAACGCCCACCAATGTACTCTATGAGGGTGTTATTAAAATAAATGTATTTGGATATCCTGGTGGTAGGTATTTCTTAAGCCCTATTTAAACTAGGTGTGACTGTCATGCCATTAAGTGAATTGAATCAATTTATATACTTTATTGCATTCATATCTTTCTTAGTGAGAACAAGAATCATATAAGATATTTATTCAACTTTTTTTCAATGCAGTAAACTCATGCCGCTTTGCTACATTGCTACGACCCACGGACGGAGCTTCAGGACGCTCACAACAAATGAGACCCACATTTACCATTATCAAAATATGTTTCTTCCAGCCTATCATCCAGCATAATGAGCCCCTGGATTTATATAATGAAAACTTGCTGCTACGGTCCAAACTGCGTCGCTGTTTTGACATAGCGTTTCTTAAAGAAGAGGTTGACGAAGACGATATTGTCAAAGAGTTATATCGAGCATTTTATGACCTAATCTCAGACGTAATACAACATATAATAAAAAGGGATATGCGTTCCATAGACAAGAAACAAGGCTATTTTTGTTGTCAGCTGCAAAATCTTAGAAATCTGCTTTTAAAGATTTGTGCCAGTGATTTTAATGTGCGCATGCCAACAAAAACGAATATTGAGTTTCGAGTAAGTACCAAACGGGCATTAAGCACCAACTCACGAAATTCCATTTTATAGGAAATGCTAACGCACATGCATGCGGATCTTATGGACAGCATCTACAACAAGTTTATGGCCTGCGGGCGCGAAAGTCTTAGTCAGTGTTTGGTAAATCAAAAAGCAGAGCAAAAACGCACCATACTCTTGATGGAGGAATATCGCTCTATATGCATGATGGGCGAAAATGCACTAGCCCAGTTGGTCTTTGATGAGCTGGATGTGACATCGGCGAATAAGCGAATCCTTAACTTCTATTTGTTTCTGCACTATGTAGAGAATATGAATTATGAGGCAGCCTTGTGCTATTTAAAAACGCCAATTGAACGCGAATGGGATGGAAACTACTTTTCGTAAGTCTTTCATAATTTAATTACTAAAGATTTTGTCTAATAACCAATTGCATAGTTCCTTGCTAGAAATTTACATCAACTATATGATGGAACTGCGATCGGAAAAGACGTCTGCCGAGGCCTACACTAATCTACTTGAGCAACTACGCATCTTTAGTAAGAAAAACGCTTTGGATCAAGATGCTTGGATTTTACTCTATTGTTACTATAAAAATAAAGGCTTTTTGCCAGGAATGGAGTTTACGCGTTGGAAGTATGAAAATCTTTACAATGTGCCACGCAAGCCCTTAAATTTTGTTCCTCGCTCACTATATGAGCTTTTCCTGCCCATCGATTGCGAGTTAACGTCAATTCGAAGTGTTAAATTCTACGAAGTCTTTAAGTTGTTTGTGCGTTTAGGTGCCTATAAGTTTGCCGAGGTAGTTTTTGACGAAATAGCTAAAGATTGCAGTGCTGTTGATACGTATTTAATCACAACCACGTTAAAAATTTTGCAACGCCAAATTGACAACAAGTTTCAGGTGCGCTCTTTCCGTACGGATGACAGTGACAAGGGCAAACTGCAGGTAAACTAATAGAAGTAATTTGATTAGGTCTAATGTAGAGTGTTTACATTTTGCAGAGCTACTATCTAGCGCATATTAATGGCAATGTGGAACACTTGCGTGGACGTACTGATGAAGCAATAAGTGAACTAGAGCTCCTTCTAAACATCGATAAGCCGGAACAACCGCAGATCTTCTATTTTAGTCTGCTACGTTTGGGTCAGCTTAGCTTTGAAAAGGGTGATTACGAGCTGGCCCAGCGCGCTTATAAGTTGTGCTTGCCCTCGGATAACTCGAAGAATTTTAGGGGCAACTATGGCTTGGGGCTATCGCTGTATTATGTAAATATTCTGCACATTGCACATTAACTATTTACTTTATTTTTTGTATGTTTAGCAAGATTGTCTTGAAGAAGCCATTGAGTTTATGGCACGTTGTACGGAAGTTGACCTTTTTGTACCCGACGTTTGGGGTTATTTGGCCATCATGAATTTACGCTTGCAAAGAAACAAGCGTGCACTGGACTGTTGGAAAATGGCCAAGCTGGTTTGTTATTTAATTTTTGTTTAATTAAAGTTCTTTTAATCATACTTTGCAATCCATTCACAGTATCCTGAAGTACCTCTTAGCAATGTCATTTATGATGAGCTCGACAAGATAAAACCCTCGCATGTCAGTCTAGTGGTGGATGATGATTTAAATGAAATCGAGCCAATGGAGTCATAACCTTTTTAATGTACAGTCAGCTCAATATAAATAAGGCGTTGGAGTTGTTGCAGCTGTGCCGCCGCCATCAATTGCACCGCCTAACTTCTGTAGTGGCATGATTGTGGATTTAATATCGCGATTTGAGGTCTTGCGCAGTTCTGTGGCAGCATGTTGTAGCTGAAGGGTGCAATCAGTACTTACGCCGTTTATTGTCAATTGGGCACATTCTTTTTCCAGTAGCATAGCTAGTGCCTCAAGCAGTTCTACAAATCCTAGGGCCAAAGCTGTGCGTCTTATGCGATTAAGTTCCTTGTAGAAATGTTGCGTTTTATCAGGCATTTTCTTTGCATGGCGAAGAACTTTTTGTACATCCGATTGCAGACTTGCTTGTCGTATCCAAACCACGCTGCTTTGAGAGTAAGAACGACGCTCTGCGCGCACCGGAAAACTAGACGTTTCGCCAGGACTCAGATCTTCTGTAAAGCCCAACTGCTCGATATCGCCTAGCCAAGGTATAACATTGGTGCCCGGCGGCAGTATATTAAGCATTAAGTTGGATTTTTTTTTGACATCGGTAAAGGCATAAATGAAACCGTACCATTTGTCGCCCAGCAGCACTAAAGCAGCCATATTTTCTAATTTTAGTGCTCCATGCAAAAGCACACACAAATTTTCCTTCTGCTGTTCAGTCAGCTGTGGTGTGCTATGTTTGGTCACTACAGTTACATCCGCATCGTCACCGCTCTCCTCTTCCTTGGGATCCTTTACATAAAACTCGCGTATGTCTTGCTCCAGTTTTTCTAGCTCATAGTTGGGATGGCTAGCATCGAGTGTTAATTTGGCAGGCTTTACAGGAGCATTTGCTCCACTAGAACGTCTAGTGGAACGCTCCACTTTAGGCATTACCCAGTGACGGCTATGAGAGGCGGGAGAACCGATGTCGGATAAAGCTAAGAAGCCACAGACTTCAATCCGTGTGTCAATGTGTCGAATTATCTTTTCGCTGCCATAGACAGCAGGCTGTTCGTAAGGCGTGGTGGGTGGCCAGAGTAGAACAGCGCTCTCAAGGCGAAAATAGACGCCGCATTTGAGTGTCACCTCTGTAGACTTGTAACTGCTTTCGCACAAACGTTCGATGAGCTCAAAAACTGCAGTACGCCCTAGCTCGCTTTTGTGGCTGCTGTGCTGCGTGGTATTGGCACTGGATGAGTTGCTGTTGTCTGCAGTGTCTATGTTTTTAATAGGCTTGGTTGTAAACAATTGACCTATGAAAAATTTATTTTGTAATTTAAGATAAGTTGTTATGTATTGCTACAACTTACCTTTAAGTCCTGTGGCATCCAAAAACTGTTGGTGCACTGCCAGTCCGTGTGTAAAGTAGCTATCGCTATGCACACCCAAACAAATCAAGTTTATTTTGTATGTAGCCAAGTTTTTTAACCAAGCGTACTCTGGATCGGCTTCTTTACCTACATACTTTTCTATAAACCCACTTATCGAAGTGCTGCCAAAGCCCAAGCCACAGTCTGTAAAAACAACCAGCTGCAAGATATTCTGAGCGCCCCAGGTTGCCTGCATAATGCTAACCGCAGACTTAAGCATGCTAACCAAGCACGCCTTATCTACGGCATCAATTTTTTTTACAGCTTGCCGTATTTGATCGTAATCTCGCGTAAAATCCACTTTTAACTCGGTAGTTGTGGTAAAAGAAACCAATGCAAGGTGTTCCAATTTTCCAGCTGCAGACAAATTATCCAGCAGATTTGCCACACCTTTCTGTGCTAGAGATTGGTAAGTATGATCACTGCGTCCTGGTACTGGACGCAGCATCGACAGTGATGCATCTATAGCTATGATTGTGGGCATATTAAAAATTAATTAATTATATTCAGAAAAATAACAAAATTCGTGGCCCGGCTTTCGAGTTTTATGCTTCTTAAATCGAATTTGTCATTCACAAAGCATAATAACATTCCCTTAGCAACGCCGCCAGGGTTGGCGCGTTTATTTATTTTCAAATAAGTTAATCAAAATAAATTGGCTCTTTATTTAATTGCGCTTTTTAAGTCTCTGGGCGGTACGCAAGCAATTGAAACTTTAAAATACATATATGCGGGATATTTTATTAGAAAATCAATCAATATTTGAAAATACACACTTTTTGCGGGTGCATGCTCTTTTAATTAATTTAGTAAACGTGTGCATGAAAAGACTGAACTTCAAATACACTTATACAGCAAGGAAGATTTTGTATGAATGAGGGAATTAATATAAGAAACTTTATTAAATTTGGATTGCGATACTGTCTAACATTGCGAATTGCTTTTATATCAAACTAAAGCTGCAATTTATTAGGGGACAAGATTTTAAAACTCTTAAGTTAAAAAAATAATAAATATAAAATACGCTCAAAAATTGATATTAGTTCGGAAAAATAAATAAGCGAAGCTGTTACGAACTTCCTAGTTATATTTAAAAAATATATAAACTCAGAAAACAGCGAACATACTGACTACCAGAGTATAAATATGTACACAAAAGCGGGAGATCAGCTCTCGCACTTTCATCCCGAATATGAGCATCGTACTTAATAAGAGCCAGCCAGCATCATTCACACATTGCTGCTCGTGCAGTGAGGACGTCTTCTTTTAAATAAATATCTTGAATATAACAACTATACATTCTGTGTAAGCATTGCACACGAAACAGTATTTGAATCCCGGAGTGATTTAAAAAAATGTACTAAGCCTTGAACGTGTGAAAACATAACATCGTGAGTTTAAAAGATTATAATTATTTGGTTATCAACCCTTTACAAAAAATACAACAGCTAGACTTAATAGAAATATAGTATTCTGTAAAGCTACGCTAAAATATTTATACAATTTTTGTACTATATATCGCTTAGAAATCACAATTTATCAACCTCTGACCTAATTAAGTAAGTTTTGCGATAAGGACATTTCATTTGAATGTGTCTTGTCAAAATATAAATCAAAACCCAACATCAAAAGTAGCGCATTTTATAAACAATTCGTGCCTATAAGCGGCTTTGAGAAAAAAAATAAAAAAACATCAAATAAATTCCTTCCATATTTATGACCCCATTTTCACTGCATATTCCTCCATAAAGCGAAAGAAAAACTGGTGCACGCAAAATATAAAAACTTTACGTCATTCTATTATCATTACAAGAATACTGCAGCCCACTACTTACACTTGCGGGCATAAATTTGCGTGCAGTGCAAATAAAATTGGAAAGATGCAATTTTGTAATCATTTCAATTTTTAGACAAAACATTTTTGTTTTATAAAATAAAATGTCTTGAAATCTTAAAATAAATCTCAGTTCTATGATTTTTGTTTACAAACTCGACGCCACTTCTTATTTCTGTTTTATATTGCCCAATGCTCCCAAAGTATGCTAGCTAGAGACCTTAATCTTTTTTTGAAATAAAATTTATTTCATTTTACCTCAATCTAATATTTAGTTCTGTAGCTTAAAATATTAACGCGAAACAAACACACTTTAAGGAAAAGAACATTTTAGGGACTTCTGACTTGTCCAGATTCATATACTAAAAGTGTCCTATTCAAAAACTAGGCGTTTCGTTTTTTGTAACGGCCTAGTAATGGCTTTTTCTTGAATTTTATTATTTTTACAGACTTAGCATACTTTTGGCAAAGAGTCTATGAGAATTTGAAGAATTTTTTAGTATAAGTCCCCTTTTCGCGTTAGCATGTATGTGTCCTGTTTTCCATTTTTAGACTCATCACTTAAAAACTGGGAAATGACTTACTTTTTTGACTATTTGAGCAATAGATAGGCCAGTATCCTTGCAAGCCTTAATTTGAACTTTTTCCGCCTCAGCTTGAGCATTTTCACGACCTATTTTAATACTGAGTTTAGAGGGAGTCATATTCAAATTGCAAGTAGTGTAAATCTTAATTCCTAGGTTTTTGTTTATAGATTGATGATTTACTTAAACTAGCTAAAAAAAATTAAATAATAATTGCGCATAAGTCAACGTCATTTTCAAGATAATTTAAAAATATCTTCGAATGTTGTAGTATCTCATGGGTAGTCCGTTTTCCTGTTCTTATTAGGACCTTTTTTAAAAAACAGAAGCTGTCCTCTAACTATAACTGATAGTGTTCCCTGCCTATAAATTAAAATTATTATGGTCAAAGTTAAATTTAAAAAAAAAACTGTTGGTAGACTTATGCCTGCGATTGTTTATACAATGCATTTTCTTATACTAGTATGTACTATATAGTTTATTTATTTACACATGATTTGCAACAAGGAACAAATTAAATATTTTTATTAAATGCTTTTCATGCGCTTCATTGGCGTCAACGATTAATTAATTATTTAAACAAACACTGCTTTTGTTTATTTTTCCAATTTATTTCAAACATCATGCAGTTGCAGTTTAGAATATTGTTTATATTTTATTATGCGTTGAAATTGTTTATAGGAAATAAAATTTATATCTCGATCTGACCAGTTGCTAGGCGGGCGCCAGTACTTGTTATATGCGTCGTTGCAATTTATTTTTAATTTATATTGATTTATTTTTTCCTTCTCTTGGCACTAATCTATTTCTACTATGCTACTCTCTGTATGCAGATCACGATCACGCAGTTTAGTAGGACTTGCAGCAATTAGAAATCGGCGGAAACGGCACGCACATAATGGGGCAACACACAATGCTCTTTGTATTCTTAGGCCTAATTGGTCTGAATCTTTGGACAACGACTGTGCTGGCCTCACCAGTCTCGTAAGTAAACTTTTAAACTAGTTTTATAATTGAACATTTTTATAGCCAGAGGGGGTCATTGCTTAAATCTGTAAACTATCAATTGAATTTTATGCGTGTGGCATACCTAATGCATGCGGAATGTTTCGACTTATTTTGGTAGAAAGCTGGACGTTCCGCATCAGCTGCAGCTGATTCCTTGGTGGCTTCTTGTCATTGCTCCTGTTTGAGCTGACTGTTGCAATTTTTTTTTGTAATTAAGAACCGTGAGAAGCGCAAGGCAACAGCCTGAATAATAATAATAGAGTTGAGAAAGTTGCACTTCAACCCGATGGATCTATTGTGTTTTCTACTAGCCCTTCAGCTACTCAGTCAAAGCAAATCCCAAAACAAACTTAATTTTAGGATTGTTTCAATGCTGCTGTGGGAGAGGTTCTCATGGCTCATGTTATACACACACAGGCTAGCCGCTGTACCATTATTTTGGACCCCAGTTTCCCATCTGCGTAGGTCAGCATGGGTCTAATGACCATAAGGTATAGCCAGCGTCTAATATTGGGCGATGTTCCCCATGATTTAACGGCTTTCCTACCACAAGTGCATAAAGGTCCAATGCATTTATTTGTCATGTCATATAGAAAATGGCAAGCCGAAATTGAGTTTGCTATCTAACATAACTCCAACGCGTTTAACTTTTTTGCCTAGCAAAAAGGATTCCTTGCTCAATCCGAGCTTGCGCTTATCGCCAAACTGATTAAGCATTCAGACTAATGGGAACAAATAATGTGGATTGCAGCAAAGAGTATTCTCTGTAGCTTAAATTTTTTCAGATAGTTGCTATTTGTGGTCTCAAAATCTGGCATCTCCCGTACTTCGAAACCTTTTTACAATATTTAATTTCCTTTTTTTTGTTGGGAAATCATAATATTTGTGGTAAGCCTAATAAAAAAAATCACTGTATCATATTGTTAAAAGATCCCTTGGCGATATACAAGCATTTACAAATTAGGTCGTCAAATCTGATTTTTTCTAAGTGGCAATAGAAGCAGCAATTCAAATTTGTGTAATACTAATTGATTTTGAAGCATGAGATTGACACATTGGTGTTGTGGGAGTACGTTGACATGTTTTGGCTTAAAGTTTCTCTATTTTCTTTTGAAATACTATAGCAAATGTTGCAGCGAAATCTGCAAGACATCAAATGTCGCGGTCGGTCCTCTATCCCAGCTATTTCACACCATATGCCAGAGGCAACGCCTTTATTCAGTGTCTATTTGGACCCCTACCACTAGCACCCTGCTAAAAACTAATGACTTTTGCCTTCAAAGAAACAGTCTGTCTGTTTGTCCGTCCGTTCGTTTGACTGATTCTGTTCCGCCTGTTTGTTTGTATGTTTTGTTTATTTTTGGGCCGACTGGGCATGTTTTTACTGCATCTAACTGCACACTTAATGCAAATGGGCTGGGGCTGGGACTGGGGCTGGGATGCAACCATAGCAGCATATGTTGTCTATCGGCGTGTAGCACTTAGACATACACATAGCGATATAGAGTAAGTGCCGCTGGTCTATGCTGATATTTAAGTGCATAGCAGTGCATATCTATCAACATCAATGCATTTAACATAAACAGATGAGGAGCGGGCAAGGGTTTCTGACCCTGAGACTATAGGCATAGCAATTATTAGCTGAGCAGCGGGCCTGGTGCTTCCGAGAAGTGATCGACAAGAACTAGTCATAAATGAAAGAGAGCATTAAAACTACCACGCTGAGGAAGCAGCAGGAACGTGATGTAATGTGCCAAGCTGTTGACAGCACTCGTCTTACAGCTCCCGCTCAATATTTATAGATGCCGACGTATTCAGTCATAAGCACTGCCGCCGCCTGGCGCTTGTGGTGGTCCTCAGTATGATGATTAATGATCTAGTCAAATGCTGGACGGGGCAAAGTGCCAGACTTATTTTAAGCGCATTCAAAATTGGGGTTGTTTTGTGATCTATTCTTGCAGCACTGATGAAATACGCGGCACATTACAATCGCTGATATATTCCTATAATCAACTGGACAATAAGCTAGAGCGCCATGAACATCGTGAGCGTGCCTTGGGTGAGCTTATGAAGAAAGCTATGCAATCGCTGCAGAAGGGTCAAAAGAGCTTGGAACCGCTGAATGGCATATTTGCAAGATTGGATGATCGCGTCAGTCAAATTGAGACCATGTTGATAACGGTAAGTGGATCAGTTTTTAAAAGCCATCAACTAATTTTGTAATCCTAAAATGGATGCAGCTAAATGGTACTTAGGAAGCGTTCTTTTTGATGACGGATCCATGGGGAGAGTCCCAAGAGTGCGGAACTTTTACTGCATCTTTTTGTTTTTCTCTCTCTTTGCTAAGAGTTGACCTTAACTGGGTTTTAAAGTAGCTACGATATTAGAAAAAAACTCAAGGAATTCCATTTGTCTTTTGGACAAAATTGGCGGAATGGGGTTAAACTATTTTTATCAGCTGCTGTAATAGCTGAAAATGTCAGTTTCTTCATTACTAGAACAAGTTTTAGACGAAGAGAAAAATAAAGAGAAATATAGTTATCTTGTTAAGCCCATCCCGTCAAGGAAAGAGGGAGCAACTTGCTTTTGTTTGTTTGGCCCATTATTTTAATATATCAATAAAGCATATATTCTTATTTTTCATTGGTTTTCCAATTATTAAATAGTTCGATAAAGTATTCACAGAAGTTAACCACACCCCAAATACGTTAGCCAATCAGCTCCAAAAGGAGCAACAGCCTGCGCTTTACATGGAAATTACCAAACATTGATTATTCCTTTTATTTTCACAATCCACAGCAAGAGGAAAAGTATAACGGCCAATCTGATAAATTCAATCAGGCTGTGGAGCACATGTTCAAATGGATGCGCGAGAATGATGAATGCTTTAAGCATCCACCTGGCAGCAACGTGCCCGTAGTTGCAGCTCCAGCGCTGCCTAATGAATTTATAGAGCAGCAAAATAAAATCAATAAGCAACTTCTGGAAGAGATCAAACAGCTTTCGACTAATGTGGGCAAGCTGCTGGACAGCAGCAAAATAACAGCGGAACAAACAAAACAGGGCTTCGAGCATATGCCTAAAGCAAGCGAGTTGGTAAGCCAAATCGAAGCCAAATTGCAGCAACATGTGGCAACTGCGGCACCACCCGTCATTGTAGACAATACCGAGTTTGAAAAGCAGCTCATGGAACGCTTGGGCGGCTTGAGTAGCGAAGTGGCCAAGCTTCAAAACAAGCCTCAGGCACCAGTGACAGAAGGTTTGAGCAAAACGGATAAAGAGTTTATGCAGGAGTTGAACAATGAGACATTAAATGCTTTAGCGGCGCTTAAGAGCGAAACAGCGGGCGCGCAGCAGACGGGTGAGCATTCTTAAATTTAGATACAAATAATTTTTTAATTGATGTTTATTCAATATCAATTACCAGTGCTTACTAAAGCCACAGAACGCTTGCAGCAAACCGAAGCCAATCTGCAAGCGGACATTAAGCAGCTTTCCAGCGATGTAAACAGCTCTGTGGTGCTGCTAAGCAAGTTCTATGGCGAGGTCAACTCTAGCTACAGTAAATTAAACGATGGTTTCGAGGCCTTAGGCAAGTTTAACAATGTAATGATGACTAACTCGGAGGCAGTGCTGGATACACAGCGCAAGGTAGAGTTTGGTACGCTGCAGATTGTGCAAAAGGTTAGTCAGCTGGTAGAGAAGCAGCTGGCCGAGCTTACCAGCCTGGTACTGACGCGTTTCAATGAATTAAATGACACCCTTATAAGCAAAGAGATTGAGGCTACACACAATGTTACTGATTTTGTGGATACAGCGCTGGTACAAGTGTGGCATCGAATTGAGATTATGACTGGAGATATAAGCGATAATTCTGATCTTTTGCGACAAATGCGTACTGGACATGAGGGCATTGTTAACACCACTTTTGAAACCATGATGGGCCTAAGCGGCAAGGTGGAGGAGACGAAACGGCATATGATTGATATGGATGAAAACTTGAACTACCTTTTGGGCAAATTATCGGTAATGTCAACCGAGTTTTCCAATATTAAAAAAGGTTTAGCTGAAGCATTGGAAGATTTGCGCAACTCCTTCCATGTGCTACATGAACGCATGCCCACTGGTCCGGGACCGCATAACATCGAGAAGAATCAGTATCATACCGATGTGAACTTGCTGGCCAAGCGACATGCCGATAAACAATAGAAAGTAAAAACTAAACAAAACATTAACATACAAGAGCAAAATACAATAATCCTAGAACCTAAGAATACGATCTTAACGACTTCTTAACACATATTTATGCAAATTGACATGTATCCATTTAAAACATATGTATGTAAATTTCTGCAGTATATAATTCGATTTTTGAACAAATACAACTATTTTTATTCTTGTAATTACGTGGGCTGCACCGTAAGCATATCTATATGGTTTAACCAATTATATGCCAACTTGGTAACATAGTACATATAATACATGCATATAAAGTAATTAGATTTTTATACATAATTTCATATTACAATTGCTTACCTAACACTAAGAAATAATTAGTTAAACTACTTGCCCCATCTTTGTTCGCAACGCGAGTACCTATACAGCACATTTGCAAAGCATTTGGCATCAAAGTAACGCCAACTAGTATGCGTATAAAATTCTGTGAAGCGTATGTGCCAAGGCAGCAGACCATAAGTGCAGGTATCTCGTGAAAAGATGATGCCCAAATCTGGCTCCGGTATAGCAAAGCCCAGACGCTTGTTAAGCAATTCGTTTATGCGTTCAGTGACTATTTCACGTTTCTTCAGTATACTCTGCACCGAAGCCGTGAGTCTATCTTCGTATAATTCACGGCAAACTTCGGCGATGAGCGCATGGTTGTCGGCGGCCCCGATTTGATAAAGCTGTAGCAATAAGAGGCGTAATTAGAAAATATTGATAAGAGAAACACAACTACATGATTAATAATTACGAAAGAAATTATACGCTTCACGTCTCATATCTGTCAATAAAAGATTTTTGAAAGCATGAACTTTGTCTAAATTCAATATGTAATCTCCAGAAGAGATAATTCTGCAAGTAATCGGACAAGCTGCCTCTCCGCATGCAAAATTTTTAATTGATGGTTTTAAAGGACAAAGGTCAAAATTTTTTATTTTCTTATTAAGCAATGCTATATTCTTTCTAAAATTTTAGTTTTATCGCACTTTGTAGCAGAGAGAATCTGAAGTAGGTATTTTATTGCCCAAAAATTTTTAGGTTTTCATTAACTCACTAGCTTTTATAGTTAGGATAAATAGAAAAACTCAGTGCTTCATCGATAAGCAAGTCGTTGCTGATTAAGTGGACAAAAGGTATGATCTACTATGACACTTCTCTTTTACACAAATGCACTAGTCTGCAATACCCTGTCCCGAGTGTACAGATTACAAAAACGTGAATTTGGTTTCTAGCTGTTCAAAATACGAATAATACAATTTCTTTGCGTGCAGTGTCTAATTACTTCCGCTAATCAGTAGCTGATAAGCGAGGAGTATTCAATTACTTACCTGCAGCTCTTTAAATACATGCGCGCCGTTTTTATAGCCATTCGTTCTACCATTAGCTGATCCATCACTGCTTTTGTTACCATTATGATTCACATTTTGTTCTTTAAGCACATTTGTTGACCAGACGAAGCCCCTACCCTCTTTGGAAGCGCAAAACAGCGATAAGTCTATGTAACCATTGAGTCGATCTCGTGTATCGTACATAGAAATTTGTTTGATGCCCACAAAAAGTGCATAGTTAAATAAACGTTTTAACAGTTTAACATCTACGTAGGATTCTCCCGGTGCTATAACAATAGCTAAATGCCTTGGCCGCTTAGTTAGCTGTGATTTGCATTGTTCAAGTATTGCGCGTTCACAACGCTCACGCGCTGTTTTGCTACGCCAATAGTCATATGACTCGCAAAACAAAGTGTAGATGCGTTCCCGCAAACACCAAAATAGTTCATAGATGCTGGCCAGAACTATCAATATTTGGCCGATTAATTGATAAAGTAATTTAAGCATTTTTGTTATTAGCTGCCGAAGGAATGTTTGTAGCTGTGGTTATTTTTGCGGCAACGTTGCCAGCGACCTTGCTCCTGTTGCTGCTTGTTGTTCTTGCCGCAAGAGCGGGCTGCAATCATAACCTGCAAATGGTAGGGTAGATAGTAGTGGGTATGCCGTGTATTTGCGCTTACTTACTTCTAAGTCTTTTGGTGCTTTAGAGCTCGTGCGAGCATAATTTATTTGCTAAACATATTATCTGAAGTTAATCTAATTGGAGTTTCGTAATGTAAAATTCATATTTGCTGCTAAGAATGTACGTGTTTCATTGGCTTACGGCTTAGCAGTGTGACCGTAGCTGAAAATCGGTAGCGACTTTAGCCAAAAATATATACTAAAAACATCCTTAAGTGTTAGTTTTAAAATGATAAGTAAAGCATTTTAGCTCCAAATATTGTTTGCGCCAATAAATTTCATAAACAATCATTTTATTTAAAAGTAACAACGTAATTCTGTCACTTTTGTGGTTTCCAGTAAGCGCTCAAAACTAAATGGCAGCGCCAAAAAAATACTGCAAAATGTTTAGTATCTTACAAACAAAGCAACCGTTCAAAAAGCAAAAAGAAGCAGGTATTACTCAGTGTCATTCGCATTCGTCGCGGATTCTTTGCTGAAAACAGTTGTAATTGTAGTTTTTGTTCTTAAAATTTTGTAAAGTTCAAGCCAAAAGTTTAAAGTAATTTTGTGGTAAGTGCATTAGAAAATTGTTTAAAAAAAAGTGTTATGTGTGCCATAAACAATGTGTGCTTTCTTTATTAATATGTGTAAATGTGTATAAATTAGTTTGTTACAACAAACAAAAAAGAAAATAGGGTGAAAATGCCGGTTTAGACGTTGGGTGGGGTTGGTCTGTTAGGGCAGGCTGAGTGTGTGTGTCTGGAATTATTGCAGCACTTGCAAGTATATAAGCAGCATATATGTACAAATATATATATTTTTTATATATGTGGGTGTTAAATTTTTGCTGTGGGGTTGCAAGGGGCGGCTGCTGTGAATGTACAAGAGACAGCTGTGACAGTGCGGCGGCTACAAGTCGTTTATTTAGTTGGCTATTTTTGTGTGAATCATTTTTTGTTTGTAAAATTAAATACGCATACGTTTGCATGTTTTGTACGTTTGTATAAGTGTCTTTTTTTAGTGTATTTATATAGATGATTTAATCTTAAGTATGTCAGTTCCAAAAGTTAGCAATTTATCCACTTTAATCGTTGTTTAGACAAAAAACAATTACTCAGTTGTTGGCCCTAAGAAAGTTGTTTTTGTTAAATGACTCATACCACTAGATAATAACTTTATGCAAGACTGATTTTATTGGTGTATACAAAACGTCAATGCCCAAAAATGGCTATCAACAAACATGCTTATGCGTTAACAGTTAAATATACTATATAAACCTCAACTATCGTTTGTTCCGTTGAAAAGTATCTTACAACTTGGACAGTTCTTGGCCAGTTGGCAATCTTTATCTATCTGATTAATTGTAATTTGAGTCGTTGCCTCATCTATATGTATCTATGTCTAACGGTACGTTTCTGCCACAGACATTTAATCTCATGTGTATGTGTATGTTTGTATGTGCATTTGAATTCTAGTTTAAAACGCAGCGAACGCATCTGCCAGAAACAACAACAACAATAAGAAGAGCAGCTACAACTTCATCAACAACAACAACAATAACATCCACAACAACCACATAAAGAACTAGTATAACAAGCGGGCGAAAGTTGGAGCGCCACAGCTTTGGCCTTTCCAGCTTTTTCTATTCTTGCACGCCAGACGGATTCTCACTCTAATTGCCATCATTTGTTTTAAGCATTTTAATTTAATCTGTTTAAAAAAAAAAACAGCTTTGCCGGCTGGCCGTTAAACTCATTGTATTGCAAAAAAAAAATAAAATTAAAGTCTGCGCATTTCACGGCGCACTCTCTTAAGCTCCGGAAAAGCTCTCTTCAGCTGTAAGCTGTAACCTATAAGCACTGTTCACAACGGTAATCCAAAACGTATACAGAACACTGGGCTGTTAAAACTTACCGGAAGAGGCCGTGAGAACGCCAGGTTTAAAATTGCATGTAACCTTGGTGCAAGATAAGATTGTGAGAAAATGCTGACAAAAAAGTTTGCTGGTTCAAAAGTTTAAAGCATGAATTTCTTTAATTCCAAATCGCCGCTTTCAAAGTTTTCCATACTTTTGTTAAATGAACATTGTTATCGAACTAGATTACATTTTGTGGATTTAAAAAACTTTTTTTTTTTCAAATTATTTGATCTTCATTTTATGGCTTTTTGTTCTTTTTTTATTTAAATTTCATAGATTTTGTTGGCTTTTTTTTAAGAAAATCATTTGGCCCAATGCAATTTGGTCTTCATTTTTGGATACAGAGACCTAGACAGCTTTCTGTCCCTTCATATTATTGAGACCAGTGGCAAATATAGGAAATGATGATGATATTATAGCATGCATATTTTCCATTAAAAATCGTCTGATGAATAAAGTTAAAATTTAATTTTTGAATTTGAATACAAATTGGAAAAATTTATTACTCTTGGCAGAATTTCTAATTTAGTGTATTGGCTATAGCACGAAAGTATTAAGTGGTTATTATTTTCCAGAAAAAACGCTATTTTTAAGATTTGTTTCGCTGAGGTAAAACTGTTACTCAAAAATCGGTCTTAATATTTCCAATTATTGAAGTTAAAAATTGTATAATGCATTTTTTTTAATAAAAATTTTTTAAACTGGGAGTAATACGGCCGACTTGTAAGAACCCCTTTTATCAGATATGACTTGCGGTGATCTTGAAATCAAAAGTAAATATTTGTATTTTGCTTATATCCTGATGCTGTTTCTGAACGAAGAATATGACCTCAGATTCGGATTCAGTACCACAGAACATAAAATATCTTTTACGAGTGCGGGTATCCGTCCATGTTTTTTATGTTTTTGGGTTGCTGAATCGTTACGTCAGGGTTCTAAATCAACCTCCAAAATAAATCGTTTTTGAGGTTACGTAAGCGTTTCTTTTGGATCGCTCAAAAGGTTGCATTTTCAAATGTAAAGTTTTTTTTTTGTAAGACCGAGATATACCCAAATGAGAACTTCTTTTTTGAAAATTATAAAACAAAATTTAAGAAGATAACCCTATCATAGAAAATATATTTGTTTTCACTTTTAATTGACTACCATATCAAAAAAAAAAAAATCATGACTTTTCCATCCTGCTTATTTATTAATTAATTAAAAATTTATGAAACATTCAAAATTAATGCTTCAACTATAAACTCAACCGTATCGAATAAAATTAAATTGCATCCTGAATTTCATGTGTTGCAAGCTATTATATTTCAAGACCGCTTTTTCAAAGCACTAGCTTATTGAATTACAATTAGCTGGTACAAAATAATATGGCATGCAGCCTAGCAGTTGCATCCATTTAAGATATATGATGTAAACATTATATAGCCTGGTATACTATTTTGTGAGTGTAAATATCTCCAAGCGTTAACAGCGAAGCTTTCTCCTGCTGCAGTAGCAACAACTATTGTAGACAGGCCTTATAGCCATTTCAATTCAATTTGGTCAATAGATACCGAATATTAAAAGCTGTTTTGATTGCACTCTCAGTTGAGAGCCACAATTGGACAAGTCAACTACAAGGTTGCCTAGCTAACGGCAGACAATAACTGACCATGACATATGCCATATAAGTGTCTACAAACCAGGCAAGCAGAGAGTGCTCTCAAATATTGTTTTATTGTTGCACGTGCTGAAAACAACAAAGCAACATAACACACAAACTCTCCTAGAACAAACTTAACATTATGCTGTTAAGAGGGGAAAATCTGCCTGTTGTATATCCTGGTGCAGTCCTTTTAATGTGCGTGCGCGTGTTTGCTCCATTTCATTAGGGTGTGTTCCGTCAACAGAGTATAGCAACAACCCCATTAATGCCAAAGCCAGCTGTGTGTCGCCGTCAAAGTGGAGAAGAATCATATAAAAAAGTTGTGAGTGCCATTCAGTCACTTGACCTAGTTGACGGAGCTGTTGGCGTGCCCAGGCCTTTTTTGCCTAGTTAAAAAGTGTGTTTTTTTTATTGTTAAACTAATGTGTTAATTTTCAATGTGAAAATCATAAAGTGCGTGCGAATCGATATACACAAGATCTACAAAACCACAAGGAGTGGTTGCTTTTGCTGCTGTATATACATATATGTTTTTTTCTTTTAACTTTTTTGACATCAGCTATTTGCGCGGCTTTCAAGCAACACTGTTTAATCCATTTATGTGTATGGCTGCTAGCCGTTTGTGAAATCCTTAAAATTATTAGCCAAATTACATAATGCTAAATCATTAATTTTATAAAAGTACATACAAAAATCCAACAGCAAGAAAATGTTCTCATGCTGTCGTGCCAATCCCAAGGCCATTAAAAAGGATAAACAAAAGCAAAACGAAGAGGATGCTGCGCAAGAGGCAAACGACAAGCCAATTGCCGAATCGCCCAGCCCAGATTTGGAGCAACAAGCACAAGCTCAATTAAATGACAAACAATCAAAGGAGTTATCTTTAAGCGAAGCACAGCATACAGATGACCACAGCGCAGTTGCTGCAGACAGTAATGATGATGTAGTGGCTGAAACTGGTATTGCCCAATTCCTAAGTATAATCATCTCACTTAACTTTCGAGCTGCTACTACTACTCTATTGTTACGCTCTAAAATGTGCAAAGTGTAATTTTCACCCAAGGCTTTAAGTTAAGCACCAGGACTAGACAATGTCCACAACACAGTCGTACTACTAGCTTTTCGGTTAACTATTTTTACATTTTTTCACATACAGCTCAAGTTTTCCTTTTAAGTTACAGCTGCTAACAAGTTTACTAACTAACTCATACAGCCTAGAAATCTGAACTAACTAGTAATTAAGCGACATATTCACAGCCGTTCAAAACAACATTGAAGTTGAATCATCGGCACGTTCAACGCACTCGTCAACATCAACGGTACCGCCTGCTTCAATGACCAGTGCCATAGCAGAAGATGACGTAGCTGTGGCGGGCATTGACCAGGCTGCGTTCCATGCTAGCAGCGGCAGAGTGGCAGCTGCTGTTGTTGCTGCTGCTCCACCACCAAAGAGCTGCCTCTCGCGTCACAATTCCACACATCACTCAATAAAAAAGAAAGTAAACATTAGCAACCGTGCAGAAATTATTGAGCCGGATCCAGTTATGCTACCCAATAACAGCTCATTGGCCGATGATGATGAGGTCTTCTCGGACTCGTTGCCACCGCCCAAACGTGAGAGCATGTGTGCTCCGTATATAGAGGCCGATACAGTGCCCGAAACTGTGGCCTTTGCGCACGGTCTGCCCTCCTGGTTTAATGATGAGCGCCTTAATGAGATGTATGACTTGTTATACCACTGACAACGACTTTAATCTTTAAGCTTAAACTCTATGTACTTTTCGTATATGCGCAGCGGCTGCATTGAACCACCCGTAACGCCTGTTGGACGTGATGAATTGGAATTAAAGCGGCAGCGTTTATACACGGAGCTGCTAAGAGCTGCACATGCAGCTGTGGAGCACAGCGTGGCTGTGCGCGCTGGCGGTGGTAAATGGCAACACAATTTCTAATTATTGCATGCCAAGTTACCGCCGCGTTTTTTTAACTTTTTTGGATTTGTGTTTTTGTTTTTTTATACACTAAAGCAGGGTGTTTTTTTTCTCTGAAACTCTGCAGTGTGTTTTTTATCTGATTTTTTTTGTTATGCATATGAAGTTCACGACTTTTTCGCTTTATTTAACGGGTGAATGAATACCCAGCAAGTTTAAGAAACTAACCTATCTATTTTCAGTCTATTGTAAAAAGCTTTAGAAAGACCAACTCGAAGCATGCTACAATCTTTACCTGCTTTAAAAGCAACTTGTTTATGACAACCATACCAAGAAGAAACTCTTGAGTTAGAATAAACAATTGTTTTTGTTCAGATTCACATTCATAGTCATAGTATCTTTCTCGTATATGTTATATGAATAAAAAGAAGGTAAAGTAATCTTGAAGTATGGGGTTTGAGTTAGGGAAAAATTGCGCTGAGAGGTGAAACTCAATCTTTTACATTTGCTGGTTACAAAATTCCTCAAATTTTCTATTCCTTAACACAAGAGCAAGCGCTTATAGCTTCTATAACTTCGATGCTCCGAAGTATAAACCCTCAATCCATTCGATTTCTCAATCTTTTTTTTCAATCAACTTTATATCAATAAAGCATTTTTTTTTGCTATTATTATATTCTTATTATAATTCTTATGCGTATATTTTTATAAAAATCGTGCATTTTTTGTAATAACTATTTATTAAGTATTCAAATGATATGTGTATATCTGAGTCATGCAAAACCCGTTCGGTTCCAATAAGTGACATCAATATGCATACCATTATTTTTGATTTTTAGTTACTTTGTGGGTTTTATACTATTATTATAAAAAGTGTGAATGTTGTTGGAATGCAATTTCTTTATATCGTATTTGACACGCTTCAATTTTTTTAAGTGCACACAAATAAATATATACATAAGAAATTAGTGGCTTGACGTGTCTAACTGCATAAATCACTATCATACAGATAACGACCAGGACTCAAAGCCCACAGCCGCCGTTGAGCATCTGGAAAGTATTTGTGAACGCCTGGAAACACTAGTAGATCGTTTGGAACGCACGCTCATACCGCCAACACCACAGCGGCAAGTGCAACCAATAGATATTGAAGCCGTGCCAAAGGAAGTGCCAGAGCTTATAGAAGTACCCACTGAATTGGTCTCATTTACGCCCACGAACAACATGAGTGTCGAAGGCTATCAGAATATTGTTGCAGGACCGCTAAGTCAATACTTGGCACTGTCTGCCAAAATTGGCGGTGATGTGGCTCAGCATGCGCAATTTGTAAAGCTGGCTTTTGAGTAAGTAAAGCAATGAAGGAGGCTATCATCAAATATAGTATGCTCATTTTATTTAACTTACTTTAGCGCCCAGCTCCAATATGTAAGAATGGCTACGCAAATTGCTCAGCCACCGCAGCCCAAGCAAATGGAGTTGCTGAAACCAACGTCTACGCAAATTAGCGCCATTCAGGACTTCCGTGAGAAGCAGCGCGCCTCGCCCTATTTCAATCATTTGTCAGCTATAAGTGAAAGCATACCCGCCTTGGGTTGGGTTTGCGTGTCGCCGACACCAGGTCCGCATGTCAAGGAAATGAATGATGCTGGCCAGTTCTACACTAATCGCGTGCTTAAGGAATGGAAGGAGAAGGACGTCAAGCATGTGGAATGGGCGCGTGCTTGGGTACAGACTTTGACCGAATTGCAAGCTTACATTAAGCAATATCATACCACCGGTTTGGTCTGGTCTGGTAAGGGTGCTGCGCCTGCTGGTGGCGCACCTCCACCACCACCACCCGGTGGATTGCCACCACCACCTCCACCACTGGATATGAGCGCGCTTAAACTGGACGGCGGTGATGATCGTAGTGCACTATTTGCTCAGATCAATCAGGGCGCTGACATTACAAAAAGTGAGTCTTGAAGTGTTGATAACTTTAAAAATATGTAAATATGCATTTTAATTTAATACTGAAGAAAATTGGACTGAACATTTGTTTTTTTGAGTTGCAGTTTGTGTTTCGCCACTCAAAATTATTTAGTTAAAACAATTCCTATTAAAACTATCTTATTTTTTTCAGATTTGAAAAAGGTTACCGATGATATGCAAACCCATAAGAACGCCACGCTGCGTACTGGTCCCGCCCCCTTCAAGACACCCGCTCATGGCAAAGGTTCCGCACCTGCTGCTCCAGCTGCTGTTACCAAGGAGCCTGTTTTCAATCGTGATGGTAAAAAGTGGCTTATTGAGTACCAGAAGAATAACACTGGCTTGCTGGTGGATAATGCTGAAATGAACAATGTTGTCTATGTGTTTAAATGCGAGGGCTCCACGCTTACTGTCAAGGGCAAGGTAAACAATATTGTGCTAGACTCTTGCAAGAAATGCTCGCTTCTGTTTGACTCAGTTGTGGCTTCCGTCGAGTTTGTCAACTGCCAGAGCATGCAAATGCAGGTGTTGGGTCATGTGCCAACAATTTCTATTGACAAGACCGATGGCTGCCAAATGTATTTGTCAAAGGAATCATTGGGCGTTGAAATTGTAAACTCCAAGTCTTCCGAGATGAATGTACTCTTGCCAGAAGCTAATGGAGATTTTGTAAGTACATTATTTATAACAAAACAATTTGCAAAACTAATATTGTTCTAATATGGTTATTTTAGACCGAGTTGGCTGTGCCTGAGCAATTTAAGACAACCATTGCCGGCAAGACTCTCAAGACTGTGTGCGTGGACAGCCTCGGCTAAGTCGTCCATCGTAGTAATTACGTGCGCTTCGTTGCTTTTGTGTATCGGACTTCTTGGAAATCAATGTCACACCGAGAAATGCTTAACTTTAAGTGCAGATTTTAAATGCAAATGGATTATTTTATATACAACTTATTTATGACTCTTTTAAACAAACGTTGCTATGTATTACATAATGTTTTAACTTCTATTTTTTAATGTTTGCAATTTTTAGTTGAACAAAATTGTTGCCAAATTTTGCTGCTAGCTAAAAGAAACAAAAGTATTTATACGTACGTATTCTTTACAGAAAAAAGGCAAAAGCAACGAGCCGAAACGTAAACAATTATTTATATTTAATGAAAATATATAAATGTAATAAAACAGCACGCAATTTCGAGCATTTTAAGCAACAATTTCATTCAATTCAAATTGCACATAAAAGATCATCAAAAGTAATACTATTCTAATAAATAAAATTTAAACATTTTTTATTGAATAAAAAAAAAGGAAACTTGATTTATTCAGACATTCAAGCCAAGATCTTATAAGATGAATACAAGTTGAATTTCAGCTATTAGCTTGGATTAGGAATGGCTGGTTACTATATTTTTATAAATTTATAATATGCTATACAAATACCACAATTTATATTTTCTTATAGTCAATGCGCTCCACTTTGACTTCATCGCCAATCAATTGGTATACATATGTAACAACTGTGCTGCTTTGTATGTCCATTAGCACAAATGAGGGCACCACATTGGGGTCTAGCGGACTAAAGGCACCAGTTGCAGAGCCCGGGTTTATATAAAACTTGTTGCCATGCTCATAGGCCTCAAACTTATAGGTATGTCCTGTTATCAGTATGTCAACATCAAGTTGCCGCTGTATCAGCGCAAGTGCTTCTGGATCGCCGCGGGGCACCACTTGATGGCCATGACAAAGACCAATTCGAAACTGGCCTACTGTGACCACTTTTTGCTCGGGGTAGCTGAGATTCTCATCGAAATCACCTCGCACTATGTGCACATCATTGGTCAGCGACTTAAGATAGTCGTAGGACTCCTTTGTGCAAATGTTTCCGGTTGCCAATATGTGGTGTATACGTCCACCTCCCGGCACAAGCAGTTTCTTAAATTTAGCCGGTAAACTGCTGGCACGATGAGGTATATGCAAGTCGCCGAGTACTAGAACAAGCATTTTATATGTGCTCGATCTTACAAAGTGAAAAAATATAATTTGCTGGTTTAATGGCAGATTTTTATCAACAAAAACTATGAATAATCGTATTTTGGTGGAACGCCCTCTGAATAAACCGATAAACAGCTGTTTTCCAATCGCGCTTGTCTCTGTTGTGCAGTGAATGGCAAACATAAAGAAGCGCAATGTGTTGTGTTTTACCGGCTAGAAACGATGGATACAACGGAGAATAAAGAAGGTTTTAGTGCATTTAAACACAGTTGAAACTTTAAGTAAAGCTTTAATTTTTTAGTGGATAGCAGTGTTGATCTGCTGGTTATTGTGCTGGACACCAATCCTTCGCAGCACATTGTGCGTCAGAATCCATCCAATCTCACCCAAATTTTGGAGGCCGTGATTGCTTTTGGCAATGCTCATTTAATGCTTAAGGCTCAGAACAAATTGGCTGTTATTTCATGTGCACATCATGCTACGTGAGTTTATTACTATTTACCATTAACGCTTGCATAAAAATAGCTAACTCTTTGCCAGTGATTTTCTATACCCACTGCCCGGACGTCAAGTTGAGCTTCGACAGATTGATGGACAGTATGAGGCATTTAGTTTGGTAGAGAAGACTGTAAAACAGCAGCTGGGAAACATACTGATGAATGCACCACGCCTAAATTCGCCATGTGAAAGTCTGCTTGCTGGCAGCATGTCTATGGCGCTGTGCTATATATCTCGAGTATGTATGCTACTATGTATATAAAAGTTACGGTTATTTATACTTACTACTTGCAGCTGCAACGCAATATCGCTGCGGGCGTCAAGATGAATTCGCGTATTCTTGTGATAACCGGCAGCAATGAGTGCGCCTCGCAGTACATGACCTACATGAATGTGTTTTTCACTGCCCAAAAACTGGGCATTGTCATTGACACTTGCGCCTTGGACAAGACATTAAGCCTACTTCAACAAGGCTGTGATATTACAAGCGGTCAATTTCTAAAGGTCACTCAACTCGATGGCTTATTGCAGTATTTGTTATGGGTGTTTTTGCCTGCGCCCCAAATGCGTCATAAATTGGTGCTTCCACCACCACCAAAAGTGGATTATCGTGCATCATGCTTTTGCCACCGTGAGCTGATCGACATTGGCTATGTATGTTCTGTATGCCTATCAGTATTTTGTAAATATAGCCCCATTTGCACAACATGCCAGTAAGTATATTACTAAAGGAAAATAGAACTTTGTTCCTAACTTGCTTACTATCTTGCAGCACAATTTTCAAGACGCCCGGTCCTTTACCAATCAAGCCAAAAAAGAGGAAAAAAAACTGATAAACCGTTATTAACACATTTCTTTAAAAATAAGAGGATAACTATAGTCGTTCCATTAATATTAACTAATCGTTCAAATCAGGTCACAAATTCTGAGTGTATTAAAAAGTCAAGAAGCGTGGATCACACTATCCTGTTCAAAATATTAAAAATAAGCAGTGAGTTAAACATCCTCTCTATTCATAACCCAAGTTTAAAAAAAAATCAGAAATGCCAAAAACTCGTCAATTTAACAACTTATGTATTTCTTACAAGTTTACTAAAATACATTGGTCCAAAGTTGGCTGGCAAGTAAGGCACTACCAATTGTCCATACTTCAAACCCTTTGGATGTTCGAATTTAAAAACGTCACTAAAAAGTGATGTTTGCAGACTTAAATCTTTAATAGTGGCCGTAATGCCATGCTCCGTGAATGCCTTTTGCAGCGCCATATGCACAACACCATCGTTTTGCACAGGGGAGAGTGAGCACGTAGAGTAAACCAAGCTGCCACCCGGTTTTAGCAATCTTAGACAATTGACTAGTATGCCAGCCTGCAATTCCGGCAAGCGTAGGCGTTCCTTTATTCTTGTTGGCTTAAAAATATTGTTATCCTGCTCCATAAGCGCGTGTCTATCTGTTGTACACGGCACGTCAACAAGTATTTTATCATAGCTGTCGTATTCACTTATATTGCGTGCATCGCTTTGGTTAAAAATTAAACGTTTGCCTTCCCAGCGCTCCTTATAATCGAATAGATAATCCCGCATTACATGACGTACTCGGTTTATGCGCGATTCCTGCAAATCATTGCACACCAACTGATCCAAATGCAAGGTTTGCAGCATAAGCAAGGATTTACCGCCCGGAGCCGCACATGCATCCAGCACACGTTCTCCGGGTACAACTTGTAAAAATAGCGGTGGCAATGTGGAGGCGCCATCCATCAGAAAATGTGATAGCACGCCTGTTATACATTTCTTTGGTGATTTGAACTCTGAACAGTTTCCCATTTCATATGTATAGAGTGCCAAATGTTCCGGATAGTGAAAATTAGTTTCTGGCTCAATTTTTAGCGGAAAGTCCCCGCTGGTCTGATAGTATTTATAATGCTCTGATTCAGCCACCCAATCCTCCATGCCTTTGATCTTATGCGCAGGCATGTACTCATAGAGACCGCCAGTGCCAAACTCTGGATTAACTAAGCGCTTTTCATCCAATTGCACTTCCTCTTGCATTGCCTTTGTCAAGCTTTGCTCGTATTGTTGTGTAGATTTATCGGATTCGTCGCTTTTATCACTTTCTACCTCGTCATTGTAATTTAACTGTTGTGGCATATCCACCCCCGTTCCATCTTCAGCTGCAGTTGGATATAATGCAGCCACTTCACGTTCTTGTTGCTTTTTAAGCAGCGCATCCAGTTTGTCATCCACAACAGAGCTAGTTTGATTGGCAACCGCCATGCTACCGGCCTCCTTGTTATTTTCCAGACGTTCTTTTGCCAAATAGTACAGCGACTTCATGTTGATGGCACCATCCATTTCCAGCATGCTGCATGTCTTCTCGGTGTCGCCAAAGTTGTTCACCATGGCAATGTATTTATGTTCTGTCAGCAATGCTGCACGCATGTTTCTCCAGCGTACGCCATACACTGAGCCATAAAAGTCGTCAAAACTGTCTAGGGCGCGATCACAGTTGTTCTTCTTGTTTTGGAGTACATTCCAACGCTTCTTGCCACTTTTGCAGCGCCTGTGTAATAACAATATGTTGCGTACTTTCAACATATTTAATTTTTGTTGGTTTATGTAAATCTTAGCATTGCGGTGCCAAGTGCATCGTTTTGCAGCACTCAGTAATCGATTGTTAACGTATTCAACAGTGCTGCAAAAAAAATATCGATAGCACATGCAGTGTACGACGGTTTTATTGGATATTGCGATGAATAAAAAGTTTTGTTTAAAAAATAAATTAGAATGCTGTGGTGCTGTTTTATCAAATCAATCAACGTTAAAGTTATTAGTATTCCTGGGACAAACAGAAATAAAAGGAAAAGCAACTAAAACTATGCTACATTTATTTCAAATTGCAATTGTGTTACCAAAATCGTAGTATACTTTTAGGTGCCTTGGATTTTAAATTTATGCTTCTAACTGAAATCTTTTTTTTCCCGTCTGATTGATAATGATTAAATGCACATTGAGTGAAAGCAGATACAAAAACCAAAGAGATGTACAAGTTGTGTGTTAATCGACTTCTATTATTAAAACAAAATCTATTCCAACTACGTCAGCGCTTTATTTGTTTATAAAGTTTTGAATGGTTCCCTGTTAGGTACGATATATTAGGCATTACAGTAGGCATTAGAGTACACTTTTCGGTGGCTGTAGAGGTAGCTCATATTTGTAAGTACATAGATGAAAAAATACTTAGCATTAAAGCAAACTAAAATCTATAATTGTTATTGGTATATACAGTCCGGGGGTAATAATTGTAAGTATATAGTTTGTTCAAAAGACCAAATTAGTTGTACAATGTGAGAATTATATTTTAAGCTTTAGGCAGATTTTCTTTCAAAGGTGTTTTCTCATCTTTTGTTTCCTCTTTTTGACCCGATTTATTCCAAGATTGCTCAGAGCCAGAGCCGAATACGACAAAGACCAGGAACTCTATGGCAAACAGGACAATGGTCACTCCAAAGATTACACGCCAAGCGCCAATATTTTGCTGTAAATAGTTGTAAAATAACTTGAGCAAAAGTCTGCAGGCATTAACGTAAGAACTTACATTTCCCTTGGTAATATAGCCGACAAACAGTGGTACTACAATGCCTGGTAAGGTGGCCGCGGTATTCGTCAGAGCCACCAGAGTGCCGGCAAAGTTAGGTGCAATATCAATATGATTGGAAAGGAAACCGGAAAACATAGCGCCCATAGCAACAATACCAACTGACATAATGGCTACAGCCTCATAATGCCGGCAGCCAATAAAGCACAAGGATAGTAGACAGATGCCTGGTATGAGAGTACAAATCGAGGTAGCCGTTTTTCTCGCCCAAGTGGTTGAAATTTTGCCTAAAATTATAAAAGCATAAAACATTAAAAAGCTTAAAGCTTAAATGTGGCGCATACTTACCCTTGGCCTGCAAACTGTCCAATACTTTGCCCAAAACAATACTAAAGATGATCATTGGGAAATAGGGCAATGCACTCAAAGCTGCATTGCTGGCCACATTGAACTTAAGAACCTGCTTCATGTAGAATGGTATCTCAATGAGGAACATGTACCAGCCAAAGTTGCTGCAGGTATGCGCAATAAGTATAGCCCAGAAGGGCACCGATGCGAAGACCTTGCGCCATGGTACCGCTGGATGATGCTCCGCTTTCTGTTCCGTGCCCAAAGAGCTGGTTACCATTTGGCGTTCCTCGGCACTAATAAAACGCTGCTTGTTGGGATTATCCTGCACCAGTAAGATCCAAAGCACCATCCAAATGCAGCTCAAGCCGCCCATAATATAAAACACGGATTCCCAGCCAAAACTTGCGGATAATACGCCGGCCAGGAGTATAGACAATGCAGTGCCAGCCGATGTGCCAACATAAATAATAGTAGACATGACCATGCGTTCGGTAGGCGGTGCCCAGGAGGCAATCATCACATGCATAGCCGGGAATGAGGCACCACCGCCTACGCCCTCCAGCACGCGCATCAAAATTAGACAACCATAGTGAAGATTGGTCATAACAGGAGTCAATAGAGTGCATATGACATTCAAAGCCACGGAAAACAACATAACCCACTTGGCTGAAAAGTTTTCAGCCACATGAGCTAGAGGAATTTGCGACACGAGATAACCCCAGAAATAGCAGCTGAGCAGAGTGCCCTGCAGTGGCTCGCTCCAGACGAAGGGACCATTCTGTAAATTAGAGGATATGAGTGTAAGGTTTGTATTTTAGAAACTTAAGCGATAGACTTACCTCAACCTTTACAGTGACATTGCTGGCACCACCTGGGGGCGAGCACTCTTCGTGTAATACATGTGCTGTAGCATTGGGATCGGCCGTAAGATCATGAGCATGCTTAATAGCAGTATGATTAACCATGGCTACCATAGCCACACTGAGATTCACCTTCAGGCCATATACAATGGCCATGCCAATTGAGCCAAGTATGGCGAGCACATAACGGGCTGGCACAAATTCTGTTAGGGAGATTTATGGCTAGGATTATTAGATACAGCAACTGTGGTAATTTCTATTTGAAGTGCAGCTATCATAAAGTAAATACCCCTTTGGAGCACTGTTTACTACTTTATGATATTAAGTCTGATTTTAACATTAATTATATATTGTATTATAAATGGATCTATTAATATACGGCTAGTAACGATGGTCAATAAGCTTCTGGGCATGGAGTCTTCATTACAATTTTATAGGTATGACGAGTTTTGTTTATTTGTCAAGCAGTTATCAGCATATGTAATCCCTTTGACTGATATGTAATCGATGCACGCGCCTAATGTTTATAAGGATTCACGCGTGCTCAAAGTTTTCTAACAGAGTTCTTAAATTTGAAAATAATTGTTTTTTCTCAACGACCATCGGTCGTATTTGACCAACATTGCGAGACTTGGCAAATGTTTTTAATAGGCATAGTTTTGCTGCCATTTGAGCACAATTAAAAACAAGTTTGTAGGCTTCTGGATGTACGCTGAACATATATGGCTGCATCGTTAATTATTGATAAGCTCACTAAAAATATAATTTTGTAGCTGATAAAGATTCATTACTATGCATATAAAAAGAAAACGCTGGCCAAAAAGTTTAAATGCTTGGCATTTCTTTAGCCTCAAAAAATATGCCAACATTGTTTATAAGATTGACTTCCATATGACCTTGTTCATGAAGCTGCCATAAGCTGCTTGGCAACCAAAAGACACTCATAAAAAGCTGATACAAAAAAAAAATAAATAAAAATAAAATCAAATCAAACAATATGCTTAGTGGGGACTGAGCCGGGCGCGGTCTATAAAAAGCCTGTTTTAGGCATCTAAAGGATACACGCACACAAATCACACAGCCTGAAGGCACATTGAGAACACGACCTTTCCATAGCTCTTGAGGTCAAATTTTCTGCTTATGACATTGTGGGCGCGCTTTAGTATTAATTTTGAATCAAATCTTTGCCATTGAAATATACAAAACACACTTGTTGCACTCGACTGATGCACATTGCTAGTGCATTGGTGAAATTTTACAAAAAGTATCTACAAGTTACAACGTATATATATACGCGCACACACTTGGGACTTGGCACGCCTACTTACTGCCAAATATGCTGCCTTTGGCAGGCACCTCTTCAGCCATATTGTAGACGTTGTCTATTGATTTGAATATTTATCAACAAATATTATTTTAAATTGCTCAGATTTTAGCAATTCTTATTAGCTTGTTTATTTAAATACCACACGCGCCTAAATATTGCGTAGCGCCAACAACAACTACAAAAACACTGTACGTCCGAATCTGTCTGCTACGGCGCGTGGCTTGCTTTGCCTTTGACAGTTGCTTACCAACTGAGCGACGCGCTGGAATACTCTTTACTTTTGTTTAGATATTTTGTTTGTACAAGAGCAACGACGCCGCCGCCGCTGTTCGTTTAGCTCTCGTTCTGTTCCCATTTGTTTGGGTTTTGTCCAGGGTTCGGTTCTGGAGCGTGCGTTGTGTGTCTGTGTGCGTGCATTTTTGGTGGCGCGTAGCTCATAGATACATACTTATATGTATCTGTTTGTCGGCAAGTTTAACCGGCATTTTGCTTCGTTCGGCTCATGACGTCTTCGTCGTCAGTGTCGTTCAAAAGTTAACGAAAGCCATTGAAGACTTTTGCTGTAACAATTGCGCCATAAATTTCAAACTGTACGTCACTTTTTACGTTATAGTTCGGCAACTATATACGAGTATATAATATGTTGTCTAATGAGTAGAAACATCTATGTATATACAATTCAGGGGTGTGCTAGCAATCTGTAGACGTTTTTGACTTAATTTTTATTCGTAATTTCTAATGATAGATTTCTAAAGATCATAAATATATTTTTTTTTTTGTACAGACAAATTGCTTCTGGGCTGTAGATTGGTTACACCAATAGATTGTTGATGCTTTGAAATATGGTTACAAGAGATTTCTGGCACAACACTGTTTAATGCATTTGTACTAAGTGTATGTTTATACTCTGTACCTTATGGTACAAAGAGTATATTAAGTTTGTGCATGCCGAAAATGTTTTTAAAATACAGAAGTAGACATCGGAGACCCCCTAAAGTTACCTAAAGTATGATCAGGGTGACTAGAGAAGTCGATATACCCATGTCCGTCTGTCCGTCTGTCTGTGAGAGCTAGAGCAATTTTTGATATCGGGGATATATTATATATGTTTCAGAGGACCTCGAAAAATCCCCAAAGTTTTAGATAAATAATTAATTTCTTTATGAAGATTTCGAAATCAAATTTGGCACTCGGAAGTTTTTTAGAGTTCACAATCACTGTACCAAATTTGACCAAAATCGGTTTATACCAAATTTGATCAAAATCGGCTGACTATATCAAAGTGTTTGGTGCCAAACTCGTAGCCTTTCGCAAATAAAATATCTTTTGGAGTTCTTAAGCAGTATATCGGACTTAATTGCAATGTGATGGTACAGGGTATCCAAAAGTCGTCCGCGCCCGACTTTAACGTAACGTCTTTCTCTTTTTGGTGCAAATTAATGGGTCATAAGTAGGTGTTCCGTTGTTCGTAGGTCCCAATTATTTCCTGCAGCGAAAGTTACCTATATGGCGGTCGGAAGCGTGTGTGTCAGATCCCTTGAAGTATATATATATGTTTGGTCAGCATGACAGCCAAGTCTGTGTCCAAACGTCTGTCTGTCTGTCTTAGGTTTAAAAAAATTGATTTACAAATCTACACCTAATTCTATTTTTGCACGATATCTTCCAGAAAAAACCATGTAAAAAAAAAACCGTATAAAAAAAGAAAAAGTTTTTTGTTTCTTATAAATATCTGGTAATATTATAAAATTTCTTACAACCTAAAAATTATGTATATTATTAAGTATAAGTTTTGAAATTATTCAAGAACCTACAAATAAATTCATTTTGTACAAGATCGATAAATAATTGCTTGCCAATTTTTATTAAATAAACTAAGAGCGGTGGAAATAAAATATCTTATTTATTAATTTATTTGATAGCTACAATTTAGCTTAAAACCCAAAGGTAATTAGGTGAAACGTTGGCAACGTAGGCATTCGGTTAATATACAAATTCTTAAAAACTAAAAACTGTATATTACTTTCCATAGGTTTTCAAAGATGAATCAAGAACTATTAAATAAATACTTTTTGGAAATAAAAATGCTTAAAAAAAAAACTGTATATAACTTGCCATACGATTTAAAAGCAGACTTAAGAACCATCAAATAAATTAATTTTTTTAAAAATCGATAAATAATTGCTTGGCAATTACTTAAGGTAGGATTATCTTTATGCAACATAAAGTTTGCTTCGCTCGCAAATTTAATCTGATTGTTTTTTTTTTTTTCTATTTCAATTTCTTTATTAACCCTAATGTTTCAAATATTCATTTGCTAATTAATTACAATATATAGTGTTTAACCTTAAAGCTTTACAACTAAGATATTAATACTTATTACATTAAATCAAAATATTTGTTTTATAGTATTAAATTAATAATGAAAAAGGAAAAAAACCTTACAAAAACGAATAAGAAGAAACTTACAACTAAATTTCAAACTAAGACTAGAACTAAGGCTAAGGTAGTATCATAAAGATCTCGATCATCACTAATCACAGGTCTCCTTAAGAAGCGTCAGGATTTCTCAACTTGACCCTTGGAAATTATTTGTAGAGTTGTTTTACATAATCACCAGATTAAAAATTTTCAAACCTCTAAATCGTACCTTCCCTAGTAAGAGACCTATATGTATCTAAAGGGTGATTTTTTAAGAGCTTTTGGATTTCATTTAAAAAAAAAACACATAAAATTCAGAAAAATTTATGAAATCTATATTTGAGTTTGCTTTTTATAGAATAGAATTTAGCACCGCGGTATTCTCTACCTGGCGTAAGAGGCCCCTAATAGAGAACCAGTCAGATGCAGGCACATTTTTAACATCTTAAAGTTCTTCCAAAGATCAGTGTATGCGATTGGTTACCGTGTCTGGAGACAACCGCCGGTGTAAAAGGAAAGTCCATATCTAACGAATATCCAAGTGCCAAAAACCTCACCTTTTTCAAATGCAAAAAAAATCAGCAACGAATGGGTCTCAGCGATGACATGATCCATGATCAGAATGCCTGTAGACGAATGCTGAGATCGCATACCCACACCTCAGGAGAAGCATAAGCGAGTCCGAAAAGAGGAAAACAAGGGTTTGGGAGAAGAAGAAGAACGATCTATATAATTTAATGTTTAAACAAATAAATCTAAATTAATAACTTAAAAAAATTAATATTGCTAATCATCATTTGCTACAACAACCCACAAAAAATCTAAAGGCGAAATCACATCAGCTTTCCATTTCGGAAAAAAAAAGTTTGTAAATCGCACGGGCCCAAAAGATGAGTCCACCGGCCCATTATCCACACCAAACAATGACTTTTTGGGGATGCAGTTCTTGCAATGCTTCTGGCGGCTCTTCACACCAAATACGCAACACAGTTTTCCGATAAAAAAGTGGATCTTCATCCAAATTTACCAGCGCCCATTCACCGAAAGTTAGCCGTCGTGGTAGGTCGTGTGGCTTCAATTCTTGCATCAGCTGTATTTAAAAAGGTTTAACACCCAAATCCTTTCGTAAAATTTTCCACGTAGTGGAGTAACAGAGGCCCAATTGCTGCGAACGGCGCCGAATCGATAATTCACGGTCATCAACAACACTTTTGGATACAGCTGCGATATTTTCCTCTGTCCGCACTCTACGTATGCGTGTTGGTGGGGTAATGTCCAGTAATGTAAATTTGGTGCGAAATTTAGTCACAATATTCCGAATAGCCGCCTCAGAAGGTCGCCCAAACTGACCATAAAATGGAAGGAGTGTACGATGCACTTTCTTAACCGAGCATGAATTTTAATAATAAAATTCAATAATCTGTAAGCGTTGTTCGTTTGTAAGTCGATTCATGGTTAAATTATAGACCAAACTGAACAAGTTTGTCAGTAACACAAGACACAAACACAGCTGAGCTGACAAAAACAGAGTTACCCAAAAGAAAGTTGCTAAAAATCACCTTTTATATAGAGGCTCTACAAAAATGAGCATAATCTGTCTCTATTTTTACTTTCACTTGAGACGACAAAAATTGCCGCTCCTCAAAGAGACCTGTCTAATAGTAAAGGATGTTAAAGTTTTTAAATAAATTGTAGTTATAGCCTGATAAATGTTGTAATATCTGATAGTTCGGATCGGCAAAAAAAAAGTGAAGCAGTTCACTTTTTGGGTGGACCTCTTCGATTTTTATGATTTTGAAATATGTGAAAGAGGTACTAACCAAAATCGTCAAAAACAAGCGAGTAAAGGTATTTGAACAATTTTTTTTTAATGAAAAATAAAGTATTAAAATATTATACTTGTAATAGTGACGAAGGGACCAAGGAGTTAGGAAAGATAAGTACTTCAAATTTTGACAGTTTGTAGCAGAGTTTTAAAGTAAATCATGACCTTGTCTCAAAATATTTAAGGTCAAAGCAATCAAAAAATTGAATTTTTGCAAATAAAATTTTACCCGTGCTTTACATTTTTTTTAGAATATTCCAAAAAGTTATAGGGCGTAAAATGCTCTACAAAATCGGAAAAGAAGAAAAAAACGTTTACCACATTTTACAGAACACCTGAGACAACACTTTATATGCTCTTATTATGAAAACTTGCGTATTTTTTGTATAGAAACTTAAACAAAAGAATAGTAAAACTTTAAGAGAGGTACCACAAAATGTGTATTCAAGTTTTTGGGTTTACACACCTTATAATACAATAAAAGTAATAATGACTCTTTCGAACTACTACTTTTTACCACAAATGGACTTTCCGGCTTATTATAAACCTAATATAAACAAAACTTGATATTCATAAACATAAAAAAGTTGTAATTACGATTGAAATGGCTGCCCTTTCCGGCCCAGCGTTTGGGTTCTCCAAACTTTCTACTTTATAAGTACATACGATGCCCAAATAACGTTATATACTCAACTTTTTGTTTGTCCCAAAAAAAAAAAATTGATTCTATTAACTTTTGATTTCATTTGTATTCATTTAACAAATTGCTGACAATTTGTTTGTGTGTGAATTGTTTATTTAAATTATTTCGATGTGGAGAATATGCAGTTTGTTCATTCTAATTGAGCGTGTGTTTCGAGTGCGTATGGTCTTTCAATTAACAACCCAAACGTCTTTGCCGATCTTATATAATGCCACCAATTTTAACTATCTTATGACAAAAGGTGTGACACAAGTGTGCTACTAATCTGCAAATAGGCGCAAATTGTATTGGTCTCGGGTTCCGAACGAATAACATACATTGTTTTCTATAAACAGAAACCTTATCGAATAGAAACCACATCGAATTATCAGAAAACTGGAACAATAATTTAGCTGCTATTAGCAGCCTTACGCAAGATATTTTGATCTTCAATGCATTAAAAATTTGTGGTCCGATATTGGATCTTCTGAAACTGCCCATTAAATTTTTATGCATATAAAACTTTCACTAAAATAAAGATCTCATAAAAAATCCATACCATATAAAATACAACAGAAAATTGTTTTCTTTATACATTTTTTTTTTAATTTTTCCGATTTATTTTAATACGTATTCTGCTATTCGGGGCGAAAAATTCAACAAATCAACGATTTCAAAAATCGGTTCAGCCGTTCTTGAGTATAAGGTTCGGTTAGGGCGGCAGTTGGGACCAACGTCCCAACTCACATAGGCCAGAATAGGCCCGTTGTGATACCGCTACGGTGGACCATTCACCGCTCTTCCCCACCCAAGAGGTCCCCTATACCAGATGAGTCCGCCATCCGGCGGCCTGGATGAACCTTAAAAGGTATTTTGGACTCTGTTCGGAGAGCTGAGATAAATCATCAAGGAAGTATGACTTTAGAAAACGGAATCTTGTCCTTAACAGATCATGGCAATGGCAGAAAATGTGTTCAACTGTTTCTAGCTCCTCCTCATCGCCACAGCTTCTACAGAAATCATGGTGGGGAGCATTCAGTCTGGATGCATGTATCCCCACCAGCCAATGTCCCGTGATAGCATGAATGACAGTCGAGCACTGGGCTCTGTTCAGACAGCAAAGTTCCTTAGTTCTTTTACTGCTGTATTGCTGTATGTCGGCCAGGTTTTCCGTGAGATTCTGCACGTGCTCGATGCCCGATTCCACGTTTGGTTGTAAAAGAGAGCGAAGTGATTTCGTATTCTCAGTTTGCAGCTGGCCATGGGTATACCCAGGCCCTCCTTGTCCTGAAGGAGGATGCTGGTAGCTCCTTGTCTAGCCAGTTCATCCGCAATACAGTTGCCCTCGATATCCCTATGTCCTGGGACCCATATAAGGTGGATTGAAAACTGCTCAGCCATCTCCTCAAGAGACAAGCGGCAGTTATTCACTGACTTCATGCTCGATGTAAATGAAGCTAGGGACTTAATAGCCGCCTGATGTCCGAGCAAATGAAGATGGTCCTATTCCGTACCCGTAGGTTTCTTATTATTATTAGAGCCTCCTGGATTGCAGTGACCTCTGCCTGAAAAACACTGCAGTGATCCGGGAGTCGGAAAGCTGTTCTTACGCTGAGTTCATCAACGTAGACCCTCCGCCCCCACACGGTCGTCCAGCTTGGAACCATCCGTGAAGATTCTTATTGAGACAGCTGAGCTTGGTACACCTATACTCCACTCCTCCCTGGTTGGAATATGGGTTTTGAAACTGGTGAGTATAATGCCCTAATCAAATTGAAAGGTGAATTTTCTTATATTTTCAAAATCTTTATTTATGTATCTAAATATATTCAATCCCCTTCCCCTGCAATAAACTTATGCCAACGAATTTTCCAGTTATCATAGCACTTAAAAAAGTCCTTCTTCGGAATTCAGAGCCTTCTGTGCTGCAGCTTTTATTATCTCAATCGAGTCAAAACGGTGTCCCCGGAGCGGGCTCTTGAATTTTCTGCATAGCCAGAAGCCAGCACGGAGCCAAATAAGGCAAATAAGCAGGTTGCGGAACGATATTTGTTGAATTTTTGGCGAAATGCTCACGAAGAACTGGCGAAGGAAATGGCGCATTATCGTAGCACCTCACAAAACCAAGTTACAGAAAGAAATTATCGATTGGAAAAACTCTGGAAGTTTAAATTAAAAATTTCCTTTCCACCTTTCAATTTGCTCACATGGTATAGATTTCCAAAAACAAATGAAAAACCTCGTCAGACATCGGATTCTTTATGGGGTGTTTTGAGGTTAAGCTACAGCTACACAAAAAACTTGATTTCAGATTCAGACGCCAGACAAATGCTTTTTTCCGGAAAGCTCAAATCGACTCTGAGCTCTAAAAATACCCAGCTGGTCGGGGCTCGTAAATAACTTCAACAAACTACTTACATAAAACTACGCATTTTGGAGGTTATCTCAGAAAACTGACGTGCTGGGGTTTTCAAACCTCGGATTCGTATTCAGCGACTCCAAAAACGTATAAAAACATCGCTGGAAAACCGGTTTCAAACAAGTTTTTCGATGTTTTTTTGAGTTTCGAATAGAACCTAGACCCGTTGGGCCAGATTTGTAACCAGATTCGAGTTCAGCTCGTCACAATACAAAAAAATCCTACTGATTTTTCTCAATTTTCGGATAATACTTTGAAAAATAAATCTGTTTTTTCAAATTTACACGCAATGCCAACCATAACGCTTCCCATCCGCAGAGCGACAAATGATTACTATCTAAACCGGAACGGCAAGTGGACCGATAACCGCTTAACAAATTTGTCTCAATACCTCTGTGGATAGGTTTCCCAGCCAACGGATTAGAAATGCCGTCTATTTATAAACTTAAAGAAATGGCTTGTTTATCATACATTTTAGAAACCGAAGAGTAACGCTGTGTAAGAAATTTTTTTTCCAGATATATATATTTTTTCGAAAAAGTAATCCAGTTTCGCTAAGTTTATAACGTTTCAGTCTGCCCTCGTACTTAAATGAAGTAGCGACTAAAATGAAGTAGGAATGACAGAGATTTCGTTTATCATACATTTTAAAACCCGAAGAGTAACGCTGTATAAGAATTTTTTTTCCAGATATATATATTTTTTCGAAAAAGTTATCCATATTCGCTAAGTTTATAACTTTTCGGTCTGCCCTCGTACTAAAAACTGTACTAAATTTGGTTTCCGACAAACAGTATGGTATAGTTTGGGAAACACATTTACGAGTAGATCTAAGCACCCGCTTAGCGCACCTGGAATTACTTCTGCTGTTTCCATAGCCCACCCTTTTTGTAATGCGCATTTTTACCATGCAGTTTTGCCAACTCCTACTCCAATTCCATCTGGAACTCGTTCTGCTTTTGCTTTCTGCTCGTTGAACTTTTGTTGACGCTTTGATGCTGATGTATGCAAATGTGACCCATGGCCCGATTGTTGGTTGCTAGTAGTCCGGCTGGTTCCGTTCCGTCCTCGTCAGGCTTCACTGCCTCTGCGTTCGCCTGTAAAGCTCTATACATATTAATGCCGCTTGTATATAGTAAGTATCTGTTGCTTCTGTTTTGTTTTGCTTATGGTATATACTTTTATATATCGTTATTTTTCTTTTTTTTTTTTTGTTTAGATTCATCTAATTATTTTGCGTATTGTTTATGTGATGTTGTTTACATAAAGGTAAATGCACCAATGTGCCGCCCTTTTTGTTTCCTTTATATTATGTTATTGTTTGTTTTTTTTGTCGCAACAATGGACTATGCTTCATGGTTACTTGGCTGCCAGTGGTACAATTTAATCGAGGAACATTGCGAAAATTCAGAAATTCTATCTGAGCTATGGCATACATAGGTATGCAGGCATATATATATTGCTAATTGGTTGGAAGCACAGCTCTGGGTAGTTTCTGGTTTCTTGGTTTTGAACAATTTATTTTTATTGAATTTTTGCACACTTTTCTAATCAAAATCTAACTGTGCTGCGTTCCGCTCTATATATATATATATATAGTTTTGGACTTGTACATATATAGTTCTTTAGTTACTAATTGACTTTTATGAAATTGTCTTTTCCAATTTTAATTTATTTAGCGCTCTCAATCGAACTGTGGCATGTATCAAATTGTATGACTTTTTTATTGTCCCATTTTTTGGGCAGTTCTTGCCGCCCCCTGGTAACCCCTCCTAGACGCACCCAATGTAATTTACTGCGTGTGCTCTGTACATACAAACTTGCGTACATATTATACACTACTATATACTATATTTATATACATATATTGATCTGAATTTGGAAAGCTTTATATGAGGGTCGATACATACTTTGTTTACCTCTTTCTATTTTATGCCTTGAGATTACTATCTTTGATTTTGACAAGTTATTTTTGTAATACTCGCACTTGTAGATATCACGACTTATGTTACATATAAAGGGTGATTTTTTAAGAGCTTTCGAATTTTATTTAAAAAAGCAAACACCAAATTCAGAAAAATTTATGAAATCTTTTTTTGAGTCGATAGAAAGATCTATATAATTTGATGTTTCAGCTGGTATCTCGAGAATAAATTCTTCAATATTGGCTTCCAGTGCTTCAACTGTTGCGGGCGTGTTGCTATAGACCTGAGCCTTAACATAGTCCCACAAAAAATAGTCTAAAGGCGTTAAATCGCACGATCTAGGCAGCCAATTGATCGGCCCCAAACGTGAAATAAAGTGTTCACCGAACTCGCTCTCAATTGGGCCATTATTTTGCGTGCTGTGTGGCATGTGGTACCGTCTTGTTGAAACTACATGTCAGTCAGCCAAGTCCAGCTCTTGCATTTTGGGCAAAAAAAGAGTTTGTAATCATCACACGGTAGCGCTCGCCATTCGCCTTCGTCGTCTTTTAAAAAGTACGGTCCAATGATGCCACCGGCCCATAATCCACACCAAACAGTGACTTTTTGGAGATGCATTGACAGTTCTTGCAATGCTTCTGGCTGCTCTTCACAGCAAATACGGCAATGTTGCTTGTTGACGCTGAACACAATTTTCCGATAAAAAAGTGGATCTTCATCCAACTTTGCCAGCGCCCATTCACCGAAAGTTAGCCGTCGTGGTAGGTCGTGTTGCTTCAATTCTTGCACCAGCTGTATTTCAAAAGGTGTTACACCCAAATCCTTCCGTAAAATTTTCCACGTAGTGGAGTAACATAGACCCAATTGCTGCGAACGGCACCAAATCGATAATTCACGGTCATCAACAACACTGCTGGATACAGCTGCAATATTTTTCTCTGTCCGCACTCTACATATGCGTGTTGGTGGTTTAATATCCAATAATGTAAATTTGGTGCGAAATTTACTCACAACATTCCGAATAGCCGCCTCAGAAGGTCGCCCAAACTGACTATAAAATGGAAGGAGTGAACGATGCACTTTGCTCCGTGAAGCATGAATTTTGATAATAAAATTCAATAATCTGCAAGCGTTGTTCGTTTGTAAGTCGATTCATGATTAAATTATAGACCAAACTGAACAAGTTTGACAGTAACACAAGATACAAAAAACAGCTGAGCTGACAAAAACAGTGTTGCCAAAAAGAAAGTTGCTAAAAAATCACCTTTTATAAGTGAAGGCTTACGTTGCTCTGGCTACTAACCTTTTACAATTTAGAATTTACTTCTGCTTTATGAATAAATAAATATTTGATGAAATTTTTATTTTAATAAAAGATCGAACTCTAAATTTAAAAACAAAATTTGATTTTTATCATATATATTTTTTAACAATTTTTTTTTATTTCAACATTAAAAAAATATTCAACTTTTTCTGTTAGCCAATCTTGACAGGGGCTCACCTTGACAACAACTCTATTTTTCAACCAGTTCAAATGGGAAGTTCCAATATTTCACACATATTTTTACTAAAATTTTACTTCTCGCTTCCTGAAATTAAAAAAAGAAAGAGTTTTAATAAATCTAAATAGGGGGCTTTGCCCCCTGCGTGTTTTGCACGCCAACCTCCGTACGATCTTCTTTATTCAATTCAGATTGAAGTGTTGAAAACTTGCTCTAGTCGTCGAATTTCTGCATCCTGCTACGAAGGAATTATAAGTTCGTGCAAATTTATGTAACGCTCAGAAAGAGGCGTGGTAGACCCCTAAACAAGACATATTCTTGATCCCTATCAACAGCCGAGTCGACATAGCCATGTCTATCTGTCCGTCTGCCGTATGAGTAAAAGAATCTCAGAGACCATAAGAGCTACGGAGCTGAAATTTTACCAAAAGATGCGCATAATAGTGACGCAGATGAAGATTTTCGATTTATGTCGATATCTGACTGATATTTTATGCATTACTCTGTTAACCAGTGCGGAGACGAATCCAACAAACCATAGATCATCAAAATCGGCCCAGCCATTCTTGAGTTATAAATTGTGTAACTAACATAAATCTTAACTCTCTTTTATATATATATAGATTTATCGTTAAGGCCTATACGCAGTTCGAAAAATTTCGCCGTTCTTGAGTTATAAATTGTGTAACTAACATAAATCTTAACTCTCTTTTATATATATAGATTTATCGTTAAGGCCTATACGCAGTTCGAAAAATTTCGCGCGGAATGACCAAACTTTATGTAAAAAAAAAAATATCCCAAATGGTATTTTTTTTTTATATAAAGTTTTGTCATTCCGTGCGAAATTTTTCGAACTGCGTATAGGCCTTTAATTGGATCCATTCGGCGGTGCACCGGAAAACATTTTGGCCGGGCTTTTGACTGTCTGCCGCCCATAACGGAGCGCTCGGTTAATAAAGACCTGTGTTCCTCTGATATACTTAGATTCTATTTATGCTCATTTCAATTTAAATAGTTAATTTATCAATAACACAGGCCTACAAATACCGGGGTCATGTCAGTTGTTGAAAAGCTATGGGTCATTTCCAAAGTATTTTGATGCGTAGAATCCGAATCCGGGGCCAGAATTGGGTTATTTACCAACTTTTGAGGTTATGTACAGGGTGATGACGTCGAGGGGATATACTTTGTAACTTCGAATAGCCATAACTTTGCGAAAAAAAATCGTAAATGATCGCTGGAACTTTTAAATTAAAGGGTAAGAGTGGTACTAAATGATGTAACTAGAGTGACCGACCACAAAAATTATTTGCATCCTGTACATAACCTCAAAAGTAGGAAAAAACCGCCGTTTTTCGGGTGCATAACCTCAAATATCTCAAGATCTTGACGTGATGAACCAATTCTGGCCCCGGATTCGGACTCTACGCAGCAAATTACCTCGGAAATGACCCATAGCTTTCCAATTTGAATTTTTAAGCATTTATTTCCCGAGGCAACCAAAAAAATAGCATACACAACTTAAACCGATTTTTTATATGGTCCATGTCTAGCATAAAAAAAGGTTCATGTCTTGTTTAAATAGTTCATGTCTAGCATTAAAAAAAATTTCCCTTCTAATGGAAATATCATAGTCGTGGATAATTTGCCTGGAAAGGTTTTAAGCTGAGCTAACAATGAACAAGGAAAATATGAGTAGATGCAGACAGCAAAAATTTAGGACTTGGGAGCACTCAGAAACGAATCCGAATAAAATTGTTCGTTTTGTTTTTTTTCGTTTTCCGCAGCATGGCCGATTATTATGGGGTTTTTGCATTTTTTGACTTTCGGGTTTGAACCACCAAAACCCCTCCGCTGGCGGAATTGAAAAATCCCAAAGCATTTTTTAAGATTTTTCTAAGGGTCTAAGATCTTTAAATCAGTCTTAATCGAAATGATTCCAAATCTTTTGCAATTTCTTAATTGGCTTGAACCAATTACTATACTTACCTTTAGCAGCTTTTGTACGCCATGTAATCTGTTTTCAATAGTATCGGTTAAAGGTTTGCATGAATGCATCCAAAACGGCAAATGAGTCATTTACACTAAAAATAAATACTGACCTCTAATATGGGTGTTCGATGCAATAAATACTCCTGAAAAATATCCACTATTGCGTTTTGTTTTTGCAGTTCATTCTTGAAATTTCCCCTTTCGAGTTTACCCTAGAGGCTTTTAATGGGCTTGAGATCTAGGGATTATAAAATTGTTGGCCTTTCGGTTTAAGAACGTTTCCTGCCGCATTTTAGTAGACGTAGCGCCATTTTTTTCACCTTCTAATCCGCATCAGGTTTTGAAAACCATTGCAAGATTTTTCCTCACTTTTCGGTTAATCCAACCGGGTACAGTTTGGTATTTCCTTATTTATACCCTGTACCGTATGGTACAAAGGGTATATTGTGTTTGTGCAAGACGAAAATGTATGTAACGTGCAGAAGGAAACGTCGGAGACCCCCCAAAGTTACCTGAAGTATGATCAGAGGTGACTAGAGAAGTCGATATACCCATGTCCGTCTGTCCGTCCGTCCGTATGAACGCCTAGATCTCAGATAAGGTAAGAGCTAGAGCAACCAAACTTTCAGATTAGATCCCTTATTAATCCATAGGAGACAAGTTTATTTTATTTTTTTGATATCGGATTACATTATATAGCTCCCATAGGGGTGTTTCAGAGGACCTCGAAAAAAAGAAAAAGTTTTATATGGATAATTCGTTTGTTTATGAAGTTATCATAACCAAATTTGGCAATCAGAAGTTTTTTAGAGACCCCCAGCACTGTACCAAATTTTTTCAAAATCAGTTGACTATATCATATAGCTCCCATAGGATCGATCGGTCGAAAAAATGTTTTTTGTACAAAATTCGTTGTGTTTTGTTTGTTTGTGAAGATATTGTAACCAAATTTGGCGTAAAGAAGTTTTTTAGAGTTCCCAAGCACTGTAGCAAGTTTGATCAAAATCAGTTGACTATATCATATAGCTCCCATAGGACCAATCGGTCAAAAAAACGTTTTTTTTTACAAAATTCGTTGTGTTTCGTTTGGTTTTGAAGATATCGGAACCAAATTTGGCATTAAGAAGTTTTTTAGAGTTCCCAAGCACTGTGCAAAATTTGATCAGAATCGGTTGACTATATCATATAGCTCCCAATAGGACCGATCGGTCAAAAAAATAATTTGGTGCAAAATTCGACTGATTTCTTTTTTTTTATGAAAATATCGTAACCAAATTTGCCGAATAAAATATCTTTAGGAGGTTTTAGCAATATTTCGGACTTAATTGCAATGTGGTGGTACAGGGTATACCAAAGTCGTCTGCGCCCGACTTTAATGTACGCCATCTTTTTCATTAATATGGTATTGAATTTGTATACGTTTTGCATATTTTGGAAATGAAAAACAAGTATTTTCTCCTCTGAGGTAAAGCTCAGTACCCATCCTAATATTGTTCATATATTATAATTTTACCTATATTTAGTTGAATTTCTTCAAAAGGTGACTTTCTGCAACTGCTTTCTGCAATTTTGGCATCATGTTTCTTATGTCAAAAACCAAATGCCTACATACTAACTCTTATTGACGCTAATGCCTTCAACAGCCACAATACTAATTTGTCTGACCGCCTAGATTGGCCAAGATTTATTAAAACGATTCCATTAATTTGTCGTTTTTCAAACCAAAGACATTTTTTATTAAACATAAATTAACTATAAAAAATTAATGCCTTTTAAATGAAGCAGACTTAGTAACTTAAATATTCAGCAAGAATTAAATGTAGAAAAAATTTAACTACCAAAAGAAATACAAAAAATTCGGAATGAAAAATACTGAAGTCAAAATTTATATTTATCGTATAAGTATTTTTAGTGTTTATGTTATATTTTATACACATATACGCTATTTATATTTAAATGTTTACTTTGGTATTTTTTTGTAAGTATGCTTGTATATATTTATAAGTATTTAGTATGTATATTCATAGTATGTATATTTGATTTTTTGTTTTTAATAAAACAGTCAGACAATTTCATTCAAATAAACTTGATGTATCTTTAATCTCCGCTGGTTGTTAATAATATTTTGAATTATGCTGCATAAAATATTTAAAATATTTATGCGCTGAGCCACTTGATTTTGACAAATTACAAAGTATATGCATATAGATATATATAATATACATAAATATGTACGTATGTAGCTATATAAATAAATAGTTTAGTTTTGTATATATGTTTTGAGTTTTAAATTTTCATTGTATTCAAAATAGTTGCCATAAGTTGTGACAATCGACGCATGTTAATAGAAAAGTTTGCTTTTTTTTTTGCAGTGTAAGTGTTGTAGTGTTGTAAAGTGTA